>CAHIKZ030003516.1:962500-1037500 GCA_903632075.3 Acanthosepion pharaonis
ATAAACCTTTTGACTAAATTGAAGCACAAAGAGAAAGATTTTAAAGTTGGAATTTTTGGACACACCTGTGTCTATTATCAGTGAGATGGGGAATAAACAAAGAAGCACTCTGTTGTAGTCATTTTAGAATTTTAATAATCAAAAACTTCAAATTATCAAAGACTTCTATATATGTTCAAACAACCAAGCAACACTCAACAAAATTTTTACAAATGTTTGCAACAACATATTAAAGTCTTTGATAATTTTATTTTGATTATTAAACTAAATGCCAAATTTGCATTTCTACCAAGTCCTGGCCAGCTTCCTTACATTGAAACGCTTGTGTTGTAAAAAAATTCCATGACTACAACAGAGAAATTTAAAAATTCTAAAATAATTACAAGTAGTAGACTGGCATCCATGGATTCCAGTGGCTGCATAAATATATATATATATATATATATATATATATACTAGATTAGACTAGATTTAGTTTATTGCTCTACTTAGCGTATTGAGCACTCTACGTTTAGTCTTTCTACTTGTTTGCGGATTTTTCTTTGGACTTGTAGCTTAAGCACTTGATGATTGGTTTCATACTGTGTTAATGTTTTTGGTTCTTCCTCGGTACCCGATTTGTTCTATTACAAGTTGAGCTACCCGAGGTTTCCAAATGAGTATTACCATTTATATAATATATATATATATATATATATATATATATATATATATATATATATATATATATAGTATTAAAAACAACAAACAACAATATTTTAGCAATTATTTGTTTGTCTCTTCCAACGCTTCAGGATTTGGTTGCTAAGCTCAATAAGATGGTATACATTAAATATATATATATATATATATATATATATATATATGATAAAATATAGTTTCAAGGTATGCTATATTTATGTGTTAAAGTGCTCAATATCAGGGATAGAGTGTATGTAAATATAAAAGTGAACACTGAAGTCAACATGGCCTGACAATTGCATTTAACATGAAACAGACTGTTGCCTCTGGATGTTGACTTCAATGTCCACTTTGTGTTCGTGTGTGTGTGCATGAGTTGAAGCTGTTTTCTCTCAATCTCTGACGAAGCTTTAATAAAAGTGAAACAGGTTCAAACTGATAAATATTTCCTATCTGTTCTTTACCACACACATATATATATATATATATATATATATATATATATATATATTGTGTGTTAAAGTTTACATACTCATATAAATAAGTGTCCAACTATGGAATCCCATACGTGAAATATATTCGTATTATACATCCAAATAGACACTCTCTACACATATAGATCAATACTTGACAATATATGAATAGACATTCACACTGAAATATTACTTCAAGAAATCTGATCTAAATGATCCAACATCAGAAAATCTTTTGCCAATTACCAGACACAAAATATTAATCCCAGTCCAATTTAGGTAAGAAGATAAACTGGTAAATGTCCACTGTGAAACAACTGGTGGCAAAGTCCCAATATTGCCCATTTACATTAGACTTATGGACATATAAAATAAAAACATACATATATACACACACACACATAAAGCCTATATTTACTTATGATCATCTATGAATACACACACATTCATATATATATGTGTGTGTGTGTGTGTAGATAGATAAAGTAGAAGCATATATTTTATTTATGGTCATATACACACTCCTAAAAGCCTAGATTTATTTATGGTAAAAAGTAAAAACATTAGACTTAGAGGCAACTCATAACTACACAAAAAACAAAACAAAAAAGAAATAATAATTATTATCTTCATAATAATAATGGTCTATTTCTATAGTTTGTTCGTTGTTAATGCTGTTTTTTGCTAAATAGCTGTGAATTCTTCGCGTGTTTCCATGACGTCACACACATTTCATCACGGACCACAGTATTTAACTTGCACCCCTAAATGATCGGAAATGCAAGAGATGAACTCTAGTAAAAGATTAAAAAGAAAAAAGAAAAAAGGGACTATATCTCTTTCGCACATAATTCCCAAACGATTGTAACGAGGAGCAGGGAACTACCAATCAATTTGTCATCAACATGAAAGAATTCGATCAGGTGATTTCGTAATCACAAGAAAAAGTAAAAACACGGAAAAATGCGTCGCGCGCGCGCACACACACACAAATGTGTGTGTGTGTATGTGTGTGTGTGTATTTATTTCAAATCAGATTGATTACTTACTTGAAATCAGCTAATATTCCTCAAATAAAGTTTCAGAAAAAAAATGTGTATTTTATTTTTGGAAGATTTTTTTTTTTAATAAAGAAACATTGCGATGACAGATAGCTAAAAAAAAAAAAAAAAACAAAACAAAAAAAAACACTAATCAGCTATTTTAGCCCCCCCAAGAATCAATAGAATTTATGTTTGTTTGAAATACACTACACAGTATTTTGCTTACTGGAAATTAAATTAAAGCTAAAAAGGAAAAGCTTCAAGAAAGATTTTTCATTTATGAAAATTCTTTAAACCTTAGGAATAATACCGAATTAGTGGAGGTGTGTGTGTGTGTGTGTGTATATATATATATATATATATATATATAGTGGAGGTACCAATACACAGTGGAGATAGTTACCGCCACTAATTCGGTATTCCTAAGGTTTTAATTTCCATAAATTAAGAAATCAAAATCTTGAAGCTTTCATTTTTTTTTCATTCATAAGTTGCTAGAAATGCCAAAAAGGACGCAACAAAGAGAACAGACAAGACAATAAAGACATCTCATTAATTACATAAAAAATAAAATAAAAAAATAACGTGTCACTTACATAAAATTTCCATCGCTTGTAAAATCAACGAAATCCATGAGAGAATGGATCTCTCTTTTAGTGTGGTGGCATTTGCATCAAGGGCACTTCAAACAGGTAAATAAGGCAGTATATACCACGAAATATACAAATAAAAAAGGGAAGATCTAAGCAACTGCTAGTTGAGAACAGTTAAATTAAAAATCCGTTCTTATAAAGCAGAAAGAGAGGTTACAACTTTGATAGAACCAGGGAACGAGAAAGTAAAAAAGCGGGTCGTTTTTCCAACAAGAAGAGCGTTTTTTTTGTTGTTGTTGTTTTGTGTGTGTTTAGACGTAAACAGAAGCTTTTGTCATACGGCAGCTGATGAAGTCTCTAATGAGAGAGATATCTCCCGGACCAGCATGTTGGTATACTGTTTTGGTCCAACGTTAGTGGTTTTGCTTGGATGGTCACATGGTTAGCTATTTATTTTCTGTCTTTTTTTTTTTTTTTTTTTCTTCCTTAAATAAAAACAAACCATTGCTTGAGTGAAAGGCAGAAGAATCGTCTCGTTTCACGAAGACAAACGAGCCGATCAAAGATTTAAAAGAAAAAAATGAAAAAGAATAGGGAGGCACATTGGTTAGGTTTTTAGGTGAGGTGTGTGCAGACTGCTAAATACACGTTTCTTCATTCTTTCTATCTTTTTCCTTCCACAAGAAGTTCTTTCTCTCTCTCTCTCTCTCTCTCTCTCTCTCTAGACACACAATCACGAGTAGCAGTGTTCATTTTATCCCCACCCTCCCAACAATGATCGATTTACAAGTACGAGGAATCCACACCATGACTTACGGAAACTTGAAACTCGGTCGATTCTAAACGTGAGCTCTCTCTGCCATACCAAATACCACCGTCCCCGGTCTTTGCCGTGTAGACATCAGGAGACACTCCTGAGTTTTTACCAGAAAACGAACCCTGGACACCGAAGACCGTTTTGTTTTGACTTTCAAAATGAGTTTTGATTTTTTGCAAATTAAGGATTTAATTTTTCATTTAACCTTTTTCGGGGGAGTATACGTGTGGGTGTGGACCATACAGTACACCATTTGACTTAACTCTGAAAATAATATAATTATAAAAAAAAAAATTTCGTAAGTGTATAAATATTAAATTAATATTCATACAATTCAATTGATAATTAATTTACCAACGCCCCCCTCTTTCACCCTCCTCCAGAAAATAAGTGATAACAGCTCTCCTCACTTTTCCCATTAATTATCTGTAAGTAAAATGTGTTGTTAGAGAAACAACTTGAATTTGTTTCCCGTTACTAAGACTTTCTCCTAAACTGGTTGCAAACCAAGGCTTAGAGAACCCACTGAGTCTTCCTTGCTAGTTAATAGGTTGAGATGGGAGGGAGATTCTTGCTTTTCCAAGGAGATTTGTAAGTGAAGACAAACTTCTTCTAAATGGAACTTGAACTTAACGTTGATTCCATTTTCGACAATGGCGGACTGAATATAAAAATATTGGTTTCCAGAAGACAAACGGGGTCCACCCACAACTACAATGCTATCATTTAGTTTTCATAACGAATGAATAGGTTTTTTTTTTAAATGGGGGGGGCGCCGACTCTTCTCAGTTAAACGTTTTTTACGTTAATACAACGATTTTTAGTTTTATTTATTTACTAAGGTTTCAGTCAGTTTGGCACAAGGCCACGAGCTATTTATATTTAACCAGCTTTCGTAATCACTCGCCCATTTCATGTAATTAATCAATTCCGACACTGCTTAATTAACTTCACTAATAATTAAAAAAACTGTGCTTTAATATTTAATAAGTTTCATTGAACTCGCACAAGGCCACAAACTCCTTACATTATGATTAAAACCTGATTATTATTATTATTTACCTGGGCCCAAACATCAACCACTGGTTCCAGCCACCACACATTACTTAGGGGGTTTGGAAAGTAATTACGCTTTCTTTACCAGTGGCGGGTTGGCTCTCTAAAAATATTGGTTGTCTGGAGACAAAGGGGACCCACCCACAACAACAATGCTATCATTTAATATTCATAACGAAAAAGTAAAATTTAAAAAAAAACGCATGTGGAAAAGGGGTTACAAATAATTTTTTGTAGAAAAAATGTGTATTTCTTAGTAATTTGTACATACTCACTCATTGGCAGTAGATCCCAAAATGGAAATACAGCAATGTTATAATAATTGAATTTTTAATTTTATTTTTTTAAGTAATTGATTGGTATTTTAAAATAGTTTACAGCTCAATTTACACATTAACAGACAGTTCAAAAGCAGAACATTGCATAGAGTCCGCCATATTAAGAAGAGCAATCGTTTGTGTTCACAGTTAACTGCCAATAACTGTTTCTGCATCCAATTCATCTAACAATTCCTTTTTTTTTTTTCAATGGATAACAACATGTATGATCCCAACTTCTCCTCAGCGATTTTCTTAACTTTGTCTTTATGATCTTAGCTTTGAAAATGTCCTCTCATATTGGCCTTGGGGCTTTGAGTTACTGATAGTGTGCAGTGCAGATGACTTTATAATGTTATTCCTATTTATTACTAAAACAGTTGATCATGTTTAATTTATTCCTTTATTAGTGGACCCACTCGCCATCGGGCAAGCTGACACCCTGCCTAGCCAGCCACTGATTCGCCACCTCCTTCGTTTATAGTTCTTCAATAATATATGTAAAAATTTGCTGATAGTGGAGAGAACGATTCTTAGGACTTACAATTTGAATTTCACGTTACTTGCTACCTCGAATCAATGGTCAATTAGTGAAAAGTGTGTGGCTGACTTCAAAAATACGTCTCCCTTTCAGGAACCAAATACGCTGTGGTTGGTTAGGATGGTTACGGGTGGGGGCAAACAAGCAAGACAAAGTCACTTTGGGAGGGACTTCTGAGATGCGATAGTGATCATCCCATTTTCAACCCTTCAGAATGGCGACTTTGCGTTTCAAATAAAATAAGACAAAGGGAAAAAAAAAAGAACAAAAAAATTTTTTTTTCCTTAATTTTTCTGCCTTTTTTTTTTTTTTTTTTTTTTCGAGCAAATAAAAAGTCTCACTAGTTGCCAATAACCAAAAGTGAACCAGATTACATATGATATGCGTATATGACGAAACTTTTTAGATTTACAAATTAACCTAACTGGTCTGAAATTTAAAATTTGTTTTCGGAATAAAAAGAAAAAGGAGAGATTGGAAGTTGGATTAAAAACAGACATGTTTGAAAAAAATGAAGAATAAAATAAACTTGAATAAATAAATGGGTAGATTATTTGAAAAAATCCAAATTTAAATAGCTATCCAGGTCCTTGATGCGAGAGTACTTGTTGCTTTCTCAGCGGTTTTGAATTCAAAAGTTCTAGGCCACTGGTTCTCAAATGGGGTCCATGTAAAATTACTGGTGTCCACACAAAAATTAGCAAATCGGAGGTGGGGGCATAGTAATATTTTAGTGGTTCATAGAGCAATTTCACTTCAGAACGGTTGTTATAACTGAGAATTGGAATTACTACAGTAATTTACACCATACTAAAAAAAAAAAAAAAATATAGTAAAAGGACTCTAAAACTCTAGCAGAAAACGAGATCAAAGATTTTTTTGAAAAAGTAGGAATAAAAACTGAGAAAGATAGTGTAATGTACAATGATATAAATGTTCCATGGAATTTAGTTGTGAAATATGTTTTTCTTTTCATTAAAATAGTAATTAGTTTTACTTCAAAACCTGTACATTTACTATTTCTATAATCAGTCAGTTATGTGCCATGCGTGATACACGCTTAGGCGATCATGTATCTTTCGATACATGACTGACGAGGCAGATCTTTTCCCGAAGTAGGTTGCCATTTCTTTCTGCGGTAGACCAGTGGCCATCCAAGGCTATAGAAGCCAGTCTGTTCTGCTATTTAACCATAGCTGGGTGGGGGGAGAAGAAGAAGATTCATACCTTTCCCAAGGGTATTAGCACGTAAGTGAATGTAATGGATCTGACTGGAATTCGAACTCGGTTTTCCGATTCCTCAATCCATTATTCTTAATTTCAGCAGTTCAGACCTTTCATACAAGTCAGTCAGTCAGTTATTTGATATGCATGATACACGCTTAGGCGATCATGTATCTCTCGATACATGACTGACGAGGCAGATCTTTTCCCAAAGTAGGTTGCCATTTTTTTCTGCGGTAGACCAGTTGCCATCCCAGGCTATAGAACTGTCCTGCTATTTCCCCATAGCTAGGGGGAGAAGAAGAAGATTCATACCTTTCCCAAGGGTATTAGCACGTAAGTGAATGTAAAGGATCTGACTGGAATTCCAACTCGGCTCTCCGATTCCTCAATCCATTACTCTTAATTTCAGCAGTTCAGACCTTTCATACGTCAGTCAGTCAGTTATTTGACATGCATGATACACGCTTAGGCGATCATGTATCTTTCGGTACATGACTGACGAGGCAGATCTTTTCCCGAAGTAGGTTGCCATTCTGACTCCTCAATCCGAGCCGCTATCCATTTGGGAACCACTGTTCTCGATTGACCGACAAACTCTCGCAATCATTTTTTTTTTAATCATTTCACACAAGCAAGGCGATAAAAGTGTAGAGTAAGCGGAAGGTTGAACAACATCAAGTCAAAGGAGAAAATGACAAAATTAAGGGCTTCACGTCGCCTTCCAGGTTTCAAACAATACTTCAACATTTTCAATTTAAATAGCGAATAAAATCAGTTCCTTGCCAGCAAATAAACATAGGACTCTGGAGCAAGACCACAAAACCAAAAATTGATTCACCTCGGGAGAAGAACTGACAGCAGCAAAGAAATACAAGGTAACCTCAGCGTCTTGTCTTTCTCATCAAAGCAACAGCGGGACTCTCTGATCTTGTCTGCCAACCCCACTTTCTTTCTATTCCTCACTAAAAGACTATTCATGTTCATTTTATTACAAAGACAACACTTTCTAGCTTTCATTTCATAAGTAATTACAGTTAAAATTTGTGTATCTGATGTTTTTAACAGATCGCGACAGCTATTAGGGAGATGTGATTAAATATCGGAGAGCCGAGTTCGAATTCCAGTCGAATCCATTATATTCACTTACGTGCTAATACACTTAGGAAAGTATGAATCCTTTTCTTCTCCCTCCAGCTATGGGTAAATAGCAGGACAGACCGAGTTCTATAGCCTTGGATGGCAACTGCAGACAGAAATGGCAACCTACTGTGGGAAAAAATCTGCTTCGTCAGTCATGTATCGAAAGATATATGATCGCTTCATCGTGTATCACGCATGGCACATAACTGACTGATTAATTATATATTTTATGTTTAAAAAAAATATTCAGTATTATTATTGTGTCGGTAATAAGCATTATACAGTGTGACCCGGATATAAGAGAGGTTATCTCTGGTCCCAAATTAGAGCCTGTGTTAATATATATAAAATAGACCAAACCCGGATATAAGAGACTTCTTCTCCGGTCCCGACAACTCTCTTATATCCGGGTTACACTGTAACATAGCACAAATAGCTATATTGTGGAAAAAGGACATTTTCGACAATATACGCATTTTTTTACGTATTTATAGTTATTTTTTTTAACTTTTATCAAAAACGACATTCTTCTACACGTAGTTATGGATAATATTAGACATTACTCATTTTTTTAATTAATAAATATTTGTGCTCAGTTGTTGACGTTAATAGCTATCTGCTGATGTGTTATAATTTTGGAATAATGCAATAATAAAAAATTTAAATTTCATCTTTCTTAGTTGATGTGATCTGTAAATTAACATTACTTTATTTGAAAATGTAACAATCTTTTCTCTCATTTTTTTTTTTATTCAAATGGTGATCCAAGGAATCTTTCCCTAACAAAAACAAGCAAGGGGTTACTGAGAATGAAAGAAATAAAGTACAGAGATGACAACAAGAGAACAGGGTTCAAGGTTAAGAACAGAAGATGACGATTGGCATTTCATTTCAATTTTTGAACATCGTTGTTAACGGGAAAGCCAAAAGAGAGTTCCACAAGCGAGAAGTGCGGGAGAAGAAACTATGAGAATAGAACTTACGGTTACAACTAGCAATTTCAACAGTGAAATTATGAGACCTAGCTGCCAATCTAGTACTAAGCTTGAATTCGCATAGTCGAGATACCAAAGAAAAAAGCCCACCAGAACAATTGTCATGAAAATATTCATAGAAAAGGCACAGAAAAGCGATGTTACGGCAGTTGGCAAATGGTTGAAGATGTCCGTCACAATCAATAACATAGTAGATTTTTGGGTTTTGTTAAGAATCTCTAGATGTATAGCCCGGAGTCAGATGTGACAGCAATAATAGATGTCCAGATGAACGGTAGACTTATGAAGTTTCTTCTTTCGATTTTAAATCGAGCACCAATATGTGGCAGCGATATTCAAAGCATGGATAAATGGTAGACGTAAATATGCAAGATGGATTCCGGAGAGAAAAATTGTCTGGCACGACACAGTGAGCCGATTTTATAACAGCGGACCTAGCAATTGAACCAATATAATCTTTCTATCTGATGTCAGTAGAAAACATGAGATGAAGAAAGAGCAAAGAGTTGCTTTATTGGAGGTCAGCATCAGCCATGCTGACGTAAAAAAAAAAGTTCTTTAAGATGAGTAATAGAAAGCGGTTTCGTTTTCGAGATGTCTACCCTTCTATTTAATCGCTAACTGGAAGCGAGAGGGAGAAGAGATGGCAAAGTGAATGTAAAAGACTTGATCAGAATTTGAACTCGGTTCTCTGATTTCACAATTGGTGCTGATAGCCATCATGCTACACGCACATCCTCATTTAGAGTACCTAAATGTTTAAATGTCTAAAAGTGCATGGGAACAAGCAAATGTTTATATTGGGTGTTGCCTTGGGTGTGAATTTCCGCCATTTCAGTCCGTCAGATTTCAAGATGGCGGGATTAATTATTTTGGCAATAACTTGTCACATAATTACATTTTCATTTACAGACATGACCATCTCATACGAGTGAGTTCGATCCTTACTGAGAAATCGAACTCATGATTTGTCTTTTTTACGGTTTATCAACCCTTTACAGGATATTGAAAGCCAGAAAATATTTTTAGATTGTAATATTTTTTGGGAGACAATAATAATTTGCTGATACAAGTTCTACTAATTAGACGATAGTTGGGAGAGAAAAGGTGGACTCATATTTTTCCAGTGGTATTTGAGTGTAAGTGAATATATCAAACCCGACTGGAATTGGAACTTGGCTCTCCGATTTCCAATTCGAAGCTATTATCTATTACACCCCACGCACATCCAAGCTTACAGCACCTGGTATTCCTCATGGTCACCCATCTAGGTACTGACTAGGCTCAACGTTGCTTAACTTCGATGATCTTGCAAGGATCGGTGTTTCGTCGTAATATGGCCAAAAGCCTGGAAAGTTTGAATTTCATCCAAGACAATTTATACTCACTTTGCACCAGTAACACTGAAAAAGGCATAAATCTACTTTCCCTTGCATTCTGTCCTCTGGACAGCTATCTTGACAAAATGTCCTGTTACTGACATGCCACAATTTTTGACAGAGAAAAAAGTAAGCGAGCATTTGAACAAAATCCGCTGTCCTGTAAGTAGACTTCTTTTTTTTAAAACATTCAGTGTCCAGGCAGTAGCAGCAAAAATATATCACTCCCCATGCCCATTTGTCAAACGTGACTTGAGTTGTTCAGATTTTATAAGTACGCAATTGCATTTTTGTCATCGTTTGAAATTTCGTTAAGATATCTCATAACTAATGAGTGTCACGTGTCCGTTTTATTTTTCATACTAAAATTCATTGAGTGTCCCTCAAGGTTATTGTTAAAATGGTTATTATAAATAAATGAAATGTAATATGAGTGAAGGTAAGAAATGAGAATATAAGGTTAAGAAGGAAGATGAATAACGATTGACCCTTGGTTTGAAGAAGTTAAGATTGTAGTGTTCGGGGAAGTATCCACGCGGGAATCTGTTTTACAGAGTAGCATTTAAAAAAAAAAAAAAAAAAAAAAAAAAAAAAAAAAAAAAAAAAGAGAGAAGCCGAATGGAATTTTCTCCCGACATTTGATACACAGGGGAAATAAGGACGATTCAACTCCGTATAAGAAGCCCAGCAAGTCTGAGATGTAAAAGTATAATAAGCTGCGGAAAAAAAAAAAAAAAAAAAAAAAAAAAATGGAGCGCTTATCTGAACATTTGCCATGGAAATAGCGACAGAGTAACGACAGGGTTGCAGCATTGTGTTAGTGGCTGAGATGCTGCAGAGCTGAGAATAAGTTCCCCCACAAAAAAAAAAAAAAAACTGCGTTAAACAGTACAAGATTTATCATCGATATGGAGACCTTTAAACCTAGACTGAACCACTGAGCTACACTGCAAGTTTCGCGTAATAAACGCACGTAAGAAATAGTGCCTTTCTTTTTTCTTTTCTTTTTCGTCTTTCCTTATTACTTTCCTGTCATAGATTCAAAGATAAGCTAATTAATGCTTTCTCTGATACAAATGCGAGATTTCGTTTTCTGGCACATGCGTTTTTCTACTACTACTACTACTACTGCTGTTGTTGTTGTTGTTACTCCCACATCTTCACTCTGTCCTAGCTAAATACGTGTTATTATTGTTATGTTCACATTTGAAAGAAACCGACTTTGGCAACCGCCTGTAAGGACACCTGGAGGGAAAAACAGGCTTGGAGCCTAAAAGGATGCAACGAAAGAATTACGTGTTTTGTTTGTTTTCTTCACCCCACCCCTCACGATTTCAGGTCAAAGAGACTGAGAGGGAGAGAAAAAGAAAGTCAAAGAACAGAGAGAAACTTCTCTTGTCCTTGGTGGCGTGGCATTTCAGCCACATCATTCTACACCGCCCCCACCCCCACCGGTGAAAATAGAGATTTTTACCTGGTGTCACATTTCAAACGACTTCAACTATACAGTAGATTATCAGGTAGCAAATTACTTTATAGATTTCCACACATACATATTGGCACACAACAATCCGCCCACACCCACACCCACGCTCTCTCTCTCTCTCTCTCTCACACACAACTACGTGTTGCACACATACACAGATTTAAATATTACTTTTCAAATCTATGTAAATATCTAGATATAGCTATGCATTGTCTCAGTCTGTCTCTTGAAGATTAAAATATATACATTGCATCTTCTGTCGAAGGGCAAGAGCCACACACACCCCAACAAAAAAAAAGAGAGGGTGCCTTCCGATACCTGCAGACTCGGGTGAAAATCATGCTTCACTTCAGTCTTCCATTTAACTAAAGTTCAAAAGTTGTCTATCTTTTTGAATTCAAGTGCAAAAGTGGGTCTCTCTACCTAAAACAGGTGGACACGAAGTGACAGAGATAGGACAGGTGGACACGAAGTGACAGAGATAGGACAGGTGGACACGAAGTGACAGAGATAGGACAGGTGGACACGAAGTGACAGAGATAGGACAGGTGGACACGAACTGGCTGAAATGATAACTAGACATCAATACATTGAAATAAAACAAGATCTGAACAATCTATACATGAGGGCTTGCTAAAAATATCTTTGTGCAATCCTACCCCCCCCCCAAAAAAAAAAAAAAAAAATTAAGAAAATTTGATCAGATTTTGGGAAGTTGAGTAATCAAAGATATTTTCACCACCTCCCCATATTTTGAATTCAAGTGCAAAACGGATCTCTGTCTACCTTTAAGTCCAAAGGGCGGTCTGTTTTACACTTGCGTCAAAAGTTAGACAGAGGTTCGTTTTTTGAAGTAATAAAAAAACTGTTAAGTTAAAAATAAATCTTATAAATTTTTTATAAATTTCTGTTTATGTTTCAAATACAAAAATCGAGCAGATATGGGCTTTTGAGAAAAATATTTGAATGAGGAAGAGTACTCTCCTTAAAAGAGAAATTCGAACCTTGCTAGACTGTGGTGCTTTCTGAGGCTGACCGGTAGAGCACTCCGGACCAAACGGTGGTTCCTACTACAAAGGGGGATGCAGGTTCAATCCCGAGCAGAAACCACATTTTCCTTGTCAGGTTTTCTCAAATGTGCGGGCTGATAGAGGTAGCATACACTGTTTAAAATAAAAATGGGGTGTCTATTTCCGATACAATTATCCACTATAATGGCGTTTGAAGTTGTATAAGAGTGGATTGAATGATTACCCAAAAGATAATCTACGATACTCTAGAGTCAGGATGAAGCTGAATATAACATCAATCATCTAAGTGACATATGGCATCTGCACATATATATTTTAACAGAGATTTTGTATGTATACTTAAATACTTTCATATGTGTGGTTAGGATAAATACGGACATTTGCGTATAAGTACGTCTCTGTGCGGATAGCATAACGGTTATCAGGGGAAAAAGGGAAATTGGTGTGCTGAGTTGAATCCAGACCAAATCTGTTTTGTTCAAGTTACACTATTGCTCTGGGAAAAGGCAATAACAAGTGTAATGGCATGGAGAGGTAGAAACTGGATGAGATAATACAGGTGGACACAAAGTAACAGAGGATAATATAGGCGGACACGGACAGGCCGAGAGAAGACGGGCGGACACGGACAGGCCGAGATAAGACGAGCGGACACGGACAGGCCGAGATAAGACGAGCGGACACGGACAGGCCGAGATAAGACGAGCGGACACGGACAGGCCGAGATAAGACGGGCGGACGCGAACTGGCCGAGATAAGACCGGTGGACACGGACAGGCCGAGATAAGACCGGTGGACACGGACAGGCCGAGATAAGACGGGCGGACACCGACAGGCCGAGATAAGACGGGCGGACACGAACTGGCCGAAATAAAACTGATGGTCACGGACTGCAGAGATAAGACTGGCGGACGCGGATAGGCATAGGTAAGACAGGCGGACACGGACTGTCAGAGTTAATACAAGCAGACGATAACTGGCCGAGATAAACAAATGTGAACACCTTGAAATGGCATGATCTGAACATAGGTGTTTGTCAAAAGAACCTCTGCTTCATCCCAGAAAAAAATGAAGTGATAAAAGAAAAGATGATCCAAAAACATTTCAGCACCTCCCAATGATGGTCAATGATAAAGAATAATATAAATACAAAATTTACTCTTTCAGATGTATCCAAATAACAGAAAACTTTCAATTTGAGAGAATCTAGTCTAAATCATTCTTGGCATTCTTTAAAATCTGCTCATGCGTTCAACGCTATAGGTAAGCACATTTCCTAAGTAGCGATACTGCTAAGAAGGAAATAGTTTTAATTTAGTAAATCTATGCGGTTTGTGGAGTTGAATGAAGCTTCTTACATATTTGACCTAGATTACAACAGTGGCAGATCAAATGAGGCCATTGCTAAATAATGTTTATAGCTATGATCACAGATAATAACCGCTGTTAAAATACGCAGCAACTTTCTTTTTTCTTTTTTTTTTTTTTAATGCAAACGAAAACAGCATAAAAAGTAAGGAGAATAAAAAGAGGACCCCTAAATATTCAGCAAAGCAAATATAAAAGATATTTTTTTTTTAGACAATATGAACAATTTCAAGCCCCGTTTCATTTCGTCATTGTTTTGCTCTTTTCTATCATAACATTCGGATACTTGTACGCTTATGATAATTGAAATACTTGAAATTATTGTGTTTTTTTTTTATTTCCTGGTCGGGTGTGCGGGTGGTGTCATGGTTAGCGGCTTTGAACAAGAACTCAGTGAACCAGGCTAGTTATATTCACTTTCGCGCAAATGCCATTGGGAAAGATATGAAATGAATCCATCTCCGCTTCCTCGCCCCCCCCCCCGCTAGGGTTTAAATAGCAGGAATACCAAGTGCTGTAAGATTAGATGTAAGGATGGTATGGCTTACAAGCACATCACATTGAAACACCGGTTACCATATGATTATTGAAGTTAAGCAAAGTTGAGCCATCTGGAACTACTCACCCTGACACTTGAACTCTTATGCGATCTAGATGCCTACCATTGGTCAAATAATAAATTTGCATAAACTACCAATTTCTTTATTAATGAGTGTGAAGTATGGCTTAGATTTTTACTTTTGGCACAGAATACACATGACTCTGAAGTTTAGCTCTTTCTTTTTTCTTGTCACTGATGTTAAGCAATGTCAAGCCTGATCAGTACCTAGATGGGTGACTTCTTGAGAATACCAGATATTGTAAGCTTGGATGTGCGGGTGGCGTAATGGATAATGGCTTGGAATTGTTAATCAAAGAACTGAGATGGGTTTGTTATATTCTCTTACGCATGAATACCCTTGTAAAAAGTATGAATCCACCTATTCTACCCCCCCCCAGCTATGGATCAATTAGTAAGATTTATATCACTTGATCAGCTGTAGAAAACAAACAATCAATCAATGAAATACTGATTAGCTCTACAGACATGTATTTCAGATTTATGTACATTCTCGGGAATATAAATGTATAGAGACTACCATGGTCACAAAGTGAGGGACCAGTTTATATATTGATTGTAATATAGAATTGGTATCCCACTTTATACCCACATTATAATTTCTAGTTTGTCTATCCAATTCTGCTTTGGGTATGAATCCCCCTCTTCTCCCCTAGCTATGGGTTAGTTAGTAAGATTTGTATCACTAAACCATTATTATCTAAAAAAAAAAAAAAAAAACTTTAAATTTAAAAAAAAATATTTTCTGGCTTTAAATAATCTGCAAAGGGTTGATAAGTCATAAAAAACGAATCAATCAGATCAATACAAAATCTTCCACACACACACACACACACACACAAAAGAATTCTTACAATACAAAAAAATATTTTCTGGCTTTAAATAATTTGCAAAGGGTTGGTGAGCTGTAGAAAACAAATCATTCAAACCATTAAATAAACTCTTATTTAAGTAGTGTGGGATCAGAAACAAAATAGCTTCAGACAAGATTTGAACAGAGTACCTGCCTGACAGGGACAATACCTTTATCAATTTGGCCATAGCGATCAACAACCAGCAAAGCAAAATTAAATAGACTTATAGATCCAAGTTCCTTTTTTTTAATCCCTATGACTTTCTTTCTACCAGATTGTAACAGTAACAGATGAAATAATCCTGTTTCAGTTTATTGGATAAGAAACCAGTCAAAAGTGAATAGCAGAAAAAGTTTTATCAAAGTCCCTTTACCTCTGTAAAACTTTTGTATAAATAACATTTACAGCAAGACATCCATTTTATAAAGTTCATTTTATCATTGTACTAAGTCAACTTGAATTTTCAACTCCAGCTACATAGAGCTGACCATATGAGAAACATTTGAGCGATTTTCTAATGCTCACATTAATAATAACAATAAAAACTGATTCAGCATATTTTTTCCCTTGTTTAAATAATTCAGTACAGTTTTTTTTGTTTTTTTAAATCTAATTAAATAGATTATTCTGACTTATTTATATGAAAAAAAAATTTTGGCATCGTTGAAATAATTTGTAGTAACATGAAATGGCAGATGATAACAATGGTTATTATGAATGTAACAGAAAATATGATCGAAACTAACGTTGCTGGGCCTACCTAGTGTTTCAGCATCAGTCGCTTTCCCATCACTGTAATGTAGTGTCCCGTTTGGATGAACTCTCTACTATGGTACCTAGACTTTATGAATTTAAGCACAGTACTAGATTGACAGCAAGATCTCATCAATTTGCAGTTGAATTAGCCAGATGTAATTATAAGTTCTGTGCTAATAGTTTTTTTTCTTGCACTTCTCGCTTGTGGAACTCTTTTCTGGTTTCTTGCTTTCCAGCCAAAAATTTAAATGCAATGTCAATGGTTATCCATTGTCTTCTTGATTACTCTTCTATTCACTTATGTGCAATTATCCTTGGGAAAGGTATGAAACTACCTCTTCTCCCCCAGTCATGGGTTAATTAGTTGTTATCTATTGTCTTTCTGATTACTCTTTTATTGTTCTTGCTTCTTAAAGTTTCTCTTTTTCCTTATTCTTTTATACACTGTAACCCCATGTGTCTTAGTGGCTTTACTGCCTTGCATGGAGTGAAAGGATAAAAACAGTACATCTTATATTATTAGGCTACAGACCAATTTACTACTGAATTAAGTGAGTTGACAAGAAAGAAAATTATGTTGAAAAACATTTATGTAAAAAATAAATGTTTATTCATTAAGTTATACAAACTTATTGATATACCTGCATATATTCAAGGCTTACAGTCACATCACATTGGAACACCAGTTCCCGTATGATCACCTAAGTTAAGCAGTGTTGAATCTGGTCAGTACCTAGATGGGTAACCACTTGGGAATACCAGGTGCTGTAAGTTTGAATATGTAGGTGGTATAATGGATAAATGCTTGGAAATGTTAATCAGAGAGCCAAGTTCCAATTCACGTTGGGTTCATTATATTCACTTACGTGCAAATATTCTTGGGAAAGGTATGAATCCACCTCTTCTCCCCTCAACTATGGGTTAATTAATTGTTATCTACTGTCTTCTTGATTACACTTCTATTGTTCTTGTGCCTTAAAGTTTCTTTTTCATACTTATTCTTTAACACCCAGTAACCCCTTGTGTCTTAGTGGCTTTACTGACATCCATGGGGTGAAATGATTAAAAAAAAATTCTATAAAAATTTTAATATTTAATTATTTATATGCACTTCAAGAAAAAAAATTTTTTAAAGATAATTATTTTTTTTTTTTTTTTTTTTTTAATTGTAAACACAGGTAATTTGATTTTAAAACATAAACACATGCAATTTGATTTTAAAATATAAAGATTGGTAATTTTAAAAAATGTAAACACAGGTAATTTTTTTTTTAAATTACCCATGTTTACATTATGTCAACATGGGTATTTTTAAAAAAAATGTAAACATAAGTAATTTTTAAAAAAATATAAACACTGGTAATTTTTCTAACTAGTCAATTGAATTTTGATAAGATAGGTGTAAATTCTATACAAACACAAATTTTAAAAATATTTCCTGACAAAATCATTGCAGATAAATGGCAATTTAAAAAAACTGAATTATAATTAAATAACAGATAAAATATTTATTAAAATATGCTTTTAAAAATTGTTATACAATTAATTAAGTACTATTGCTTATGTCGTAAGCACAACATAGTAACAGATAAAAAAAAAATCTGATATAAAAAGGATTGATTATATATGAGTTAATGATACAGGCTGTAATGTTCTACAGATGTAAGGTGGGGGGGACACAGACAAAATTCAGCCTTACGTGAATTTATAAAAGATTACATCCAGAAACATGTCTGTATAAATAAATCTAGAAGAAAAAAAAATGATTTTGTTACCTTTCTTCTTGAGGTAGATCCATTTAAGAGTCATAAAGACAAAAAACCAGTTGATCTCAGCATGTGTTGAAAGATTGAAAATGAATGTTAACTAAATTTTTTTACTAATTACAGTTTGTGGACAATTTTGTTTTTGCCTTTTTCCCCGCCACTCTCTTCATTTATTTCCTTTTAAAGCATATTAAGCTGGTGATACTGCTTAATACAGACTTCATCATGTAGTAGGCCGGATAATAAAATGAAGGAAAAAGAACACTGATGCTAATGATGATAATGGATTAGAGGTTGATTTTTATTTTTAGTCTTTTGTTGTAGGTTCAGGCAAGTGGCAAGGTAAGAGTTGCAGTGGAAACAAGGTTGGATTTCCCATCGGAATTATTATGCAATCTATTTTCAACAGGCAAGGTAATCAGGCATTGCCCTACATGAAACTGCCATTCATCAGTTTTTGCTTTCACATTCAATTTTAACAAATAGAATATAACAAAACAAAAAATGGGCTTTGAAAATTATACATGGCCCTATTTTATCAGTAATGCTTACATTAATTCCTGACCATGGACAATCCCTTTCTTCCTGATTTGCAATGTATTCCTATAGTAAAATCATTAGCAATGCATTTACATTATGCATAGAATAGCCCTATTCTATCAGTAATACTTGCATTCATTCCTGACCATGGACAATCCCTTTCTTCCTGATTTGCAATGTATTCCTATAGTAAAATCATTAGCAATGCATTTACATTATGCATAGAATAGCCCTATTCTATCAGTAATACTTGCATTCATTCCTGACCATGGACAATCCCTTTCTTCCTGATTTGCAATGTATTCCTATAGTAAAATCATTAGCAATGCATTTACATTATGCATAGAATAGCCCCTATTCTATCAGTAATACTTGCATTCATTCCTGACCATGGACAATCCCTTTCTTCCTGATTTGCAATGCATTCCTATAGTAAAATCATTAGCAATGCATTTACATTATGCATAGAATAGCCCTATTCTATCAGTAATGCTTGCATTCATTCCTGACCACTGACAATCCCTTTCTTCCTGATTTTCAATGCATTCCTATAGTAAAATCATTAACAATGCATTTCCATTATACATATAATAGCCCTATTCTATCAGTAATGCTTGCATTCATTCCTGACCACTGACAATCCCTTTCTTCCTGATTTTCAATGCATTCCTATAGTAAAAATCATTAGCAATGCATTTCCATTATACATATAATAGCCCTATTCTATCAGTAATGCTTGCATTCATTCCTGACCACTGACAATCCCTTTCTTCCTGATTTTCAATGCATTCCTATAGTAAAATCATTAACAATGCATTTCCATTATACATATAATAGCCCTATTCTATCAGTAATGCTTGCATTCATTCCTGACCACTGACAATCCCTTTCTTCCTGATTTTCAATGCATTCCTATAGTAAAATCATTAACAATGCATTTCCATTATACATATAATAGCCCTATTCTATCAGTAATGCTTGCATTCATTCCTGACCACTGACAATCCCTTTCTTCCTGATTTTCAATGCATTCCTATAGTAAAATCATTAACAATGCATTTCCATTATACATATAATAGCCCTATTCTATCAGTAATGCTTGCATTCATTCCTGACCACTGACAATCCCTTTCTTCCTGATTTTCAATGCATTCCTATAGTAAAATCATTAGCAATGCATTTACATTATACATATAATAGCCCTATTCTATCAGTAATGCTTGCATTCATTCCTGACCACTGACAATCCCTTTCTTCCTGATTTTCAATGCATTCCTATAGTAAAATCATTAACAATGCATTTCCATTATACATATAATAGCCCTATTCTATCAGTAATGCTTGCATTCATTCCTGACCACTGACAATCCCTTTCTTCCTGATTTTCAATGCATTCCTATAGTAAAATCATTAACAATGCATTTCCATTATACATATAATAGCCCTATTCTATCAGTAATGCTTGCATTCATTCCTGACCACTGACAATCCCTTTCTTCCTGATTTTCAATGCATTCCTATAGTAAAATCATTAACAATGCATTTCCATTATGCATATAATAGCCCTATTCTATCAGTAATGCTTGCATTCATTCCTGACCACTGACAATCCCTTTCTTCCTGATTTTCAATGCATTCCTATAGTAAAATCATTAACAATGCATTTCCATTATGCATATAATAGCCCTATTCTATCAGTAATGCTTGCATTCATTCCTGACCACTGACAATCCCTTTCTTCCTGATTTTCAATGCATTCCTATAGTAAAATCATTAACAATGCATTTCCATTATGCATATAATAGCCCTATTCTATCAGTAATGCTTGTATTCATTCCTGACCACTGACAATCCCTTTCTTCCTGATTTTCAATGCATTCCTATAGTAAAATCATTAACAATGCATTTCCATTATGCATATAATAGCCCTATTCTATCAGTAATGCTTGTATTCATTCCTGACCACTGACAATCCCTTTCTTCCTGATTTTCAATGCATTCCTATAGTAAAATCATTAACAATGCATTTCCATTATGCATATAATAGCCCTATTCTATCAGTAATGCCTTTTATTCATTCCTGACCACTGACAATCCCTTTCTTCCTGATTTTCAATGCATTCCTATAGTAAAATCATTAACAATGCATTTCCATTATGCATATAATAGCCCTATTCTATCAGTAATCATTCTTGCATTCATTCCTGACCACTGACAATCCCTTTCTTCCTTATTTTCATGCTTGCATTCCTATAGTAAAATCATTAACAATGCATTTCCATTACAACATATATGCATATATAGCCCTATTCTATCAGTAATGCTTTGCATTCATTCCTGACCACTGACAATCCCTTTCTTCCTTATTTTCAATGCATTCCTATAGTAAAATCATTAACAATGCATTTCCATTATGCATATAATAGCCCTATTCTATCAGTAATGCTTGTATTCATTCCTGACCACTGACAATCCCTTTTCTTCCTGATTTTCAATGCATTCCTATAGTAAAATCATTAACAATGCATTTCCATTATGCATATAATAGCCCTATTCTATCAGTAATGCTTGTATTCATTCCTGACCACTGACAATCCCTTTCTTCCTGATTTTCAATGCATTCCTATAGTAAAATCATTAACAATGCATTTCCATTATGCATATAATAGCCCTATTCTATCAGTAATGCTTGTATTCATTCCTGACCACTGACAATCCCTTTCTTCCTGATTTTCAATGCATTCCTATAGTAAAATCATTAACAATGCATTTCCATTATGCATATAATAGCCCTATTCTATCAGTAATGCTTGCATTCATTCCTGACCACTGACAATCCCTTTCTTCCTGATTTTCAATGCATTCCTATAGTAAAATCATTAACAATGCATTTCCATTATACATATAATAGCCCTATTCTATCAGTAATGCTTGCATTCATTCCTGACCACTGACAATCCCTTTCTTCCTGATTTTCAATGCATTCCTATAGTAAAATCATTAACAATGCATTTCCATTATATATAATAAATCTATTCTATCAGTAATGCTTGCATTCATTCCTGACCACTGACAATCCCTTTCTTCCTGATTTTCAATGCATTCCTATAGTAAAATCATTAACAATGCATTACATATAATAGCCCTATTCTATCAGTAATGCTTGCATTCATTCCTGACCACTGACAATCCCTTTCTTCCTGATTTTCAATGCATTCCTATAGTAAAATCATTAACAATGCATTTCCATTATACATATAATAGCCCTATTCTATCAGTAATGCTTGCATTCATTCCTGACCACTGACAATCCCTTTCTTCCTGATTTTCAATGCATTCCTATAGTAAAATCATTAACAATGCATTTCCATTATACATATAATAGCCCTATTCTATCAGTAATGCTTGCATTCATTCCTGACCACTGACAATCCCTTTCTTCCTGATTTTCAATGCATTCCTATAGTAAAATCATTAACAATGCATTTCCATTATACATATAATAGCCCTATTCTATCAGTAATGCTTGCATTCATTCCTGACCACTGACAATCCCTTTCTTCCTGATTTTCAATGCATTCCTATAGTAAAATCATTAGCAATGCATTTCCATTTACATATAATAGCCCTATTCTATCAGTAATGCTTGCATTCATTCCTGACCACTGACAATCCCTTTCTTCCTGATTTTCAATGCATTCCTATAGTAAAATCATTAACAATGCATTTCCATTATACATATAATAGCCCTATTCTATTAGTCATGCTTGCATTCATTCCTGACCACTGACAATCCCTTTCTTCCTGATTTTCAATGCATTCCTATAGTAAAATCATTGGCAATGCATTTCCATTATACATATAATAGCCCTATTCTATCAGTAATGCTTGCATTCATTCCTGACCATTGACAATCCCTTTCTTCCTGATTTTCAATGCATTCCTATAGTAAAAATCATTAGCAATGCATTTCCATTATACATATAACAGCCCTATTCTATCAGTAATGCTTGCATTCATTCCTGACCACTGACAATCCCTTTCTTCCTGATTTTCGATGCATTCCTATATTTAAATCATTAGTAATGCATTTACATTATACATATAATAGCCCTATTCTATCAGTAATGCTTGCATTCATTCCTGACCACTGACAATCCCTTTCTTCCTGATTTTCAATGCATTCCTATAGTAAAATCATTAGCAATGCATTTCCATTATACATATAATAGCCCTATTCTATCAGTAATGCTTGCATTCATTCCTGACCACTGACAATCCCTTTCTTCCTGATTTTCAATGCATTCCTATAGTAAAATCATTAGCAATGCATTTCCATTATACATATAATAGCCCTATTCTATCAGTAATGCTTGCATTCATTCCTGACCACTGACAATCCCTTTCTTCCTGATTTTCAATGCATTCCTATAGTAAAATCATTAGCAATGCATTTCCATTATACATATAATAGCCCTATTCTATCAGTAATGCTTGCATTCATTCCTGACCACTGACAATCCCTTTCTTCCTGATTTTCAATGCATTCCTATAGTAAAATTTTCAATGCATTCCTATAGTATCAAAATCTGACAATCCCTTTCTTCCTGATTTTCAATGCATTCCTATTTCCATTAGCAATGCATTTCCATTATAATAATAGCCCTATTCTATCAGTAATGCTTGCATTCATTCCTGACCACTGACAATCCCTTTCTTCCTGATTTTCAATGCATTCCTATAGTAAAATCATTAGCAATGCATTTCCATTATACATATAATAGCCCTATTCTATCAGTAATGCTTGCATTCATTCCTGACCACTGACAATCCCTTTCTTCCTGATTTTCAATGCATTCCTATAGTAAAATCATTAGCAATGCATTTCCATTATACATATAATAGCCCTATTCTATCAGTAATGCTTGCATTCATTCCTGACCACTGACAATCCCTTTCTTCCTCATTTTCAATGCATTCCTATAGTAAAATCATTAGCAATGCATTTCCATTATACATATAATAGCCCTATTCTATCAGTAATGCTTGCATTCATTCCTGACCACTGACAATCCCTTTCTTCCTGATTTTCATTGCATTCCTATAGTAAAATCATTAACAATGCATTTCCATTATACATATAATAGCCCTATTCTATCAGTAATGCTTGCATTCATTCCTGACCACTGACAATCCCTTTCTTCCTTATTTTCAATGCATTCCTATAGTAAAATCATTAGCAATGCATTTTTTTTCCATTATACATATAATAGCCCTATTCTATCAGTAATGCTTGCATTCATTCCTGACCACTGACAATCCCTTTCTTCCTGATTTTCAATGCATTCCTATAGTAAAATCATTAGCAATGCATTTCCATTATACATATAATAGCCTATTCTATCAGTAATGCTTGCATTCATTCCTGACCACTGACAATCCCTTTCTTCCTGATTTTCAATGCATTCCTATAGTAAAATCATTAGCAATGCATTTCCATTATACATATAATAGCCCTATTCTATCAGTAATGCTTGCATTCATTCCTGACCACTGACAATCCCTTTCTTCCTGATTTTCAATGCATTCCTATAGTAAAATCATTAGCAATGCATTTCCATTATACATATAATAGCCCTATTCTATCAGTAATGCTTGCATTCATTCCTGACCACTGACAATCCCTTTCTTCCTGATTTTCAATGCATTCCTATAGTAAAATCATTAGCAATGCATTTCCATTATACATATAATAGCCCTATTCTATCAGTAATGCTTGCATTCATTCCTGACCACTGACAATCCCTTTCTTCCTGATTTTCAATGCATTCCTATAGTAAAATCATTAGCAATGCATTTCCATTATACATATAATAGCCCTATTCTATCAGTAATGCTTGCATTCATTCCTGACCACTGACAATCCCTTTATCATTTTCAATGCATTCCTATAGTAAAATCATTCAATGCATTTTCCATTATACATATAATAGCCTATTCTATCAGTAATGCTTGCATTCATTCCTGACCACTGACAATCCCTTTTCTTCCTGATTTTCAATGCATTCCTATAGTAAAATCATTAGCAATGCATTTCCATTATACATATAATAGCCCTATTCTATCAGTAATGCTTGCATTCATTCCTGACCACTGACAATCCCTTTCTTCCTGATTTTCAATGCATTCCTATAGTAAAATCATTAGCAATGCATTTCCATTATACATATAATAGCCCCTATTCTATCAGTAATGCTTGCATTCATTCCTGACCACTGACAATCCCTTTCTTCCTGATTTTCAATGCATTCCTATAGTAAAATCATTAGCAATGCATTTCCATTATACATATAATAGCCCTATTCTATCAGTAATGCTTGCATTCATTCCTGACCACTGACAATCCCCTTTCTTCCTGATTTTCAATGCATTCCTATAGTAAAATCATTAGCAATGCATTTCCATTTACATATAATAGCCCTATTCTATCAGTAATGCTTGCATCATTCATTTGACCACTGACAATCCCTTTCTTCCTCATTTTCAATGCATTCCTATAGTAAAATCATTAGCAATGCATTTCCATTATACATATAATAGCCCTATTCTATCAGTAATGCTTGCATTCATTCCTGACCACTGACAATCCCTTTCTTCCTCATTTTCAATGCATTCCTATAGTAAAATCATTAGCAATGCATTTCCATTATACATATAATAGCCCTATTCTATCAGTAATGCTTGCATTCATTCCTGACCACTGACAATCCCTTTCTTCCCTCATTTTCAATGCATTCCTATAGTAAAATCATTAGCAATGCATTTCCATTATACATATAATAGCCCTATTCTATCAGTAATGCTTGCATTCATTCCTGACCACTGACAATCCCTTTCTTCCTCATTTTCAATGCATTCCTATAGTAAAATCATTAGCAATGCATTTCCATTATACATATAATAGCCCTATTCTATCAGTAATGCTTGCATTCATTCCTGACCACTGACAATCCCTTTCTTCCTCATTTTCAATGCATTCCTATAGTAAAATCATTAGCAATGCATTTCCATTATACATATAATAGCCCTATTCTATCAGTAATGCTTGCATTCATTCTGACCACTGACAATCCCTTTCTTCCTCATTTTCAATGCATTCCTATAGTAAAATCATTAGCAATGCATTTCCATTATACATATAATAGACCATTATATCAGTAATGCTTGCATTCTTTCCTGACCACTGACAATCCCTTTCTTCCTGATTTTCAATGCATTCCTATAGTAAAATCATTAGCAATGCATTTCCATTATACATATAATAGCCCTATTCTATCAGTAATGCTTGCATTCATTCCTGACCACTGACAATCCCTTTCTTCCTCATTTTCAATGCATTCCTATAGTAAAATCATTAACAATGCATTTCCATTATACATATAATAGCCCTATTCTATCAGTAATGCTTGCATTCATTCCTGACCACTGACAATCCCTTTCTTCCTGATTTTCAATGCATTCCTATAGTAAAATCATTAGCAATGCATTTCCATTATACATATAATAGCCCTATTCTATCAGTAATGCTTGCATTCATTCCTGACCACTGACAATCCCTTTCTTCCTCATTTTCAATGCATTCCTATAGTAAAATCATTAGCAATGCATTTCCATTATACATATAATAGCCCTATTCTATCAGTAATGCTTGCATTCATTTCTGACCATGACAATCCCTTTCTTCCTGATTTTCAATGCATTCCTATAGTAAAATCATTAGCAATGCATTTCCATTATACATATAATAGCCCTATTCTATCAGTAATGCTTGCATTCATTCCTGACCACTGACAATCCCTTTCTTTGATTTTCAATGCATTCCTATAGTAAAATCATTAGCAATGCATTTCCATTATACATATAATAGCCTATTCTATCAGTAATGCTTGCATTCATTCCTGACCACTGACAATCCTTTTCTTCCTGATTTTCAATGCATTCCTATAGTAAAATCATTAGCAATGCATTTCCATTATACATATAATAGCCCTATTCTATCAGTAATGCTTGCATTCATTCCTGACCACTGACAATCCCTTTCTTCCTGATTTTCAATGCATTCCTATAGTAAAATCATTAGCAATGCATTTCCATTATACATATAATAGCCCTA
Organism: Acanthosepion pharaonis; assembly: GCA_903632075.3. Lineage (NCBI taxonomy): Eukaryota > Metazoa > Mollusca > Cephalopoda > Sepiida > Sepiidae > Acanthosepion > Acanthosepion pharaonis. The sequence continues at coordinate 989,356 of CAHIKZ030003516.1, forward strand.
TTCTATCAGTAATGCTTGCATTCATTCCTGACCACTGACAATCCCTTTCTTCCTCATTTTCAATGCATTCCTATAGTAAAATCATTAGCAATGCATTTCCATTATACATATAATAGCCCTATTCTATCAGTAATGCTTGCATTCATTCCTGACCACTGACAATCCCTTTCTTCCTCATTTTCAATGCATTCCTATAGTAAAATCATTAGCAATGCATTTCCATTATACATATAATAGCCCTATTCTATCAGTAATGCTTGCATTCATTCCTGACCACTGACAATCCCTTTCTTCCTCATTTTCAATGCATTCCTATAGTAAAATCATTAGCAATGCATTTCCATTATACATATAATAGCCCTATTCTATCAGTAATGCTTGCATTCATTCCTGACCACTGACAATCCCTTTCTTCCTCATTTTCAATGCATTCCTATAGTAAAATCATTAGCAATGCATTTCCATTATACATATAATAGCCCTATTCTATCAGTAATGCTTGCATTCATTCCTGACCACTGACAATCCCTTTCTTCCTCATTTTCAATGCATTCCTATAGTAAAATCATTAGCAATGCATTTCCATTATACATATAATAGCCCTATTCTATCAGTATTCATTATCAGTATTTTGCTTGCAATGCATTTCCATTATACATATTCATTCTATTCTATCAGACCACTGACCACTGACAATCCCTTTCTTCCTGATTTCCAATGCATTCCTATAGTAAAATCATTAGCAATGCATTTCCATTATACATATAATAGCCCTATTCTATCAGTAATGCTTGCATTCATTCCTGACCACTGACAATCCCTTTCTTCCTGATTTTCAATGCATTCCTATAGTAAAATCATTAGCAATGCATTTCCATTATACATATAATAGCCCTATTCTATCAGTAATGCTTGCATTCATTCCTGACCACTGACAATCCCTTTCTTCCTCATTTTCAATGCATTCCTATAGTAAAATCATTAGCAATGCATTTCCATTATACATATAATAGCCCTATTCTATCAGTAATGCTTGCATTCATTCCTGACCACTGACAATCCCTTTCTTCCTGATTTTCAATGCATTCCTATAGTAAAATCATTAGCAATGCATTTCCATTATACATATATTCTATCAGTAATGCTTGCATTCATTCCTGACCACTGACAATCCTTTCTTCCTGATTTTCAATGCATTCTATAGTAAAATCATTAGCAATGCATTTCCATTCATATAATGACCTATTCTATCAGTAATGCTTGCATTCATTCCTGACCACTGACAATCCCTTTCTTCCTCATTTTCAATGCATTCCTATAGTAAAATCATTAACAATGCATTTCCATTATACATATAATAGCCCTATTCTATCAGTAATGCTTGCATTCATTCCTGACCACTGACAATCCCTTTCTTCCTCATTTTCAATGCATTCCTATAGTAAAATCATTAGCAATGCATTTCCATTATACATATAATAGCCCTATTCTATCAGTAATGCTTGCATTCATTCCTGACCACTGACAATCCCTTTCTTCCTCATTTTCAATGCATTCCTATAGTAAAATCATTAGCAATGCATTTCCATTATACATATAATAGCCCTATTCTATCAGTAATGCTTGCATTCATTCCTGACCACTGACAATCCCTTTCTTCCTCATTTTCAATGCATTCCTATAGTAAAATCATTAGCAATGCATTTCCATTATACATATAATAGCCCTATTCTATCAGTAATGCTTGCATTCATTCCTGACCACTGACAATCCCTTTCTTCCTCATTTTCAATGCATTCCTATAGTAAAATCATTAGCAATGCATTTCCATTATACATATAATAGCCCTATTCTATCAGTAATGCTTGCATTCATTCCTGACCACTGACAATCCCTTTCTTCCTCATTTTCAATGCATTCCTATAGTAAAATCATTAACAATGCATTTCCATTATACATATAATAGCCCTATTCTATCAGTAATGCTTGCATTCATTCCTGACCACTGACAATCCCTTTCTTCCTCATTTTCAATGCATTCCTATAGTAAAATCATTAACAATGCATTTCCATTATACATATAATAGCCCTATTCTATATCAGTAATGCTTACATTCATTCCTGACCACTGACAATCCCTATCTTCCTGATTTTCAATGCATTCTGATAGTAAAACCATTGTTAATGTATTTACATTATACATATAATAGCCCTATCTATCAGTAACTTGCATTCATTCCTGACCACTGACAATCCCTTTCTTCCTCATTTTCAATGCATTCCTATAGTAAAATCATTAACAATGCATTTCCATTATACATATAATAGCCCTATTCTATCAGTAATGCTTGCATTCATTCCTGACCACTGACAATCCCTTTCTTCCTCATTTTCAATGCATTCCTATAGTAAAATCATTAACAATGCATTTCCATTATACATATAATAGCCCTATTCTATCAGTAATGCTTGCATTCATTCCTGACCACTGACAATCCCTTTCTTCCTCATTTTCAATGCATTCCTATAGTAAAATCATTAACAATGCATTTCCATTATACATATAATAGCCCTATTCTATCAGTAATGCTTGCATTCATTCCTGACCACTGACAATCCCTTTCTTCCTGATTTTCAATGCATTCCTATAGTAAAATCATTAACAATGCATTTCCATTATACATATAATAGCCCTATTCTATCAGTAATGCTTGCATTCATTCCTGACCACTGACAATCCCTTTCTTCCTTATTTTCAATGCATTCCTATAGTAAAATCATTAGCAATGCATTTCCATTATACATATAATAGCCCTATTCTATCAGTAATACTTGCATTCATTCCTGACCATGGACAATCCCTTTCTTCCTGATTTGCAATGTATTCCTATAGTAAAATCATTAGCAATGCATTTCCATTATACATATAATAGCCCTATCCTATCAGTAATGCTTGCATTCATTCCTGACCACTGACAATCCCTTTCTTCCTTATTTTCAATGCATTCCTATAGTAAAATCATTAGCAATGCATTTCCATTATACATATAATAGCCCTATCCTATCAGTAATGCTTGCATTCATTCCTGACCACTGACAATCCCTTTCTTCCTTATTTTCATTTGCCAAATTACAGACTGACTGCCAAAACTTTCTAAAATAAATTTGATGCTGAAATTTGCAAAATATAATGTTTAGCCAAACAGTGAAAGTTTGGAGTAAATGATAGAAATTCTGAAAAAATCAGATTTTTTTTAGTAATGTTCACTTAATATAAGTCCCAAGAGCCACTCAAGGTAAAGGGTTACTGCATGATGTGGCAATGGTATCAGAGAAGGCAGTTTATGGGGTGATGTAGAAAAGATAACAGTTCATCCTAGGCTTGAAGAGGTTAAGACTGTAGCGATTAGGAAAACCATCCTGCTGGGAGTCTGTTTCACAAAGCAGCAGTTCATCGGAAGATGCTGAGTGGAACTTCTTTCTTACTCATGGAATACAAAGGGAATGACGAGGATTCTTCTCCATGTATGTGGCATGGTGGGTCCCAGTTGCAAAGCTCGGGGCTGGGGGGAATTACAGAATATAGCTCGCTAGAAACACTTTCCATGGAGATAGCAATAGAATAGCAAGAAGCTTGTGACATTTTGTCTCTGGGAAAGGGGTTGTAAGGGGGAAATAGGTCATCACCCACAAGGTTGCATAGACATTTTTGAACTCTATCAAGACAGGCAAGTGAGGACTGGCCAGCAATACTCCATTTGACCTGATCTGGCTCTTGTAAAGATGGAGTATTTCAAGAGGAATCAGATACTTACTGCAGTGGTACATAGAACTGACCCTTTTTCCAACATCTTTAGTGATGGATCATGTAGATGAGTTACACTTGCTGTTATTTTATGAATCAGCAGAATATTTTATGGAATAAATTTCAACCAGCCATTTTCCCTTGAAAATATTTTTTTGTGATAATAATACCTTCTTGGTTTGAGTAATTTCTTTTTTATGGTTTATCAACCTTTTGCAGGTTACTTAAAGCCATAAACTTCCTTTTTTTTTTTCGAGATAATAATACCACCTTGACTTGATTCATTCATTTTTTATGGCTTATGAATCCACTTCTCCCTCCAGCAATGGGTTAATTAGTAAGACTGGTATTGCAAAAAAATTATTATCTCAAAAAAAAAAAAAAAAAAAAAAAAAAATTTTACAATCTAAAAATATTTTCGGGCTTTAAATAACCTGCAAAGGGTTGATAAACCGTAGAAAACAAATCAATCACATTCCCATAACAGCTCATAAATCTTTTTAACACAAATATTTTTCTTGCCTAAAAATATAAGAGGAATTCTATTCTTACACTGAAAGGATGTAAACACTATCTGTTACTAAGGAACATTTCCATATAACAAAAGCAATAGGAACATTTTTTTTCTTTTTTACATATTAAAACTTTCCATGGATTCAATAATACCAAATTCAATGTATACCAAATTTGAGGTCAGTATATGAAAAAAATGGTATGGCCATGTATAGTGAACAGATAAACAAAAAAACCTTTTCAATTATATATTTTTTCTCGGCATTAACTACAGCTAAAATGTATAGACAACAAAGAGTGCTCAATACAAATTTCAAAGTCGAATATGTAGAGCTAAGATATTTAAGAAAAGGCTAAAATGCCAACCAACCTTGCAACCTGGGTTTCGACTGTGAGGTCTCCTCATGCAAGTGGAATATCCTTCCACTTGCTTGAGGAGACCTTATATATTATATTATATGGTGGACTCTCCCATCATATTTGACGTATGAGGGTCAAGCAGCTCAGTTCCTAGGAACCAACACCCCAGACACCAGCACGTATGAAGGTGAAGGCTTTGTCCAGAAACAACTACACTTTTTGAATGGCCGAATAGAGAGACCTGGTGCACTATGTGCCACAAGGTCCCCAAACGACCCTCCGCAGGTTTTGAATTCAGAGTTGTCCTCCTCCTAGACCAGTTGCCATCCAAGGCTATAGAACTCTGTCCTGCTATTTACCCATAGCTGGGGGAGAAGAAGAGAATTAATACCTTTCCCAAGGGTATTAGCACGTAAGTGAATGTAATGGATTCGACAGGAATTCAGACTTAGCTCTCCGATTCCTCAATACAAGCCGCAATCCACTATTTTATATATATATATATATTAGTTGGATTGATGTGAGTTTGTGATCCTGGGTTTCATACTATTTGCGATCGGCTGACAATCGCAAATATCCATGAAATCCAGGATCACAAACTCAGATCAATCCAACTAAATATGTTAGCTCTATCACTAATATTGAGCACTATTCAATAAGTACCGTGTATATATAATATATAAATAATATATATAAAAATTATATATTTCCAGTTTCTTCTAAAGTCTTCTCATGCTTTTTCACTTTTGCCCCTTGCATCTTAGTAACATTATTGCGTTGATTGGGTTAATTGATTAATATTTTCAAATGGAATTTTACCTAAGGCTTCTTGTAGATTATCTGTTTCTTCATGGCACTATGCTCTGATAATTGACACATGAGATGTCTACTCAAAGAGGTGGCAGTATGTCTGATATAGGTAATTGATTTATGACAAGAAACACAGTCTTGTACTGAGCAGTGAAATGGATACACTATATTAGTCATACTAAATAAAAAGGTAATAAAATTTTGGTCATATTAAATAAAAAATTAATAAATTTTCCTTGTGCATCATATTTAACAAAAAATGTTCAAAAGAAAGGTGGTTGCTCAAATATATATAAAAAAATAAAAGGCTCAAACACTAATATTCCATGGTTATAATTTATTACATTGGAATTGTAATCATGATCCAATACATCAGATCTACAAATTCAAAAAGGTTTTGAATTTGTAGGTCTCATGAATTGGATCGCGATTGCAATATAATGAATTATAACCATGGAATATTAGTGTTTGAGCCTTTTATATTATATTCTTGCTCTGTCTTGTACATAGAGCTCTAGCTGGATTTTATCCTTGTGGATATATATATATATATATATAAAAAACATTAGGCAGCATATAATTTATATACAAAGAAATAATCATGCATAGAATCAATCAGCAATATTAATGCTATTATTGCCGATAATAGCATTAATATTGCTGATTGATTCTATGCGTGATTATTTCTTTGTATATAAATTATTATTTGTATATAAATTATTACATATATATATATATATATACACACACACAGAGTCTAGAGTGATAGAAAGTAATTTGAGTAACAGAGGTGGATGGTTGACTCTGGCAGCCTTTAAGCAAGTGAAAAATTTAATTTTTTACTTGACAGCAGTGAGTAACCCAGTGGTTATCTTGTTGATAATAATTCTAAAATTATATGAAGTATGAAATGAAGTATTTTCAATATTAATTCATGTTTATTCTATGGCAAATTATCCGTGACATGGAAAATGGAAAACAAACACAGAAATAAAGCAGAAAATGAGAAAAATCACGGAAAACAAGATTTTTGCTACTAAAAAATAAAATATTCTGACAGTAAAACATAAAATTCCTGAGCAGAAACTTGATAGAATCACATAAATTTGCAATCCATAGTGAAGTCAGTCACTTATGCACAAGTGCTACAACCTATACTGCTGCAACATGTCATTCTATAAATGACATTGGGTATTTTCCAGTACTGCACAAGTACCAAACCTTATTCATGATATTAACCTGGCCAAACTGGTCAACACTGGTCATTGCGGGGCAAATATCCACATGATATGAATAGCATGGCATGCGCTGTCAAGGTTAGTAAAAATAAAAGTAGACGTTTGTTTAGCAATTAAATTAGATTTTTAAATGCCAGTTTGATTATCTTTCACGATGTGTAAACAAAAAGCTAGCAAACTTTGTGGGTGCACACCTTCGGCAAAATACAGAGCTGAGGAGCCAACTTTCTGTGATGATTTTTATCATGATGGTGATAAATTATTTTGCAGATTTTGTCAACACACCATAGATTGAACCCTGAGGGACATACTTGTGGACCATCAGAAATTATTGAAGTACAAAAAAATAAAATAAAATAAAAGATGCCTATATAAGTAGGCTAAATATTTGTATATTTTACTGTTTGCACACAAGTCTCTGTTTTTTTGCGTGTTTTAAAATTTTGAAACAAAAACAGAAAATCGAAATTTACTATCACAGAAAAACACAGAATTTGATGTTTTAGAACATGGACAATGTGTCACTCTAATCTATGACTAGATAGGGTATGACTCTACTGTCATACTGTCACCTGTCTCTTCTAAATTTTCATGTCATATGGCTTTTATTTACCACCATGCAATAGTTTAAAATTAGTTGTGATTCAAGATGAAGGATTTTCAATAATGGTATGGCCATATATAGTGGACAGACAAACAAACTCTTTCTAATTATATATATATATATATATATATATATATATATATATATATATATATATATTCATATATACGGTAAGTCCTCGGGTTATGAAAATCTAGATCCATGGAGATTCATGGTTATGATACCCTCTCCATTAATCTTGTTTTGGCTTATGCCGCTTGCCTCATATATACAACACAAAGAGTGCAATGGAATACATTATATGTATTATTATGTGTTTCTTAGTCCTAATTATGTTAACATCTGTTATAGAAATGTGTTGTTATGTCCTAGCTGAGGTTAGTGATGTAAGCGCTTATTCACTGAAAATTGTGGTAACTTTCTGACTTACACATAAAATTGCGTTATGACACATTGTAAGAATGGAACTCTGTTGTAATTCGAGGATCTCCTGTATATATTCTACAGATCGGAAGTAAGATGAGAATTCTTAAGGGTTGACGCTGGTGGCCCTTAAGCGAGAAATAATAAATTTAATTTTTTCAGTTGACTGCAGTCAGTAAGCCAGTGATTATCTCGTTGATAAGCAGTTGCTATTGTCAACTGTCATCAGCTTTCATTTGGATTTGTCTGAACAGGTAAAGAAGGATCTTTATTTAGCAATCAATGCTTTTCTACCTTTGGGGGTGGTGTGAAAAACAAAATTCAAGGGGTGATCAAATTGGCCTGACCAACAGGTATTAATAGATAATTATAAAAAAATAAAATTTAGGTTAACCATTTTAATAATATACCTCCTCAAAAAAAGCTTTTTTTCCTTAATATTTTTTTTTTTTAATATTCACTAAATACCTCAGACATTTTTGCAGTTTTGATGATGTAAAAATAAACTAAAATGCAAAAAAAAAAAACAAAAAACAAAAAAAACAATTTTAGGTTCTAGGCTACCAAAAAAAAAAAAAAAAAAAAAAAATTGGTCACGGAAAAATTAATCAATTGCTATGTTTTCTGTTTTTCATTTTTTTTTTTAAATTCTGACTTTTACTTTTTCCTTCCTGTTATTTGATCTCAGAACTTTCTTGGTGAAGTACCTAACAGAGAGAAGTTGGAAGAAAAATAAAACACCAAGACATCACATATCCCAGGATCTTGTTTTTCATGAATGATAATTTAACCAGTTAAGCCACAGAAGGCTATAACTAGAAAGGGATAAAATCTAAAGTCATTCTTATCCTAATTTTCACATTATCATTTGCCTTTACTCCCAATTAATAGACTTAAATTTTTTAAACTGAGAAGAAAAATAAGATTCCATTGAAACACACACCTGATAACTGAGGGGATAGATAAGACACAAATGTCCGGACATACTGACATCTGACTCCTTCAAATCTTCATGACATCTTGTTTACCAGCAAGTAATAGTCAGAAATTATTTGACCTTTGAGATTAAGTATTTTCAATACTAATTTATGTAGGTACCTTCACTTTTTCATCAAAAAAGAGCATAGCATGATGAAAAAAGTGCTAAACTTGATGAAAACAAAGTGTTGTCATCAAAATGTTTATGTTACTATTAAGAAGAAAGACCAAAGTAATTTTTGATTATTTTATTAAATTTTGAAATTGTTTCTAGCACGTTCAAGTTTTAGTAAAAAATCTTGTTTTTCTTCCATCAGAACTAACCTGTGTTTGCAAATGTCTCAAAAATGGACAACTTTGTTGATGTTACTGAAAAAAAAAAGAAAGAAAGAAAATCGACTCCAAGCAATATAATTATTTCTGCCAGTATTTTGCTTACTGGAAATAGTAAATTTAATCCTTTAGCATTGAATTAAAGCTAAAATGAAAGCTTTAAGAAAGCTTTTTCATTTTAAAAACTTAATTTAAACCTTAAATATCACATTTTTTGTGGAGGTACTGTTATGGTAGGATCCACCTAATTTACATAGTGAGTACCGACCATATAAATATGGTTGGTACCGGGAAGACGAGGGGTGAGGAAGAAGAGATCCAACCCAGAGACTCTGCCCGACTGCGACTAAGTCAACCCATTTTCCAGGAACGGTCTTCCCAAGAATATACCAAAAGACTATATGTAAATATTGTGTACACTTTCTTGTTTCAATACATTTTGTTCTAAGTACATTTTGTGTTGTATTATTATTCCATGCATTAATCAAGTTTCAACAGGTACCTAAATTTATGGCTCATCTCTGTCTAGATACAGTCATATAGTCACCTGTCTTCTCTAAATCTTCATGTGATATTGTTTGTATTTACTACCAAGAAATAGTTTAAAATTAATCATAATTTGAGATGAAAGAATTTCAATATTAATTTATGGCTCATCTATGGCTGGACAGGATACAATTCTACAGTCTGCGGGGTCTGCTGCTAAGAAAGTTGGTTCACTCTATCGAGCTAGACAATTTTTCTCGCCTGAATCTATCTTATTTATAAGTCTACCATTCATCCAGGCTTTGAATATTGCTGCTACATATGGTCTGGTGCTCTTGCTACGTATTTAGAGATTCTTGATAAAACACAAAGAAAATCTGCAATATTATTTGACCATTGAGATGAAGGATTTTCAATATTAATTTATGGCTAGACAGGGTACAACTCTACAGACATATTGTCATCTCTCTCCTCTAAATGTTCATGTCCTGAATATCATTAGTCCTGATTGGTCATCCTAGATCTAGTGACTTTCCCACTACCGTAATGTAGCTTCCCTGTGCTTTTTCTATAAATACTTTTGTTGTAATTGTTCTGATGAACCCTCTGCTATGGTACCTAAACTTTATAAATTTAAGTGCAGTACTAGGTTGATGGCAAGTCTCATCAATTTGTATCATGTCTCTTTAGGACATAGGTGATTACGGTTCTCCACTTCTTCCTGTCCCTTGTAGCTCTCAATGTTTTGTCCTCCCCTTATCGCTCCCATATCATGTTCCGCCATCCATATTCTTAAGCCCGTTAAGTATGTTACGCATTGTTTTCCCTTGTACCTCTTTCTGCCCTGTGAGTATCAGATTTTCCAAGCCCTCCTTTCTCATTACATGTCCCAGAAATTTTAGCTGCCTCTTCCTGTATAAGTTCCCTTTTTGTTTTCATTGTCTCCAAAATTCATCGTTGCTTACATGTTTGGTCCATGGTATCCTTAGCATCCTTCTGTAGAACCACACCTCTGTTGCCTCGAGTCTCTTCTTTATCTTTGAGGAGATTGTCCAACGTTCATTGCTGTAAAGAAGGACAATTATCACGTAGCAGTTCAGTACTCTTTTCTTAGCAACAAAATCCTCCTGTCTCACGATACTCTGCTTAGCTTTTAGAAAGCATCTTTGGCCAACCCAATACATCTTCGGATCTCAGTACAGTTGAATTGGCTAAATGTAACTGTATGTTTCTTTTCTTGCTCTTTTCTCTTCTGGCTCCATGCTTTCCGGCCAACTTTGATCCTCAAAAATTTAAATGCAATGTCAATCGTTATCTACTGTCTTCTTCATTTCTCTTATATTGTTCCAGCTCCTTAATAGTGTTGCTATTTTTCCTTATTCTCTCACACTCAGTAACTCCTTTACTACTTTGCTTGGGGTGAAAGGATTTTAAAAAATAATTCTGTTACCACTAGGCTACATTCATTGCTGAATTAAGTGCATTGACAAGAAAGGAAATTATGTTGAAAAACAATTATATAAAAATATAAATGTTTATTCATCAGGTTACATGGACTTATTGATGTACCTACATATTTGCAAGACTTATGGCCACATTATGTTGAAACACTGATTCCTGTATGATCGTCAAAGTTAAGCAATGTCTGGTCAGTACCAAGATGAGTGACCACTTGGGAGTAGCAGTTTCTTTAAGCTTGGATGTGTAGGTGGTATAATGGATAACAGCACAGAATTTGTAATCAAAGAGCAGAGTTCCAATGCCCGTTGCATTCATAATATTCACTTATGTGCAAATACTCTTGAGAAAGGTATGAATCCACCTCTTCTCCCCCCAGTTAGGGGTTAATAAGTAAGACTTGTATCACTAAACCAATCATTATCTCTAAAAAAAAAAGGGGGGGGTGATAAGCTGTAGAAAACAAATTAATCAATCAAATACTGATAAGCTACACAGGATTTATTTACATTCTCTGGAAAATAAATGTATAGAAATTAGTGGCCATGAAGTGAGGGATCAGATTATATATTGTTTATGATATAGAATTGATCCCCCATTTCTTATCCAGATTATAATTTCTTGTTAATCAAATTCTGATTAGATATGAATCCACCTCTTCTCTCCCCACAGCAATGGGTTAATTAGTAAGACTTGTATCCCTAAATCATTATTATCTTTCGAAAAAATACTTAATCAAAAAATATTTTCTGGCTTTAAATAACCTGCAAAAGGTTGATAAGCCATAAAAATGAAAGAAACAATCTACATATCTCCTTAGGTTTTGAATGATGATACAGTATATTTCTATGTGTAAGACAACCTTTAAATCCCAAAAATCCCCCTTAAAAATTGGGAGTCGTCTTATACTACAGTTCTAAAAAAGAAACTTTAAATTCTGAGTGATGTTTGTTGGTAGACTAATCTTGGCCTCGGTGCAATAACCAATAACATACATGAAAAGATTCACATTATCAAATAAACTGATGATAAAAGTAATAAAACTAATTCTACCTTATATATTTCTGGCATAACGTCATAATCAGTCAGTTTTGTGCCATGCGTGATACACGCTTAGGCAATCATGTATCTTTCAATACATGACAGATGAGGCAGAATTTTTCCTGCAGTAGGTTGCCATTTCTTTCTGCAGTAGACCAGTTGCCATCCCAGGCTATAGAACCTGGTCTGTCCTGCAATTTACCCATAGCTGGGGGGGAGAAGAGGATTCATACCTTTTTCAAGGGTATTAACACATAAGTGAATGGAATGGATTTGACTGGAATTCAAACTCAGCTCTCCAATTCCTTAGTCTGAACTGCTATCCATTATTCCACTCCCTCCTTGAAGAATAATTCCATATCAATTAAATCAACTTGTATCCATGCAAGCTTAGCTGAAAAAATGTAAACATTGAGTTATGATTGCATTCACAGCAATAGAATGCACTATTATTGTACTGTTATTAGCAATATTTTGTGATTGTTAATGAAGTATAAGTAAATGGCCATTAGTACACCAGGCTGTTTGTAACTGTTTAGATATAGGAAAAGAAGAGGAAGAAGATGAATCAGTATTCACAAGAGGTCATGTGATGAAACAAACAAAACAATAGTTTCCCTTTTAGGGGATGTGTATGGGAAAAACATAATATAGAATAGGTTTTATTCTTTCATTTATTTTGCCTTTCTAAGGATACAAAAGTAACAACAATTCCAATAACATCATCTTTATGTAATCAATAAGCAGACATTTTATACTACAGGTAGAGGATAAATTCATGAAAATTTTCTATATATTTTGACCTTGTCTTATCTAAAGGTTGCCTTATACACAGAAATATACGGTATATTATAACTGAATAAAAGTCTAAATAAATGCCCTCAAATGTGGCACAACGCCAAGTTTAAAATGGGGATCCCACATGTACATGAGCCCTGGGATAAAAAAAATGTATTTCACCTCCTGCAGCATGTCCCAATTCATAGATGCCTTGGAGGACAGGGATTAACCTTAGCCACCTCCTGAAAGAGAGGTACTGTTTGGAGGGAAAGCCTCCTGGGGCTTGAACACATTGTGTATAATAAAATAATAACCAAGCTTTGTGATAAAGTAATAAATAAATAAAATGGTGACAGATATTGTCCTCATCATTGTTGTTTTTATCATAACGTTTTGGCTGTTGTGTTCTCCGGCCTTCCTCATGTGTATATTGATTTGGGTAATTCTGAACTGAACCGTTTATTTAATCTAAGGGGGTAGACTGCTCTCATTCCACTGCTCATGTCTAGGGATATCTTGTCTAGTTCTTACTTTATTTATCACTGTTCAATTATTGCTCACCCATTTTCACTGAGTACAAGTACACACTGCCTGAGCCAGTGGAAATGGATGAGCAATAACTGAACAGTGATAAATAAAGTAAGAACTAGACGAGATATCCCCAGACATGAGCAGTGGTACAAGAAGTTTAACCCTGTAGAATCTGTATATTAAATAAAGGGTCCAGTTCAGAATTCCCTGTAGGTTACCCAGATCAATATACACCTGAGTAAGACAGGTGGGTACAATGGCCGGAACATTGTGATAACAACAACAGAGATAAGGACAATAGTCTGAATATAACTAGTGTAAATAATGATAACTCATCATAGAAATTCAGACGGGAATGGTTTTCTAAAATTATGAAGTGAAAAAAAAAAAAAAAAGGAATTTGTTTTTCAAGCATTCCAAAAAAACTAAGCAATGTGTCAAGAAGTGGAAAAAAAACTTAATTAAAAACAAATAACAGAGTGCTTGATTGTTATTTGATAGTCATCCTCTTATATGGCATCGCATTATTGGACATTCTCTCTACAGATGAGGAAAAAACTAGAAGCAACAAAAATGTGGTTCCACAAAAAGGATACTGAGAATTCTTAGTATTGCAAGCAAATGAAGATGTCTTAGAGAAAATCGCAACAGAAAGAAAACTTCTACTCAGAATCAGGAACAGACAGCTGAAATTTCTCGGACACATAATGAGGAAGGTGGGCTTAGAAAACTTAACCCCCTACGGAGCATATTGAGGGCCAAAGAAATAGGGGCTGGCGGCAAGCCACTTACTTAAGCTTCTTGTGTGAATGGATGGTGCAACTGTGGAGAAGGGGGTAAGATAAACACTGCTAACTACTACAAAGGGATAGGAAGTAGTGGAGAGCCATGATTGCCTACGTCCTGAAGAGACGAGGCACACAAAGGAGGAAATTTTTATGATAGAAATCAACGAGAAATAACATACGTAAATAAGAAAATAATAATAATAATAATAATAAAACGGAAGTCCCCCCCCGTCCCTTTCTTGGTTCTTTGGTTTAAAAAAAGGCTAAAAAAAACTTTGCCGATAAAAAAAAAAAAAAGTAGATCGCCTCAATGAATGATAGCTTTGCTTAAAAACAAAAAAAATGCCCTCATCTTTGTTATACCATGTCCCTCCAGGACGTAGGAGTTCATAGCCCTCCACACATTCCCTTTATGACATCTTAGAAAACGATAGTGGTTCTTATTCGTTTACTAATCCTTAGCAACTAATGAATGTTTATATAATAGTTTCTAACAGCATTTATTTTTGTTGTTGCTGCTGCTGTTACTATTATTCAATCAATTGTTATATTTTTTATTGCTAATATTGTTGTTGTTGCTATTGCTAATGTTGCTATATTTTATTTACTTTTTTGTTATTATTACTATTGTCATGTTAGTTATTATTATTGTTATGTTATTGTATTGTTAAATGATTGTTGTTATTTAATTGCTATTGTAACAAGAAGAGTAGTAACAATAATTATTGTTACAATGTTACTGTTTTTTGTTATTGTTGCAGATGCTGTTACTTAGTTACTATTTTTTGCTTAATGTTGTTTAACTAATTTGATTGTATTTTATTTTTTGTTGTTATTAATGTTTTAAAAATATATTGTTGTTAAATGTTATTGTATTTTATTTTTTAAAAAAATTTGTTGATGATAATTTCGTTGTTATGCTATTGATGATGATGATTTCTTGTTATATTTCTCAAGCGCGACTTATCGATTTTTTGAGGGGGTGGGGGCGCTGCAAGCAAGTCTCAAAAAAAAAAAGAAAAGAAAAGAAAGCAGCCATTTTATCCCTTAGGAATCTGTTCACCTGTGGCTTACGACACGCTCACTATTTTCTTTAATTTTATTCTTCTTCCTAAAATTCCCAAAATAACTTAAAAAAAAAAACAAAAAAAAACACGACAACAACATTGTCAAATGTGCAAGAAGAAAAGAGAGTTAAATTTTAAATAAATAAATGAAAATAAATTACCTGGCCGGCTGGTCCAGAGGGAGCGTCATTGTTGCGTGAAAAGTAGGTTTATTTTAAATTAGACAGTCCTTGTGTAAATTCCCTGGTGACAAATACAGATTTCTATCTATACGTAGTAGCCCACCACTGTCCCTGGCTGTAATTATTATGAGAGCACAGTCTTTAAAAGTCACATACAATATAGAGAAAAAGGTGGAGACTGTTACTGATTGGATATTCTGTCTTTGTTGGACACAGTCCGGAAGTTTTGTTGAAATAGATTTGTCAAATCCATAGCATTGTTTTTTGTTTTTTTTTTTTTTACAAGAATAATTTTCCCCGCATTAAAAAATAAAAAAAATAACAGAATTCTTACGGTCAATTTTTTATTTAATTTATATCGTAAAAGTAGATAAATTGTTTCTAGGAGACCCACAGTGCTTGAGCTATTTTGTTTAAAAGCAGATTAACAATATTCAAATGGGACGATTCAATGGAGAAGAAAAAAAAAGTTTCTCCTTCCGTATTTGATTGTAAAAAAAAACTAATGATAAAATATTCCTCTGTAAAAACGTGTGATAAAAAAATTCAAATACTGAATTGAAATGAATATGCCGGTTACAAATAATGGTAATTTATTATTATTATTATTATTATTTTTTTTTTTAAAATGACAAGATTTGCTGCAAATAACGAGAAAGAAATTTCAATCCTTAAAAATAAAATTAAAAAATTCACTCACACGATTTTTGACTTGATGTAATTACACTTTCAACTAGTTAGTGAAATATTGAAAATGAATCTGAACAATGTTTAAAAACGTTGTTATTTGCAAGGTTAAAGAAAGTCTCGTCTTTAATGTGAAAACCTAAAGTAATATATAAATTTTTATCTATCAAGAATAAATTTAATTTAGGGAAATTTATTTCTTACTTGTAGTTGTAGTCCATTACAGTTCAGTTTACTAAACATGAAGTTGTAATTATTGCAATAAAAGATCTGCCATCTCTAGTAACGTTTATGATTAATAATCCTTACTGTTAAACAAAAATAGCAATTTAAAACTGCTTTTTTTTTTTTTTTTGTACGTAAAAGTTACACAAAGTCTCAACTCGCAAAACTAAAAACAAAAAACAAAAGGGTGTGCCGGGTAAGTTTGATGACCGAAACAAGTCGGCTATTGTGGGTAAAAGGAAGGACAAACACTGTTGTCAAGTGAGCTGTTTTAAAAAAAAAGTGTGTCGCCAAAACGACTGCCGACATTCAGAAAGGAAAGTCGGTAGTTGATAAAAAAAAAAAAAAACTAACTGGGGAATGTGCCCGTTATGCACGGCGAAATCCTTTCATGTAGAGAACCCTTAAATTTGGCCTGCATATTTATTGGACACAGGAAAAGGTTTCGGCTTAAAAGAAAAAGAGAAACAGTTCCTCTAGGAGAAAGGTCGTGTCTATTAATTTTCCGTTATTTGGATATTTATCTTTAACAGTAACAATTACCATTTGCAACCGCCAAGTGTAAGACTATAATTTATATTTTATTAGGAATGTCCGAGCACGTAAAATATTCGTTTTCGGGAAAAGCTGTTTCATTTCTTTTTCTTATTTTTTTAAAATTTTGTAGAAATATTTTTCAGTTCGGTTATTGAAATAAAAGATAAACACAAACCTACACACAATGAAATTGAAATCGGCATCTCTTTTGCAAGGCCTAATTTCCACTTTTATTTTTTATGACTGTAGATAGCAACACAACACAAACAGCACACTTTTAGGAGTTGATATACAAGTACACCTCTAAGACTTTTGATGATTAGAGATTGGCAGCTGATCACTTTTCCAATCTAGTGCTTTACTTCTGAGTGGGGAAAAAAAAACTTTCTGGTTATATTCAATGCCTCAAAACTAGTCACATTCCATCACCACCGACTGGACCCCAAACTATCAGCAGTCTCGATGAATGGGTGTCCCCTCTAGAAAGCACTATGTCTTGAGAGACTTCTGGTGTTAAACTTACATCTGACCTCAAGTGGAACTCATACATACGATCCATTGCTAAAGATGCAGGTAAAATGGTTCGTTCACTGTACCGCTCCAGTAAGTACCTGACTCCACATGCTATCCTCTACCTTTACAAGAGCCAGATCAGGCCGAAAATAGAGTAGTGTTGTCATATTTGGGCGGAAGCTGCCCAGTCCTCATTTACCAGTCTCGATAGAGCTCAAAAGCATCTCTGAGTCGTTGTGGCTGACAAACTATTTTCCACCCTCCAATCTCTCTCTCTCTCACAGGTGCGATATGGCGAGCCTCTCACTGCTCTATCACTAATTCCATGGAAAGTGCTCAGACGAACTGCATTCCTTGGTTCTGGTAGGTCTAACCTTGATGGCCACTTACATTGCAGCAAACAACCTAAATTACCTCCGTAATTTAATTGTTGAGAAGCATTTTCCATTCAAACAGTTTCTTCCTTTGAGCCACTACTCTGTGGAACAGACTCCCAAGAGGATGCTTTCCCGATCACTACAATTTTAATCTGTTTTAGTGTTAACAGTTATCTGCCCCTGATATCTGTATAAACTGCCCCTTAATGTCACCCTCTACTTCGAGCGAACTCTGGGCCTTGTACAGGGTGAAACCTTACTGTAAAAAATGGCTTATCAACCCTTTGTGGGTTATTCAAATACAAAACGTTAATATTTTTTTTTTTTTTTGCATAACAATGATCCTCTCCCACCTACAAGTCCTACTATTTAACCTATAGCTAGGGGGAGATGAGGAGTCTTTTCATATAAGTGAATGTAACACACTGGATAAAATTCAATCTCAGCACTCCAATTTCTCATTCCTAGATGCTATATATTACTGCCCCCACCTCACACACACACACATCTACTTGAATGCAAAAGAGGCCTCTGTTAGCATAAACCATTAAATGCTACCTTAATAGCAGATTTATATCCAGTCCTGGATTTACATATAAGCTGCAGCCCCAGGGGCCCCAAGGTCTAGGTATGTGTACATGATAAAACTAAAAACAACAAAAAATAAGCAAAAAAATAAAATTCCTAGATTTAATTTCTCCTTTGAAATGATTTGAAACAATTTAGAGTAATTAAACCCCTCTCGTTAGAGTGGGTCTTTTAAATTCAATGGGGCCTCTTGAAGTGGACCCATTTAGGTTTTGACATCTTTTTTATATATGTTGCAGCATACCTACGGTCAATAATGGGTATGTTCCCATTCACATAAATACAATACTGTATGTTGTTCTGCTGTTGGTGATTCGTCTCCAGCTGTGCTAGTCAAACTCTCTCTCTCCAGGCAGAGAGGATCCCCAGATGAGTCTATGTCAAAGGGCAAAGTCTTGTCTCAGGAAACAGCTACCTAACCCTGTTTTATATGGGGTCTACAGGGAATTTTTGCCCAAGCCTATGAGCAAGGATATCCCACATTAAATTCAACTTTGTGCTATATCTGACCGTGTGGGGCGGTTGTAAGATGTCCTGCAGTTGGAGATTCATTGCAGAATTCACTTGTCTCACTTCTAGCAGTTGACTACGTTATCTATGTGCCACTAGTGAATCTTACATGTGTTGTTCTTGTCCTAAGTATTACTAACCTTTGGGTGATTATTCTATTCAATAACCTTCCCTGGGTTACAACAATATACATGTTTTTAATTTTGCTTAATTTTCTCTACTTTGTTTAATTTTACACTTTATTGAACACAGATGTGTAATAAGTGCAAAATTGCTTAATATTGTACACTGGAAAAGCATCATCTAAAAATATAACATTTTTTTATAAACACAAGGGGTGAACATTGATAATTAAAGGGACCCCAAAATTCTGTCACCCCAGAGGCCTTGTAAAGGCTGAATTCCGGCTCTGCATACTTCCTCTTAAAGTAATGACTATATAGAAAACTTGCTCTATCCAATGGTGTCAACGTGCTCCCTGTATCTGTCATAGTTTCAATGAAAAGTAATATGAAGCATTCCTTTTGAAGTGACAATGCATAGCCAATGTGGAACAATAGTGCTTTTGTAATTTTCTAGAAATAGGAGGCACTACTTTCGGAGCATCCTTTCACAAGGTTTTTGCAGAAATGTGTGTGTGTATTTTTTTTTTTTTTTTTTATTAAGAATAAAATTTACTTTTTTTTAAACATACAGTTGGAGGTAACACAGATAATTAAAATCAACTTAATTACTTGACAGTATGAATGCCCATAATTAGCCCCAAAATTCTCTGACCCCAGGGTCAAAAGGGTTTAATGGTGAATCATAATGTGAAGCCACAGCAAGCACCTGCTACGTCCCACTGACATCTGTATTTTTGAACCAATAAGATGGGTGGGTAGAATGTACTACTGGATCGAACCTCTCCCTCAGTGGGTGGAGGGTAGGTCCATTGCCAGACACCTGAGGCGTCCCCAAAAGAGGAAGTGCTGAGGGGGGTTTGGGCAATTTTTCCATGGTAAACCCACTTTAACCCTTGACCTCGTGTCACATTTGGTAGCAAAATGGGTGTGCTGAAAAATACCCTTCAACGAACCCAGGACAAAATCCCAGCCTCTTATAACAGAAGTGGACAAAACTCCATTCTCATTTCTCATTTGTTAGTTTGCATGATCGTTACACCCTGCCAATACCTTGTAAATAATGGACTATTCCATTTCAATTGAGTGGAAAAAGGGGAAAAGACACTACTTGGTTTCAGTGAGAAAACGAAAGAAACAAAGAAGGGAAGATAGAAGTGGAGAGAGAGAGAGAGAGAGAATCAGATTAAGCTGACAAGAACAGATTCTACACTTTGATCTCAGCCAAAAGACCAAGAATCAATTGTGTTTTCTTGCAGCCCCATGCTGGCAAGATGTGACACAAGGTCAGTTTAATGTGTGGAGTACAAGCACATGCACCCAGGCTAGGACCAAAAATAGCCCTGTCTGTTGGGCTGGCATTGCTATTACTACTGATCCCCACCTCATTAGTGCAATGAGGGAGGTACTGCCGCAGGCAGTTTTTTTTCCTGTAACTGGGAACCTCTCATTAATATTTTCAGTTGTACTCTGTCTGCAAACAGACACAACTGAAGAGATAAAACGTTTATCCGCCTGAGGGCAGATAATACATTTTTATCCCAGTCAAAAAGCCGAGTGCTGGTGACTGCGATAAAAACATTATTTTTCAGACACACAGTATTAACTGAGTAAGGCAATTGCTAAAAATGACCAATTACCATAAATAAAATAATATTGTCTACTGAATTATTATTAAGAGAAATGTTTGTAAGACAGGGAAGATAGAATGTTTAATGTCTCCTGACAATACCTCATAAATAATTTTGATTATGGAGAAAAACAAGACATGCACAAAGGGAAGTGTTCAAAATCTGTTTCAGTGAAATGGAAAAAGTTGTAAAATTTTTTCATTTGTACCCACTTCTTAAAATAATGACCAGCATTCATATTTATGATTGTTATTGCAATAATTTGTTAGGATTTAAGATTCATCATGAAATTCAAATAGGAAAACCTTGAAATTTTCACGGGTTTTTCTAGTAAATAAAAGTTTCATATATAAAAAGAAAAAAAAATTTAACATAGAAAATCCAAGGAACTTTTAATACAAATTTCAATGTCAAATTTAGACATTAACAATAATATGAAATATATAACCTTCATCATCATCCTTCGACCTCCCTAGGGTTGGTCGGAACTCTATTGACAAAATCCCTTTTCACACTGTTCGGGTCCTGTATTGCTGTCTCCAGACCCCCAATGTCCAACTCTGAGTCCTGAGCTATGGTGTCTGGGAAAGTCAATTTTCGTGAGAAGACACTTCCAGAAGGATGCCACAAGAGTAAGAATGAGATGATTATAGAAAGAACTATATACCCTTATATGTACAATCTCCTCCCAGATGATGAATAAACTTTAAGCAACAGAAATGTGTTTCTACAGAAGGATGCTGAGAATATCATGGACCAAATGTGTGAGCAATGACAAAGTTTTACAGAAAATGAAGCAAAAG
Organism: Acanthosepion pharaonis; assembly: GCA_903632075.3. Taxonomy (NCBI): domain Eukaryota; kingdom Metazoa; phylum Mollusca; class Cephalopoda; order Sepiida; family Sepiidae; genus Acanthosepion; species Acanthosepion pharaonis. The sequence continues at coordinate 1,010,746 of CAHIKZ030003516.1, forward strand.
GAAAATTTAACATATATGAACACATATATATATATATATATATAACGTATTTTTTTATTACTTGTATTATTTACATTATTTGGACTGTCATCTTCATTTTCATTCACGTTTTGGATATTGTATGCTCCGGCCTTCTTCAGGTGATTGGAATTTTGAACTGAAACGTTTATTTTGTCCACCAGATTGCAAATTGTTCTAGTTCCACGTGCCATGCATCTTCTGGGTGTCTCGGTTATTTCCCTTTAATTCAACTCTCTAATTTTTTTGGTTCACCACTGCTGTGGCCCGGTACTGAACTCACAACTCTTTAGGTCTAGTCAGTAGATCTAACCAATGTCTTTATCTGTAAGAGGCATGTCATGTGGAACTAGAACAATCTACCCCGGTGGACAAAATAAAGGGTTCAGTTCGAAATTCCAATCACCCGAGGGAGGCCGGAATGTACAATAGACGAAATGTTGTGAATATGGCAATGAAGATGAGGATAACAGTCTGAATAATGTAAATAATACAAGTAATCATAATACCTCATCTCAGTCAGAGATATAGACAACTTTCTTTTTTATTTATTTATAGAGTTACCATTAGAAATTGCTATAGGAAACTAGTTTGGTTAATAAACTTAAATTTATTAATACATTGACTGGCAGCTGAAATTTCTAGGGTACATAATGAGGAAAGAAGGCTTGGAAAATTTAACACTCACAGGACACGCTGAAGGCAAGAGAGACAGAGGAGGGCAGTGAATAACTTGCCTAACAAGTTTGTGTAAATGGTTGGCAGAAAGGGGATTAGGAGAGAAAGCAAAAAGACAAACATTGTTTAGAGCTGTAAGGGAAAAATTAACACCAGTAAGAAACAGTTGAAATTTCTAGGGTTCGTAATGAGGAAAAGGGGCTTGGAAAATCTGATACTCACAGGACAGAATGAAGGCAAGAGGGACAGAGGAAAACAACACCTAACCTACCTAGCAAGCTTGAGTAAATGGATGGCAGAACAGGGTTTAGGAGAAACTAAACAACCAGTTGGGTCACTTGCAGTTTAGGTTATGAGACATTCGAAGAAAGTTGAAATAAAAATACTTACTGCGTAAACAACATGTATTTTGAAATCTTATTCACTTAAAATATTTTTCTCAATCAGATTAACTTAAAAATATTTTTTTAATATGCCAAAAAATATTTTAAAATCATATTCACTAGAAAATATTTTTTAAATACTTAAAATTTTGTTTGTTTAAAGAAAGCTGAAATATAAATAATTACTCTATAAACAACTGAAAAACAGCAAAGCGGGATCTTTTTGTGTCTGTCTTTAATTTAAAAATATTTTAATTAAAAAAATTGTTTGTTTGAAGAAAGTTAAAAGAAAAATACTTACTGTATAAACAACTCATATTTTTAAAGCTTATTCAATTATATTTTTTTCAATCAGATTAACTTAAATCATTATCTTACTGGACACACACACTACGTAAGCATGCACACAATCACAGACTTTTAATATTATATAGATAGATAGATAGATAGATAGATAACAAAAAGACAAAATTTATTAAGAGCTACAAAGGACAGAAAATTGTGGAGAGCCATGATCAACTACATCCTGAAAGGACATGGCACATAAAAAAAAAAAAATCTAACAAAATATCAACCCCTGCTTAGGTTATTTAAAATTGAGATTTGTTTTTTTAAGTTTACTCAAAAACATTTCATCATGTTCGGGTCAAAGTGTGTAATATAAATGTTTCGCTCAAGTCCTATCATTTTTCACTTATATTTGTACTTAAGTAATCTAGGTGCGCCAGGTCATGGTAGGCTTGACCTACAGTCTTTGTGCATCCAAGTGTGTTGATTTGGGATGGATACCTGCAGGGACTTCAAAAAGGGAATAATTTGAAATAACATTTCTTCTAATGAGCCCTGTTTTTAACTTTCATCCATTCAAAACAACTGAACTTAAAGACTCCGTCACACAGTGACCCTATTTGGCTTATTGCAAATTAACACATTTATATCCACCTGACACACGTGTGTCTCATGTTGTGTATTGCCTCTGACGCACAGGTGTCAGGAAATGGATGCACTTAAAAAAAAACCAAAAAAACAACCCTGATGCATAAAAAAAAAAAAAAAAGGATTTGCCAAAGATTTAAAAAAAAATATCATTTCACTACAAGGAAGGCAATAAAGCCACTATGATGCAAGAGGTCACTGTGTGTTAGAGAAGATAAGAAAATATACTATTAAGGAGAAAGGATAATATAAGAATGAGAATTAAGAAGACAGAAGATAGCAATTGATATTGCATTTAAATTTTTGAAGGTCAAAGTTGACTGGGAAGTCAGAAGCTGGGAGAGAGATCCACAAGCGAGAAGTGCAATAGAAGAAACTGTTAGTATAGAACTTACAGTTACAGCTAATCATTTCAACTGTAAAATGATGAGACCTTGCTGCCAATCTAGTACTGCGCTTAAATTTATAAAGTTGAAGTACCATAGATGAAAATTCATCAGAACAATTACCATGAAAGTATTTATAGAAATAGTTTTATTCAAGTGCATATCTTCAGGTGTCAGTCAGTTAAGTACCATATGTGATAGATGCTTGGGCAATCAAGTTTCTTTTAATTCATGACTGACTAGGCAGAAGAATTTCCTGCAGTAGGCTGCCATTTATTTTTTTTACAGTAGACTGGTTGCCAACCAAGGCTACAAAACCCAGTCTGTCCTGCTATTCAACCCATAGCTGGGAAGAGAAGAGATGGATTCATACCTTTCTCAAGAGTATTAGGTAAATGAATATAACAAAAAAAACAAACAGGAATTGGAGCTTCATTCTCCAATTAACAATTTTGAGCCATTATCCATTACACCACACACATATTCAGTCTTACAACATCTGTTATTCCCAAGTGGTCACTCATCTAGGTATTGACCAGGCTTAATGTGGCTTAACTTCTGTGATGGTACAGGAACTGGTGTTTCAACATGATGTTGTTTTAAGTCCTTTTTCCTCTTGAACCCAGTTCTTTCTGGCATCACTGTTGATTCCCGTTCAATAGGGAATGTAGAATTATTGCAAACTGAATTACAATTGTGGCATGAGGCTGAAGGGGTTGAAGCTGGTCTATACTCAGTCAGTTAAGTGCCATGACTGACGAGGCTGATTTTTTTTCCTGTAGTAGGTTGCCATTTCTTTTTGCAGTAGACTGGTTGCCAACCAAGGTTAAAGAAGCCAGTCTGTCCCGCTATTCAACCCATAGCTGGGGAGAGAAGAGATAGATTCATACCTTTCCCAAGGGTATTTGTGCATAAATGAATCTAATGAACTCAACGGGAATTCAAATTCAGCTCTCCGAGTCCTCACTCCGAGCTGATATATATTACAACACAGTTGGTTTACACTATCCTAAACCTAGCTAATCTGATTCATGTCCCATTCAATCCATCATATACCACAATACCACATACTAACAGAGGGCCCTACAAACACACACATCATAATAATTTCATGATATAACAAATGTCCTTTTTTGTAGGGGGTATCATCTTTATAAAAATACATAAAAATTCAATGAAATGAGTGGGGAGGGGGTGAACCAAAACAAAACTAAAATATAAAAGAACATTCAAACTGAAAATAAAATATGTTAGTAGGACCTGACCACCCTACAAAAATAAGAGCAAATGCTGTATTCTGCTAAGAAGTAGAATCAAGAAACTCGCTCACTAACAGAGAAGGAAGAACAAAATAAATTATGGAGTGGAGAAAATATCAATGGCTGATCTAGTCAAAAAGGGGACAAAAAACAAACTGGGGAGATTAAGAATGTTTACATGGACCATAACAAAAAAAAATTCAGGAAACCCTCCCATTAATTAGGTAAACAATGAAAGTCTAGCTTAAACAGGGGAAGGATCTGTCAAGAAACCACCCTGTTGCATTAAAATGGGACTTAAAAAAGAAAATCAATGCTGGCCTCATTCATATGAACCAAGCTGGTGACATGCACTCACCTTTTGCTGAAATCTGCTGATACCAAATGCTATCAGTTCTGATCTTCATCTTGAGCTGATGCCCAAAGAATCCAACCAGATCCTGATAAGAATAACATTTCTATTGTAAGATTCCCTCCATCCGTGACATCCACACCACGATGACTGCAAAAACATCCCACTTCCAAATTTATAAACAAACTGTACAGATGTATGCTGGGATTTCTTCCTAGCCAATAAGATAGACCATTTCTCAGACTCATCCACCATATTTCTGTTTTCTTATCTTGAAGTCAGAATGCTGTGATCACTTGTTTGTTAATCTTTTTGCCTTATTACCGTTGCTTTGCCTACTTTTGTCTTGCATATATTCTTTGTTTCATATTATTTTTCCCTTGTTTGTTTCTTTCTTGTCTTGTTGTTCAGTGAAAACTTTGTAAATTCTATTTGTTGGGCATTCTGCCAATTACATGGCTAATTACTTTACAACCATGTTTTCATAGACTTCGCTATTAGCATAACGAATAAATTTTTAAAGTCTGCACCACTGTCATAGACCTGTTCTGGAGGTCATCAACCTTGTATCAAAGAGACAGTGATGTAAGTATACATTAAAAATATTTGTAGATATCTTTACTAATATTGGAGGCTTTAGTATGTTTGTGTTTGTGTGTCCATGCCATCATCACCCTCAAAAGACAAGACTCATTAAACTCATTTTTGACACAAAGATTCCCAAGACATTCAAGTGTGATATAAACTATGTGAAGTTTGGCCTTGGAAGTCATTCAAGGTTACCAGGGATTTTCAAAGATCTACACCTGCCATATCTTTCAAAATAATGGACTGATATATTGAGTCCTCAAATAAAATTTAAAAAATTGCAAGAAATGATATAAAAAAAGAAAGAAAATACCACCTACTTTTTCATCTTTTTTGCATTGTATTTGATTTGGAAAGCAGTTTGTATAAGACTATCCTGGTCCTGTTCGTATATTGCCGGCACAGTTTTCTGGAAAAACTGAAAAGACGGAGAAAAAAAGCCTTAGCATAGAAGGAATTTGTGTGTACAAACACTACATAACAGGAAACTCAGTGTTTGCAAATGAAAGGTTTGAGCTGCTAATAAAGAAAGCAGGCAATAACCAAGACAACACAACAATAATCAACACAAAACAAAATATAATCAAGACAATCAACAATAATCAAGAAAGCAGACAATAATCAAGAAAGCAGACGAATGAAGAAAATAGATAATAACCAAGACATCACAACAATAGTCAAGACAACATAACAATAATTAAGAAATCAGACAATGAAGAAAGTAGAGAATACCCAAATGAAATTCACAACAGACTTTGTGAGAGTATATTTATTATATTGTATATTTAGTATATTGTATATACTGTATATTTATTATATGTAAAATAAAACTATAATGTATTGTTTATGTATACAAATATTAATAAATCTGTGAGAGTCCTTTATTGATCTTCCCCAGTTTTTTTCCCTTTTGCCATTCATAGGAAGAAATAGGTCATTACTCTGGGCTAATGCAAGTTGGTATTGGCATAAAGCACCAAGTGGTCACCCATCTAGGTACTGGCCAAGCTCACCATTTCTTAACTTCAATGAGTGGATGAGATCTGGTGTTTCAATGTGATATGACTGAATACTTCTAAGTAGACAACCCTTTGCAACATGATGTGCTTCTGACTTAAATTTTTTTAAAAATCATTTCATCACAAGCAAGGTGATAATGCAACTAGAACACCAGGGGGGTGAAAGTGAAAGAGAATGTGAAGACCAAGAATGTCGAGGATTGAAGAAAGGACAAGTATTTGTATATCCTTCCTTGATTCAGCTTCTAATACTCTGGAGTGAGCAGCTTGGTGAAAGAAAACATGACTCTTGGAACACAATCAGTTGGGTTACGTATACTTGGATGAGTATCACCACAGAATTTAGTGAGTAGCAGCACTATGTCAAGTCTAGTTAGTTTCTTCTTTGTCACCGAGGCCCGTAGGTTCAGTGGTATGATGGTCTGAGTTCAATTCTCAGTAGTGGATGCACACTGCTGATGAGTCGCAAATAGGGCAAAACGGCCGTCCAGTGCAGTCCATTCTGTTGAGGATATTCTAGACTCAATGAATTACTATAAATGTTTATTCAAATCCCTACAATATTTTCACACATACATATATGTGTGAATAAAGACAAAAAAGAAAATGAACAGAGTTATGTCAACAAGTATTAGTTATAATAGAGCTCATGTTCACCAACTGCTACTGCTGGAAAATGCATTCATAAAACAACATAAATACGTGACACTATCCTTATGCAGACACAATGTTTTTTTTTCTGTCATACAATTTATTATATGCGTTGTAAATATCAAAAACAAAAATATTTTTGTGAGACTATATTTCACAAGGATCTTTGTAACTCGTTTATTTCAACTTGAAAGAAAAAAAATACTCAAAAAATTTATTTAAAATTTGTAGAGCTGTTTGAAGATTATTTCTTCATTTTTAGCATGCTTATATATAATATATATATATATATATATATATATATACAGTGTAACCCGGATATAAGAAACCCGGATATAAGAGAGATTTTCTCTGGTCCCAAATTAGAGCCTGTGTTAATGTATATAAAATAGACCAACCCCGGATATAAGAGACTTCTTCTCCGGTCCCAACAACTCTCTTATATCCGGGTTACACTGTATATATATATATATGTGTGTGTGTGTGTATTAATCAGGCTGAGACCCCACTAGCTGAAAGGAAGATTTAGTCTGTTGGCAGGTTGTGAGAAAAAACAGAAATAGCGGTGAAGATGTCCCTATTCTTAATTACTTACCCCCAGACAGCACAAGGGGAATGGATCTATGAAAAAAGAACTGTTTATCAGAACCTACAGATGGCAAATTTGAATGCCCACAAAAAAAATGGAGTGTCAAAAGGACAGTTTTTCCCTTGACACCACCATTATTTTAACTACCTTTACTCCTCAGCAATGTTTATTGTTTTGCACTGACACAAATGGGAAAGAAACTATGTCAGGGGGTAGAAATTGACCAGTCAGTGAAAAAGTGTTCAAGTAGTGCAGGGTCTATGTTCACACATGTATCAAGAGCAAATTAAGAAGATGAAACGTTACCACATAAGATATACCGAGAATGTGCTTACCTTTAACATGCCTTCCATATCAAGGGACATTAGCTTCTCCTGACTCATTTGTAAAATCGACATCCCAATTCGAAAGATGATTTCCATACCCTGCAAAAAAAGAAAAGAAATTTCAGAAAATATGTTGAAAATAAAAACTTTTCTCAATGCCATGAATCTTTCCTTTATTATCTGTGCCTTCTATCAGTGATGTTTGCATTCATTCCTGACCACTGACAATCCCTTTCTTCCTGATTTTCAATGCATTCCTATAGTAAAATCATTAGCAATGCATTTCCATTATACATATAATAGCCCTATTCTATAATGCTTGCCCTATTCTGATCAGTAATCCCTTTCCTGATTTTCAATGCATTGCATTCATTCATTATACATGACCACTGACAATCCCTTTCTTCCTGATTTTCAATGCATTCCTATAGTAAAATCATTAGCAATGCATTTCCATTATACATATAATAGCCCTATTCTATCAGTAATGCTTGCATTCATTCCTGACCACTGACAATCCCTTTCTTCCTGATTTTCAATGCATTCCTATAGTAAAATCATTAGCAATGCATTTCCATTATACATATAATAGCCCTATTCTATCAGTAATGCTTGCATTCATTCCTGACCACTGACAATCCCTTTCTTCCTGATTTTCAATGCATTCCTATAGTAAAATCATTAGCAATGCATTTATATTATACATATAATAGCCCTATTCTATCAGTGATGCTTGCATTCATTCCTGACCACAGACAATCCCTTTCTTCCTGATTTTCAATACTTTCCTATAGTCAACTCATGAATTTCTTCTTCTATGTGCCATGTCCATTTATGATGGTAATTATGACTCTCCACAATTTCCTGTTCTTTGTATTTCATAGTTTTTTTTAGTGGAAATAAAGCAATTGAAATGAAGATGAAAGAAATACTAGTGAAAAATGAATAAGAATTGACAATATGCCATCTAAAATTTCATATAACCACAATTCACTCAGTTAAGTGTCCTATACATAATACACGCTTGAACAATCATATCTCTTTCAATTCATGGATCACTAGGCAGACAATTTGCCTCAGGAAGTTGCCATTTCTTTTTGCGGTAGAGGAGTTGTTGGCTACAGAACCCAGTTTGTCCTTCAATTCAACCCATAGCTACAGCGGGAAGAGATGGATTCATGGTATTTGTGCGTAAGTGAATGTAATGAACCCGACTAGAATTCAAACATGGTTCTCCGATTTCTCATTCCGAGATTATATCCATTACACCACAACGGACATCCCATAACTACAATTACTAGAAGTCACGATTTGATGCTTTGACTGTTTGGCTCTTTGCAGGACTTTGGTGTTGATTACATTGTATTCCCATTTGATATTTAAGATTGAACAAATCTTTTGCTGGGGAAAATGTTCTAATTTTTTGATGTCACAAATATATAGAGTCCAAGTTTCACAGCCATATCACAAATTTGAAATGACAACAGCATTTTTTGTTGTTAAGTTTAGATCTTTGTTGTTGAAGACGTGTTTGATTAACTTTCCAAATGTGTCCTGTGTGTAGAAAAATCACGTGGTAGAGATAAACAGTCAGTTGTGGAGCAAGCTAAGTGAATAATAATTCAACCTTTAGAAAGAGAGCTATTTATGTTGCCATGGAGCATCTCATTGTGCTAAAGTAGGATAGTTCCTTGCTTGGGCTGTGATTGGCTGCTGGTACGTGAGTGGAGGTATTTCTATATAAATACCAGCTTGATTCATCAGTTAGTTTGCAGGGTTTGTATTAAGTTACAACCTGCTTTATTTTTGTCTGCCAGCTGGATGCTAGCTGGGACCTTTACGCCGGTAAGTGCTGTTTATTATTGTTATTCTACACTGTGCAGCTCCAGTTTTGTGCTCCACATCCTTTTCTGGGGTGCACTCGTTTGATAAAAGGTTACCTAGTTATGGAAAAGTCTCTATTTGTTCGACAGGTGTATTACAGATGGTAATATCAAAATCAAGATTACGAGATGTAAATAAGCAACAATACTAATGAAAAATTAATATATTTCTCTTCATTAGCCAAATCCCCATCGTATGAACATTTCTTTTAATAAATTTTAAAATAATTCAGCAGATGATATTTTATTTATGGTAACTGGATTTTTGGTGATTACTTGCTTGCCACAGCTTGATATAGTGCATTTGAAAAATGGCATATTTATCACAGTTTCTTGACCTTTTGGGAGTAGGGGTTCATGGAGGGCCAAAAACTTTAACCCTAAGCCCCAGGGAGCCTCTCCACCCAAGAAGGGGTTGGATTTATTTTCCCAGCACCTGAGTCATCAAAATAAGGGGAAGTGGTATTGCCGGTAAACCAATTCTAAACTTTGACCATGTGTCACATTTGGTACTAATTTGGGCCTTCTGAAAAATACATTTGCTTCTTGACCTTTTGGCTGCAATCAAAGTGTAGTATCTGTTCTTGGGCAGATAAACTATATTTCATCTCTGAGTTGTGTGTCTGTCTGCAGACAGAGTGCAACTAAAAATATTATTGAATGGTGCCCAGTTTCAAGAAAAAGCTGCCTGCGACAGTACCTACTTCATTGCACTAAAAAGTGGGTGATCAGTAGTAATATCAATGCCAGCGCAAGCAATAATTGCAGAGGTTGGGCTATGTTTTAACCTAACTCAGGTGCATGCACTCAGGTTCCCCACATTAAATTGACTTTGTGTCCCATCCTGCCAGTGTGGGGCAGCAAGCAAACCCAATCACTTCTCAGTTTTTTGGCTAAGATCAAAATGTAGTATCTGTTTTTATCAGTTTAATTTGATTCTCTCTCTTCCCTTTTTTCTTTCTTTATTTCTTTTTGTTTTCTCACTGAAAGCAAGTGTGTCTTTTCCCCACTTTCCACACAATCAAAATGGAATAGTCCATTATTTATGTGGTATTGGCAGGACATAACGGTCATGCAAACTAATGAAGTGAGGGGCAAGCACAATTATAGTAGGATGCCTTTATGAGATCTTGTTAAGTAATACTTCAATTTGTAAATAATAACATCTTTTTCATCTTACCTCCGAGATGAACAAATCCATCACTCTGCAAGCCAGTGATAGTGGCAGACTTGTCGCAAATAGTGTTAGAAACCAAGAGGAGGCATACATTGACGTGTGAAATCCTTGTGTTTGGAAATGGAGGTGAAGATCAGGCAGGAGCTCCTGGAATCAATAAAAGTGGGACTGCATCAATGGTAAAAAAAAAAAAAAAACCCAAAAAACAAAAAATTTTTTAAACACTAAATTTTGATATTTGTCTATATCTCTGAGATGAGATATTATGATGACTCATTATTATTTACATTATTCAGATTGTTATCCTCATCCTTATCATATTCAAAATGTTTTGGCCATGCTCTGGCCTTCTTCAGGCAATGAATAACGACAAAAATTGCAATATAAGCTCTGGTAAAAATGCAATAATAAAAAATTGCAATATGAGCACTGATAAAAATGTTTGCTGAGACATTAGGTTTATAAGTCCATGAAATTCATACATAGATGTTCTCAAGGACACATGGTCCAGTGGATAAGGATGTTGGGTAGATCCAGTGACTAGACAAAAAGAATTGTGAGTTCAATACCAGGCCACAGCAGTGGTGAACCAAAACTTGGAGAGTTGAGTTAAAGGGAAATAACTGAGACATCCAGAAGAGGCATGGCACATGGATCTAGAACAATCTACCCCCCTGGACAAAATAAAGTGTTTGGTTTGAAATTCCAATCACCTGAAGAAGGCCGGAGTCTACAATGGCCGAAACGTTGTGAATATGACAATGAAGATGAGGATAATACTAAATTTTGAATCTCATCAACTTTCAAACAGAATATCTAGAGTACAAGCGTCTTCAGTTTAGGAGGTGGTGGACAATCCTGAATTCAAATCTTAGCCAACTGAAAATATCTAAACAAAATCATGATAGATTAAAACAGCTGTTTAGTTTGGGTTAATACCCGGGATGTGGATGTAGTTTATCGTCATACCCAGGACGGTCCAACAGTTTTGGATGATCCCACTGGAGAATGATTATCCAGGATGTCCTTTATGTCAACGGACAGTGGGGCTATGAAAGGATATTGTAACAGTAATTGTTCATATTTCATCATCATGAGGATATTTTACGTCTATATTTAGAAGGGTGGTTCAAGTTGTGTAATGGTGAGTGAGGTTACAAGTCATCATGAATGAGGGTTTGAGCATGCTGACCTTGTTCAGACTGTTGATCATGCCAGATAATGTGCTCCTCTCTCAGAAACTAACTAATTCCACTCAGCATAGTTGCAGTATAAACCACAGATGGACTCTGTGGGTGTTGAACAAACACAGATGTGCCTGAGCAGGTGTCTATAACAAGGATTGGCTAGCTGCCTTAGTAGACAGGCATACTCAGATATGAGTTGCCAGCCACTACTAAAAATTGTTAGTGCAGTGTTTCTCAATATTCCTACTCTAGTGAAACCCTTAAAATAGTCTTCATGTCTCAGCGAACCACTGCATAAAAATTATTATATACCATTATTAATATCCCTTTTATATTTTTATCGTAGTTCATGTGGTAAATATAATATATGGACACTCATCCTGTACTCAAGTCAATCACTCAATACATACATGAATCCAGCGTGTACAGAAGGTTCTGTCCACTAACCAGTGAAGGCTAATTAACATTGACATGATACAGACATTGCTAAATACATTCCCTATGATCAGTCTAAATCACACATCGTGGGCGTTAAAGTTCGGGAATTTCCGAAATTTGACCTTTGTGGAACCCTTGAATCAATTTTCATGTTTCAGGAAACCCCTGCATAAAAATTATTATATACCATTATTAATATCTGTCTCTTTTATATTTTTATCATAGTTCATGTGGTAAGCATAATATATAGAGACTCGTCCTGTGAGTCAATGATAAAAATGACAATGGCTGTTGAACAACTAATCGACAGTTGAGACAATAGTGGCAGGGTGGGATAAAAATCTGATGCAATCACAGATGACACAATATTTTTCAAGGCCAAACAAATTTCATCATATGCCCCAAAAATAGATTCATATTACTACACACCACTGCAAATCTGAGGAAAAAATAGAGATCAGTTACACCCTGTCAATTCCAGGTGTCTAAAACTGACAGTATGGTGAAAGAAAGGAAACTAAAGCAGTTGTTTCAATTAATTTGCACAAGGGTGTAAGACAGTGCAAAAAAAAAAAACGCAACAGAAGAAGCCAGAATTTGAAATCAGCCTGTGTATTTCACTTATGGCATCAATAATGTTATGCCAGGCACTTATAATAAAGCTGGCCTACAGCAGCATTTCTCAACCATTGTATCCTTGCTTGCATTGAAATAGTTTTCATGTCTCAGGGAAACTATGCATAAAAATTATCATATACTATTATTAATATCTATCTCTTTTATATTTTGATTATAGTTCATGTGGTAAGCATAATATATGGAAGCCATGCATATATCATGTACTTGAGTGAGTCACTCAATGATACATGAATCTCGGGGTTTTGAGGACACCTGTTGAGAAACACTGGTCTAGAGGGTAATAGTGATTTTTTTTGTTTGTTTTTTTTAATCATTTCACCTCAGTTAAGGCAATAAAACCACTAAGATGCAAGAGGTTACTGAGTGTTAGAGAATATGAGAAAAACTACTATTACTATTAGGGAAAGAGGACAATAAAAGAACAATTAAGAAAACAGAAAATAATGATTGACATTGCATTTAAGACTAGTTGGGAAACACAGGTCCTGTTGCTAAGTACATTCCCTATGATTATCATAATTTTAAATAATACAAGAGGTTGTAACATTTATTATATTAACCAAGGATTTTCGAACAATATGCAGTAAAATTATGAATATAAAATTAAACAAAAATTACTCAAAAATGTATTAGCCTATTTATCACTGTTTCTTGTGGAACCATCAGTGACCTCTTGCAGTAACCTAAACTTCCAGGGAATACCAGTTAAGAAACAAAGGTTTAAATACTACGAGCAGTAGAGCCCAGCATTGCCCGGGGATGTAACAGTAAGAGATAGATCAAGTATCGACCATCATAAAAACTGAAAAATAAAATTGACAAAGATTATTGTTTAAGGTTGACGGACACACATGTCTTAATTAGTTTTTTTTTTTTTTTTACAAATTGGTCAAGCCCAAACTCAAACAAAAACATTGTTTTCAATTGTTATGAGTCTACCGATTGAATAGAATTTTATTATAAACAATTGTCTTGTAAATGGAATTTTTAAAGCATTCTGAATGTAAAAATAAAGAAAAAAGTGTGCAAGACAATAAGAAATACTACCTGCCAAAAAAAAGTGAAGTTTTGTTGAAATCAGTTGAAAAATGTAGGAAATCCGATCCCATATATAAATGAACACACACACACACAGACACAAACAAACAACCTGGGTTTTATAATAAGTATAACTTGATATGAGTTGTCCCCCTTTTATTCTCGCGACAGCGATGCCTCTTAATCGTTTTTTTCAAATTGATTTTGTGCAAAAACAATTGTGTTTTTCCAATTTTTGGCGCTGTCAGAACCACCGCAAGGTAATTTTATGTAGTTCTGTGAAGTTTTGTTGAAATCGGTTGAAAAGTGTATGAAATCCGATCCAATATATAAACATACAGACACACACACACAATCTACGTTTTATGATAAGTAAGATTCAGTAAACGTGGTTTCACACTGATGAAAATACAGACATCACTAAATACTTTCCCTATGATTATTATAATTTAAATAATATTAGAGGTTGGAGACTTTATTATAATAACCAAGGATTTTCCAACAATATGCCATATGTGCTTAGTGTAATTACAAATATAAAATTAAAAAAAAATTACTCAAAAATGCATTAGCTTATTAGTCACTGTTTCTCAAGGTGCCCTCTAGTGAAATCTTGCAGAGCATTAAGCTTTCAGGGAACACCAGTTGAGAAACACAGGTCCTGTCTACTAAACAGTGTGGATATTTGACTCACTAGACATCACTAAGTACAGTGTGTGTGTATGTGTGTGTATAAATATATATATATTTATATATTCAAGCATGTTTGGTTGAATAATCTAGACATCAGTTAGTTATGTGCCATGCGTGATACACCAAGCTTAGGTGATCATGTATCTTTTGATACATGAATGATGAGGCAGATTTTTTTTCTTGCAGTAGGTTGCCATTTCTTTCTGCGGTAGACCAATTGCCATCCAAGGCTAAAGAACCCGGTCTGTCCTGCTATTTACCCATAGCTGGGAGGAGAAGATGAGGATTCATACCTTTCCCAAGGGTATTAGCACATAAGTGAATGTAATGGATTCAACTGGAATCCAAACTTGGCTCTCCGATTCCTCAATCTGAGCTACTATCCATTACTCCACTATGCCTCCAGACATATAACATCTATTTATTTTTATTTTAATCCTCTCAAATTCACAGATCAATTTCTCAGTGTTATTAAAATGATTAAGAAAGGCACCATAGTTTTGGTCATTTGTTTTATTTTCTCAGGTACTTTCAATATCATCCAAGATCATCTTCAGGGGTAAATTGCTAAATCAAAAAATTCATGTAATTGGTAGTTGTGAATTTTTTTATAAATGGGCCCCATTATAGTCAATTTAAAAATTAACTTTGTAAAGGAGACAACTTAATATTTTTTTTATTGTTAATGTTTTAAAATACTCAACCTGCAATTTCAAAAAAAAAAAAAAAAAAAAAAAAAAAAAGAATTTTTTTTAAAATTTGAGTATCCCAAAAAATTGTGAATTTTAGGGGATTAAAATAAAAATAGACATATGTCTATTTTTATTTTAATCTATATATATATATATATATATATATATATATATATGTGTGTGTGTGTGTGCATATATATGCGTGTGTGTGTGTATATATATATATATATATATATATATATATATATGTATATATATATATATGTATATATATATATATATATAAATATATATATATATATATATATATAAAATATATATATATATATATATAAATGTATAATATATATATATATATATATATAAAATGTATATATATATATATATATAAAATGTATATATATATATATATATATATATATATATAAAATATATATATATATATATATATATATATAAATATATATATATATATATATATATATTTTATATATATTACACATGTATACATACACACAAATATTTTTATGCATGTATGTGTGTAAGTTAATACCTACAGTCTATATACAGATATCCATTGTATTGACTCACCCACTCATTCTCACAGACTCACTTAAAAATAAATTCACACTTATTAACTCATTCTTTAAATTCCCCTCTTAAAAATCAAATTTCCCCCACCTGTGGTGTGTGTGCCCCAAGTTGGGATCATTGGATCTGCAGTAGAGTTTGTTCTCATTTTGTTGTCCATATCTAAGGATATTTCAGATTGGCTAATTCTTCAATTATTTCTAGTAATGTTGCTATTGAGTTTCTATTTGTACTACCCAGTCCAGGGATTGAACTCTAAATTATTATGTCACCAAATTCAATAATGAATTCTTTAATCCTCTAGGCTATTTCTGCATGGGACAACAAAGATGTGGACATTAATCTGCAAATAACATAATGGTAATTCCTCATTCCAGAGATTCAGACAAATAGACAAGTCTTTAACTTCTTAGTCCAGGAAGCACCAATTTTGCAGGATAACAAAATTTAAAAAGAAATTTTTAAAGGTTCATCCTGTACAAGGCCCAGTGGTCAATTGAGGTAAAAGGTTACATTAAGAGACAGTTTATATGAATACTAGGGGAAGAGAACAGTTAACCCTAAACATGAATAGGTTTAAGATTGTAGTGTTTTAGCAAAACATTCTCTTGGGAGTCAGTTCCATAGAGCAGTGCTTCTCGGGAAGAAGCTGTTCAGATGGAACTTATCATCGCAACAATGGAATACTAAGGGAACGTGGGTGGTTTGTTACAATGTGAGATGCATGATGGGACCTAGCCGTTAACGTTAGAACTAAGAAATGTAGTTTGTCTCAGCACTTTCTATGGAAGTAGCAAATAAGCAGTGAGAAACTCGCTACGCCTTGCCTGTAAAAGAGAGAAGTCTGAGAGGGGAAATAATCTGTCATCCACAAGGAATTGGAGATG
The DNA here is from genome assembly GCA_903632075.3 of Acanthosepion pharaonis. Taxonomy (NCBI): domain Eukaryota; kingdom Metazoa; phylum Mollusca; class Cephalopoda; order Sepiida; family Sepiidae; genus Acanthosepion; species Acanthosepion pharaonis. The sequence continues at coordinate 1,027,156 of CAHIKZ030003516.1, forward strand.
CTTCTGGACTCAAAAGCTGACAGTTGGTGTAGTTCCTTTTTCAAAAAATTCTTGGAAAAATCAGTTCCAGTGTAACTGCAAATTTATATATTGGAGTCTGAATGAAACTACATAGAATATTAGGTAGAAGCTTCTTTAATTATTTTTTAAAGTTGCTTCGTAAAAGCCAAATATTTTGAGACTAACCTGAATCAAGCATTCCAATTGATACATACAAAGACCTAGCTCTGCCATACTTGGCTTGAATAACTCCCGCAAACGATATTCTTGCATCAGAGTTACCAAGACGGCAAATGCCTCTTCTTCTGGCATCTGAAAAGAAAGAAAAAATGAAAAAGTAGATGATAATGGTATCTTGTGTGATTGTCATTAATTACAAAAAAGAAAAAAGAAAATGGAGAACAAAAGGATGAAAACCAGATTGAAGGCAACATTGTATAAACATGAAGAAGGCTGGAGTGCAGAGGAGTCGAAATATGATAAAGACACTGAAGAAGAAGATACGAGATAAAGAAAAACAAAGATAAGGAAACTGGTCCAAAAGAATCATTGTATAATAGTAACAACATGAGGAAGGCTGGAGAGTAGAATGGCTGAAATATTGGGATAAAGACAAAATGACAAGGAAAGAAATTGTTATAGGTGAATCAATGATAAGTGAATACAAGTCTTCCAATTTCCTTTCCACTGGATCTCTGGAGATTACTAAGGAAAGAATTGGAAATCCAAGAATTTCTGTTGTTTTGTTTAATAATCACACCCTGAATTTTGCAACAGGATCACAAATAAAGAATGTCTTCATTTAAAAGAGTTCTTCTGTGTATATTTATGAATCAATTTAAAAATTTTACTTGTGTGTACTAATCAAAATAGCTAGAAAATGGATATAAGTTTAAGTCTATTTGAATATGAAAGAAGGATTTATAAATTCATTTATCCAATTTTAACAATATCTATTAATAAATAGAATAATATAAATATCTACTAATAAATACATATGATATCTATTAATAAATACAGCAATATATCTACTAATAAATATAATAATATCATATCTGTTAATAAACACAACAATATATCTATTAATAAATACAATATGATATCTACTAATACAATATGATATCTACTAATAAATACAATATGATATCTATTAATAGATACAATATATCTACTAATACAATATCTATTAATAGATACAATATAATATCTACTAATAAATACAATAATATGATATCTATTAAATACAATGTAATATCTAATTATAAATACAATAATATAATATCTACTATTATAAATAATATCTACTAATAAATACAATAATATATCTGTTAATAAATACAAAGGAAGTACGTTTTCCATCTGAATCTTCCATGTTGATAAAACTGTTTCATGTTTATATTCTCAAAATACATAACAGCCGTCAAATATTTTTATGATTTTTCGTCAAAAAAAAATAAAAATAAAAAAGTTAATGTTGATGTAAGGGAGGCAACTCTCTGATATTTAAGTTTGTAGGTGTGGTGTTTAAAACGCATAAGTGCATTGTTTTATGAAATGGTAAAATATGCGTGTATGGGTAGAATGTCGTGGTTATTTGCCCCTCTCGTCCTTTTCTTTTTTCCCTTCACTTTACACTCACTCTTTAACCTTTTGTTTCCCTTTCTCCTCTTCTTTCTTTGTTTCAATTGTTACCATTTCACTTCCGGTTTTCTAGATATGTTGTTAATTTTTGTGCATTCTAGTCTTTTCTTGAGTTATGAAAATTATATATTTACTATTTTCACCAAATACAAGGACTAAGTACCCCTCAAAGTAGAAAGTTATTAAATGCGGATGTTGTAAATGCATATAAGAACTGCTGATTAATTTCCTTTTTTTTCATGGCTTATCAACTGTTTGAGAGTTATTTTAAAGCTGAAAAATTTTGGATTTTAAGAATGATTCGGGCGGGGAGAGATGTAGTAAATATTGCATTAATAATTTTTGAGAGATAATGATTCTTCCAAATACAAGTCCTACTATTTAACCCATAGTTTGGGGGAGAGATGAGACTATTACTATTTTTCACCAAATACAAACCTAAGTACCCCTCAAGGCAGAAAGTTATTAAATGGGGATGTTGTAAACGCATATAAGAATTGTTGATTGATTTCCTTTTTTTTCATGGTTTATCAACCCATTGTGGGTTATTTTAAAGCCAAAAAACTTTGGATTGTAAGACTATAATGATTTTTCCAGACAAGTCCTAGTATTTAACCCATAGCTTGGGGTGCAGAGGTGATACGGATTCACACCTTTTCCCCAGGGTAGTTGCACATAGATGAACATGGCATACAGAAGGAGGGGATCAAGGGTTGCATATTATATATTACTTACCTGCATTAATAATAATCCTACAATGAAACCGCTCCCCTGACAGTATCCCACCTCTCGGTCATGCAGTGAATATGCCTAAGAAAAAACAGAAAGAATATTTATCAATACATTGATAAGAATGCAACAAAGAAAATTAAAAAAGGACAACAAAAGAAAGAGATGCGACTGAGATCTGGTTCTACCCATGAATACTGAGGATACTATGAACAGGACATGTGACCAATGAGGAAGTTTTAAGGAAAACAGGAACATGAAAACTTATATTTACAATCTGAAAGAGAGAGCTGAAATTTCAGAGATATACCTGGTGTAACAGCAAAATTGTTCAATTGTTAGATTAAGCTTGAAAGGATATGGCATATAGAAGTGAATGGATGGCTAAGCAAGGACAAAGAGGGTTGACATATGATTAAAAATAAAATTAACCCTTAAGGCAAAAAAGATAGGAAGTTGTGAAGAGCCAAGATGGACTCCATCATAGAAGGACATGGCATATAAAAGAAGTGAACAAATGGCTGAGTAGAGATAAAGAGCTGTGATAATTGATTAAAATTTATTTAGGGTAGCAAAAAGGCACAGGCAGTTGTGGCGAGCTATGTTTGAACATGTCTATAAATGCCTGCTGTGGACATGGAAGACTTTTATGAATCTTTAGCTACAGAGCCATGACATGAAATAAGATTAAAATATTATATGCAAGAAAAACTTGTCTGTTTTGGATGTGTTTTAATGGCCACTTGTTTCTTTCAATTTTCTCTTAATTTGCAAGAAGCACTTTTTTTTAAAGATATTGAAAATTAACTGAACCTTCTTTGGTCTAATGTTTTCCACTAACATGAAGTGGAAAGATTACATTGAATCAATTGTTAAGTCTACTGCTAGGAAGATTGGTTCCCTGTGTTGTGCTAGAAAATTTTTATATCTTTCATATCTACAAGTCCATGCTAAGAATATTGCTTCCACATATGGTCTGTTGCACCTGATAAAATCCCCAGAAGAATCTGCAATGTTATTAGTCCTAACCTGGCATCTTGACTTCAGTCACTTTCCCACTACTGTAATGTAGCTTCCCTGTGCCTTTTCTATAAATACTTTCATGGTAATTATTCTGATGAACTATCCTCTATGGCGTTTGTGTCAAGTAAAAAGGGCTGTCTTGGAGTGGCACTTTGATACCAGTTAGGCATCAGGATATTGTTCTTCCTGGATAGAACTTAGGCAACCCCTCCCAAAATTAGGCTAGTTAGGGTTGTGTCTTCATTCCAGCTAACTTAGCTAGGGGATGTATACTCATTGGTCCCTTTTATTTCTGTCCCTATTTTTCTTTAGTTTAATTCCGCATCACCTCCCTCATTAGGTGATCAGTGATGTTGGTTTTCTCTTACTTAAAGTACAAAAGAACTATTTTTGGGGTCTTTGGGATCTCTGGGGATAAATGAGAACCATAAATCAAATGAAATTAACTTTCTTATCACATCCAGTGTCCAGACTCAAGAGTTTATCTGTCTGCCTGTTTGTTTTCATATATATATCTGTGTGTAGTCATCCACAGACAGACTGTTTTGCTGTATCACAGCTCATCAGTATGTCTAGACGTCCGTTGCTATATATATATAAAATATATATATATATATATATATATATATATATATATATATATATATATATATATATATTCATAAAATTATTCACACAAAACAAATGCAAAGGTTAATGATTTAATTGAATAGAGAAATTTTTTTCTGAATTAAAACAATTCAAATAAATACAAAACCTATTGTTGTAACCTAAAATGCTATTGAAATGAGTTATTGTTTCGATACAATAATACATATATTTTCGTTGTCCTCTTATTACTGAGAGAAAAACAAGAACAACATCTATTCCATACTGAAGATGTCTGTAGGAACAGACGTTCTTGTAGTAAAAAATAAGAACTAATGCAGCAGAAATTTATAGAAACAAGGATCTTTTCATTCATAACAGGTTCAGAGGTTTTTGTATATTATTTGAATTGTTTTACATTTACGGATTTCGCCAATTAAATCATTAACCTTTTTATTTGTTTTTGTGTGAATAATTCATGAATTTGTAAATTGATTGCGTTTATCTAAATATTATATAAATATATATATATATATATATATATATTAGAGCTGTTTGGTGTTTGTGGGATTTTAAATCAGTTCACCAAAATAGAGAATGTTTTTTTTTTTTATGTATAAACTTGAATATACACTACAGTTCAAAAGTTTGAGGACAACACTGGTAATTTTTTAAAATTGACCCCAAAAATAGTTCTTTTGTACTTCAAGTAAGAGAAAATTATTATACATGTTAAAAAAAAAAAAAAAAAAATGAAACATGATTTCTTATTAGAAATTTTCTCATGACAAAAAGAAAAAAAGAATTTTATGATTAAATTTTGCTCTTGTCAAAATATCCTCCTTTAGCCTTGATTACTGCAACAAATTTTTGGCACTTGTAATAAAAGTTTCTCAAAGTATAAGTTTGATAATTGATTCCATTCTTTTTTCAATGACTCTAAGAGTTATTTTTCACTTTTTTTTTTTTTCACTCTTCTGTTAAGTTCATCTCATCCTAATTTTGGGGGTGGCTTCAAACTTTTGAACTGTAGTGTATGTGTTATATAGGGATAAAGTGTTGCTGTCAACACTTCAGTTTGAACATAGATTGCCAGTGAGCAAACACAGGTGATCCCATTATTAAATTAAGTAGATCACATGACCATAGAGGAAATGCATATATGTAGGAAGTAGCTGACAACTAACGATCATTATATCTACTGTATCATCTACTACTATATGGATTGCTATTCTCTACTCTATTCACTATAATATTTCTCTATTCAGATCACTATATGGATTACTATATGAATGAGTATTATTGAGCAAGTGCTATTACTGTACATATTATTCAAAGACATCTGACACCAGTATTGTTCAACAGCGTTACTATAGTTGTATCTGCAATTACAAAGTCTCTACTACGAGTTTTATGAAAGTGACAACGAGCATTACAAAAATAGCAACAAGTGTTTGTTGACATCACAAAATTAATGTAAAACGTATTGTTTATAAATTTTCCATTTTGTCTCATCTTCACAAAAATGACTATAAAAATACTGACAGTTAATTCTTGTTGGTGCCACCTTTGTGGTTTTAATTGGATATTCTGCAGATAGACTAAGTTAAACAATGCCACCGATGCAAATATAAGAAGAATACTTCACAGAATCAGGATAGCAGCCATGGAATGGATGAACTGAAATATTGCCATATACAATTAAACCAATGGTCCAAATGACTGTTGGAATGATAACTACTTCTGTTATAATTTCTGAAATGAGGTATTGTAAAAATTTACACTATTTACATCGTTCAGACTTGTCCTCATCTTTATAGTCATGTTCCTGATGTTTCGGTTGTTGTACGCTCTGGCCTTCTTCAGCATATGTCTGTATTTCTGAGATGAAGTATTGTAACTATTTACACTACTTACATCGTTCAGACTGTTGTCCTCATCTTTATTATCATATTCACAATGTTTTGGCTGTTGTATGCTCTGACCTTTTTCAGGTGATATACATGGCCCAGTGAATAAAAACATTGATTCAGACATCCAAAACGTGGCTTGACCCAAAGAGTTGTGAGTTCAATACCTGGCCACAGAAGAGGGAACAAAAACTTGAGTTACCAAAGGGAATTAACTGAAAACAGATATCCAGAAAAGGCATGGCATGTGAAACTAGAACAATCTATTCTTGTGGACTAAATAAAAGGTTCAGTTCAAAATTCCAGTGTATATCACCTGAAGAAGGTCGGAGTGTACAACAGCTGAAATGTTGTGAATATAATACAATAAAGATGAAGACAACAGGTCGAATGATGTAAATCATTCCTCAAGGCTATATCCTTGTTCCTACACTGTTTCTGATCTTCATCAATGATATTCCTGGTGTCATCAGTTCTCAATTTGGCATCTACGCAGACGCCACCACCATTTACTTCTGTCTTAATAGTAAAGTTAACCTGGCATTAGTCTTGAAAATGTCCTCGAATCTGTGGTTGACTAGGGCAAGAAACAGCTTGTGAATTTTAATGTATCCAAAACGAAACTGCTGTCATTTACTCATCATAGAGAAACGTGCCTGTCTCTTATCAGTATGGCTGATGGTTAACTCCACAAGAGCACCACACTGCACCTTCTTGGTCTCACATTTGCTACTGACCTGAGGTGGAACAACTACATTGAATCAATTGCTGCATCTACTGCAAGCAAAGTTGGTTCTTTGTGTTGCACCAGAAGGTTTTGCTTGTCAGAGTCCATCTTTCACATCTACAAATCTACCATTCATCCATGCATGGAATACTGTTGCCATATATGGTCTGGTGTCCCCGCTGTTCCTTTTGAGGTTCTTGACAAAATCCAAAGACGGATATGCAATGTGATTGGTCCTGGCTTGGAGTCTCGACTTCAGTCAATTTCTCACCAACTTAATGTGGCTTCCCTCTGTCTTTTCTATAAATATTTTCATGGCATCTATTCTGATGAGCTATTTTCACTGTTACCCCAACTGCATGAATTTCAGCGTGCTACTATATTGGCATCTCGGTCCCATCCTTTTACTGTCGAAACAGTTAAATGTAACCACCTCTACAACTCCAACAGCAGCTTCTCTCAAACTTCCTGACAGTGGAACTCCCTTCCTCTTACTTGCTTCCCTGATAACTATAATCTTCAAAAATTTAAATGTCATGTTAATCAACATCTTCTGTTGCTTCGATCCCTGTTCTTCTTTTTGTCTTCCTCTGTTCTTTTTATCCTTTACTCAACACCCTCATGCCTATACCCTTACTTACACTCTCTGTAGCCCCTTGTGTACTAGTGGCACTCCTGCCTTGCTTGAGCTTAAAATAATGCTAAAACCTTCTCAAAATTATAGAAGACATGTCTATACAACTGAAGAATGCCATAGAATCAATTTCTCTAGAAAGTGTTGACAATAAAAGCAAAGAAAAGGACAAGATCAATAATATGAACAATTTATGCTAATGGCCATATTTGTTTGTATCCAGTGCAATGGAAGAAAGTAACTCACCTTCATAACGTTGAAAAGACTTTCTTGGCCAAGCCCATCTTTTTCTTTAAAAAAAGCATGGTCTGGGAACGTCCGAGCAATGTCTCGCCGGATGAGTTTTTCACTCGGGGATGTCTTTTTGAGATATTCAACATATTGCTCTTTGGCTGGAGAGTCATGAACATTTAACAGCAGCTGCCAGGCGAGACCACGGAATGGATTTGGGATACCTTTCCTTACCAATTCCTACAACAAAGAAAGATTTAAAATAGTCTGGTTGGTCAATTCATTTTCTATGGCTTATCAACCGTTTGCAGGTTATTTGTTTTTAGATTGTAAAAATTAAAAAAACAATAATAATGATTTAGTAATACAAGTCTTACTAATTAGCCCATGGCTGGGGGAGAAGAGGTGGATTCATACTTTTCACAAGGATTATTTGCATGTAAGTAAATATAATAAACCCAAATTTCATGGTAAATGTTCAAAAATTTAAATGCAATTTCAATTGTTATCTTCTCTCTTCTTAATTCTTGTTATTTTATTGTGCTCTCAACTTAATGTTTTTTGCTTATATTCTTTCACATTGCATATTAGTGGCTTTGTTGCCTTGCTTGGGGTGAAATGATTTAAAAAAAAAAAAAAAAAAAGATTTCATTAAAAAATATACAAATTCATTTTCTACAGCTTATCAACCCTTTGCAGGTTATTTAGAGCCAGAAATTTTTTTTTTAGAGATAATAATCATTTAGCGATACAAATCTTACTAATTAACCCATGGCTTGGTGGAGAAAGGTTAAAATTGTTCAATAATGCACGGCTCAGAGGGTTAATGCCATATCCTTTCAGGATGTAAAAATCAAAGCTTTCCACAAATTCCTTTTTCTTTTATTATCTGTAAATTGCAATATCTTCTTGGGAAACAAGAGCTACAATCACCTATTCTGAATTCCAAACTATGGCAATGGGAAGCCACTCCATTATCTTTTCCAAGATATGGTAATTCACAGATAATAAAAGAAAAAGGAACTAGTGGAGAGTCATGATTATGTACATCCTGAAGTAACATAGGATTAAAAAAAAACTACTCTATGCTAAATTGTTGAACAGACTCTTTCATTCACTATAAGTGGGATATCCACTCATAGGAATGGTGTTGCAAAGTGGCTCATAGCATCCAGTCATATACATTGTGGCACGGAACTATGGTGTGTATATATATATATATATATATATATATATATAAAGAGAGAGAGAGTGGGGGGTACACCAAATATTCATCAGTGGTCACAATGACATTATTGTCATAGGAATGGTGTTGCAAAGTGGGCCATAGTATCAAGTCATATACATTGTAAGACGGAACTATGGTATTTGTGATTATTGCATCATTAATCCAAGTCCCTCATGTGATTAAACGTTTTCTACACTAACCTTTTGTTCCAGTGTTTTTTCTTACAATATTATTAATCAAAACTATGAACATTATAACAGGAATGCATCATGTGACATTATGATTTAACAGTTTTGGGTCTGATGAACTCCTATGTATTCATTTATTATTTAATTTTTTACTTGTTAAATAATTTTTTGAAAATAAACAAAATTACTAATTTTTTTTTTAACTTTTGAATAAAATTTTTTTAATTATACCAGAATAAAAAAAACATTTAAAAAAAAATTAAATTTAAATATTTAAAAAAAAACATTTTTTTAAACTTTTTGATAAAAAAAAAAATTACTTTTTTATACAAGAATGAAAAACATTTAAAAAAAAATTATATTTAAAAGAAAAAAAAAAAAAAAAAAAAAAAAAAAAAGGGGGTGGGTGGGAAAGTTTTCTCACCTTGACATTATTGGGTTTCTTTTTGAAGTTGTCCCATTCATTCACTATCCTACCCCATGTTTGCCATAGATTTTCAGAGGCTGCAAAAATGAAATAGAAAGAAATTTAGTTAGAAATTACAGAGAAAGACAATAAAATTTATTGCTGATCCATAGCAGAGGCTGAAAGATGTAATATGACCGACTGAAGCAATATGAAAATAAAGCAATGAAAATAAGATGGAAAAAAAGTCAGAAAATAAAAAATAACATTTAATTTAAGAAATACAGACAACATAAGCCTATTATATTGATTACTACAATGAATGGTTTAACGAGTATGGTTTGGTTTTGTTTGATTTAGTTTAGTGGCATATCAACACCAATTGGTTATTTAGTGCTGAAATCTAAGTATTTTGTACATAATTTTATACTTTCAAGGCAAACATTTGTTTTTACATATATAGTCTGTTGTAGATGATAAAATGTATTGTTGGTAAATTTTTTTTGCTGGTAATTTCACTACCAAAATATATTGTTGATAATTTTTTTTATAAAAATGTATTGCTGGTAATTTTACTATAACAATGTATCTTTATACTTTTTTTTAGTGTTGTATTGATTGTCATTTTGCTATAAAAATGCATTGTTGGTAATAATTGTTTCTTTTATAAAAATGTATTGTTGGTAATTTCCCAACAAAAATACATTGTTGCTAATTTTTTCATGAAAATTATTGCTGATATTTTTACTATAAAAAAACATTTTGATTTTTGTCTGGGGATTTACTATTTACCCATAGCCGGGACCCTAACAGGTGCTACCACCCAGGATTAGGGTGAACCTGGAAACAACAGCCATTAAGAGGTGATACACACTCCTTAAAACCTCCCATCTCTCATTCAAAGGCCTTGCAGCCAGACATAGTTTGTAATGATTATCAGCATGGGAAATGTAATTTATGATCCAACTTCAAATTCCCACTTTGTTGATATAATTTTTGCACAAATGCTATTGAGAAAAACATGAACCATCTCTTTTTCT
>CAHIKZ030003516.1:1042500-1072500 GCA_903632075.3 Acanthosepion pharaonis
CTTTTGAAGAATTCATCCTTTGAAACCATGACATTTTACGAGGAAGATTAAAAAAAACCTGTTTTTTTTTTTTTTTGGTAGACCCAGTCCAAAATTTAGAGATTATAACTTAAAGTAAAGACCTGAACTTTTGGAAGGTTGTTTAAAAATAAATTAAATTCAAAATTAAAAATATATATTATAATATATATTCACTCTTTTCCTGTGTAGTAAATCAGAACTTGAAATATTTGAATTTGAACTAAAAACGAACCTTAAACCGAAGTTAATGACTTTCTGTAACAGAATAGACCGTGGGGTAAAAAGTGAGTTAATGTTAATAAGGTTTGAAAATAAATAAACAACACACAAAAATACAAGTTTAAATAAAAAGACTGAACAATTTACGAAGTGTTTATAAGAAAAGATAGGAAAATAAAACATAGAAATATTCTGTAATATATTTTTAATCTTTGTCCGCCCTTAAAGTTTAGTTATTTGTACATACATGAATGAAATGTTACATTTTTTGAAGCCTTTATCAACAATAGGTCAAAAGTTCAACACTTTAGTTTAAAATGGAATTAGCAGACCTCCGCCACCACCACCATTTCAAATCCTCTCGGGTTGTTTATGTTGAGAGGAATTAGTGTGCTCAACAGTGTAAATAAATCTTGAACCTGTTCAAAGTACGGTTTTTGTTTTTATTTCACTATTTCTTGTTCAGTACCAAATTTTCAATTAAAAAAAAATTCATTTTAAAAATTAACCAAGTCAGTGAAGTGTCATACGTGAGTAATTAATACACGCTCAGGCAGACATGTCTCTTTCGATTCATGACTGACTCTAGTCAGATTCCTCTGCAGTAGGCTACTGTTTTTCTGCGGTAGACTGGTTACCAACCAAGGCTATAGGACCCAGTATGTCCTACTGTCAAAACTCGTAGCTGGGTGGGAAGAGATGAATTCATTTTTAAATTAATACTTAACCCATTAATAACCAAAAATTCAGCATTAATTATTTTAAAAAATTGTTAACCTGTTTCTAAAAAAATCCAGTACCAACCTTCAATGGCAGCATTGATGTTTCTTTGAAGATCACCAGATGCTATTGATGATTTGAACTTTTTCTGATAATATGGACATCATTCAATCATGATATTAAAAGATGCTTTTTTTTTTTTTTTTTTTTTACAGTAAGGTTCGCCCTAAACAAGGCACTTGAAGTAGAGGGTTACATTAAGGGGCAGTTTATACAGATAGGAGGGCAAGATAACAGTGGACTCTAGACTTGAACAGTTTAAGATTATTGTAATTGGGGAAACATCCTCTTGGGAGTCTGTTCCATAGGGCAGTGGTACATAGGAAGAAGATGTTTGAGTGGAACTTACTTCTCGCCGATGGAATATGAAGGGAATGTGGGTATTTTTCTATTATGTAAGTGGTATGGCAGGTCCTAGCTGTGAAGGTTTAACCTGGTGGAACCAAAGAATGTAGTTTATTCAAACAATCTCCATAGAAGTAGTAATAGATCAGTGAGAAACTCACCATATCCTTCCTATGAGAGAGAGCTTAGAGGATATGCAAGCAAATGTCTATATCAAACTAAGATGTCTTCCATATTGTTGACATGAAAAAGCTATTAAGTAAATACAAGAAACTTTTAATATGATTGGAGACACCTATTTTGCTGCTAGTTAAGTATTTGATCTACTTTCCGAGCATGATCTACAAGAACAATGCATCTCTAAAGTGTGTGATCTACAAGTTGATAAAAGTCTCTACATTAAAAATAGATATATACAGAATAAGACAAGAACAAGTGGTCTTTATTTAATAATCTTACTTATTATAAAACTCAGATTTGTGTGTGTGTGTGTGTGTCTCTGTACGTTTATATATTGGATCGGATTTCCTACATTTTTTCAACTGATTTCAACAAGACTTCACAGGACTGTGTAAAATTACCTTGTGGTGGCTCTGACAGCGCCAAAAATTGGAAAAACAATTGTTTTTGCACAAAATCAATTTGAAAACACGATTCTGTCGCCAGAATGAAAGGGGGACAACTCATATCGAGTTATATACTTATAAAACCCAGGTTGTTTGTTTGTGTGTGTGTGTTCGTTTATATATGGGATCGGATTTCCTACATTTTTCAACCGATTTCAACAAAACTTCACTTTTTTTTTTTTTTTTTTTTTTAGGTAGTGTTTCTTATTGTCTTGCACACTTTTTTCTTTATTTTTACATTCAGGATGGTTTAAAAATTCCATTTACAAGACAATTGTTTATAATAAAATTCTATTCAATCGATAGACTCATAACGATTGAAAACAATGTTTTTGTTTGAGTTTGGGTTTGACCAATTCGTTAAAAAAACAAAAAAAAAAAAAAAACTAATTAAGACACACGTGTCCGTCAACCTTAAAGAATAATCTTTGTCAATTTTATTTTTCAGTCTTTATGATGGTCGATACTTGATCTATCTCTTACTGTTATATCCCCTGGGCAATGCTGGGCTCTACTGCTAGTATACTATAAAAATTTTATCTTTTACTACTTTAAAAATATTAGTCTTGAATAAATGTTTAATCATCTAGGTTATATTTTTTTAGTACACATTCTTTTGAGAGAAGTGTATTTTCCTGAAAGTCCAGACGGTTTGTGGAAAAAATTGTTACACTTGTATGTCTTTTTCAGTTTAGTGGTTAAAAACTGCCAAAGTTTAAAGGATCCATTTCAAGTTTATGGAAAATTGTTTTCCTGTATATACTGACCAATGAGAGACATGGGTCCAAGCCCTAGTAAGAACCCAAATGAGGGACTTCTGTGTGCCTATTTTATGGAATAAGTAGGTCAGTGGATGAACAGGGGAAGACATTCCAACAGCAAGAGGACAAGGCAAATTAACATCAAGGAGCAGAAGGTTTGGTTTGGTTTATTTTGTTTAACGGCATATCAACCTCAATGGGTTATTTAATGCTGACAAAATTTTTTATTGCTGATAATATTTTGTTTTGTCAAAAATCTGTTTCTGGTCATATATTTCCTTCAAAATTGTATTTCTGGTAATAATTTTTTCAAAAAAGTATTGCTGGTAATAGTTAACTATTTGCCCATAGCTGGGACCCTAACAGGTGCTACCACCCTGAGTCAGGGTGGACCTGGGAACACCAGCAATTAAGAGGTGGTTCCACGCTCCTCAAAAATCCCTGATCAGAGGCCTTGCTGCTGGATGTAGTTTAACGTCTAACCCAGGACGCAGATGTAGTTTAACGTCTTACCCAGGATGCAGATGTAGTTTAACGTCTTACCCAGGACGCAGATGTAGTTTAACGTCTTACCCAGGATGCAAGGAGCAGAAAGCATTTGAATTCGAGGAAAGAGCATCAAGAAGGCAACAGTTACCAGCCAACTGCAGAGAGCTTAGAAGTTCATAAATGAAAATTCTCTTGCAGTTGAACAACAAAAAATGAAAAGAATTCAATAAAATTTTCCCAGGCATGAACAGAGTGAATTTAAAAGGGAATTTTCTAAAATTACTATATGTCCCAGAGGTGCTTGTGGGGCAAGTAAAAGTAGGCGTTTTTTTTTTTTGTTTTTTTTTTTAAAAAAGTGGTTGCACCTTTGCTTTTCTGTGTTTTTGAATTGTTTTCTCTTTTTGTCATTGAATACCTGTCTCTTCCCAAGCTGTAACCTGATTTTTTTCCATTTTTTTTTTTTTTTTAAAATGGTAATCCTTTTTATCAGAAATTGTTATCCTGCCTTAATAGGTGCACAAAAGCAAATTTTTGTGCAAACTTTGTATTTGTACCTTTTTTGTACTTTTGTAATAAATGCTTTTCCTTTAAAATTTTACGCAGTGGTTGAGTCTTATTTTGTTATTTGTGCCTATTTTGACCTCAAGGAGAAGAGAAATACATGTTCCTTTTTCCCCCCCACTTCTGTTCCTACTAACTAGGTTTTTGTGTTTGGCACAAGAAGTTAGATTCGGTAGGGAATAAAAATTTTTTTATAATACTAAACAAATACTAATTCCATATGTGCCGCAGAGGAAGGTCATGAAATCAAGTGTGTGGGTCACTTCCTGGCAAGTTGAGGTTCACCTTAAATAAATTCACACCATTGGCATTTTCTTCTATTCTGATTTTCTTTCATCACCAACCAACTCTTGTAAAGCCTAATGGCAATAGGGAATGGATGATGGGAGCAGGTTTTGGTGAAACTGGAAACTTCTAGTCCTGAACTTGCACATTGGCAGTGAATTTAGTCATCAATGTCATCATCATAAAGGAAGCAATCAGCAAAGAAGAAATTAAATTCTTGGATACAAAATAAAGTCACTGATGCTGCCGACTAAACAAATAAGATATGAAAAAAAAAACCTTAAAATTATTATTTTAACTAATACAGCCACTATTTGTAAAAAGTTTGAACATTATTTAAAAATGCAGAAATTAAATTTTGGGCATTGGATTGCATAATTTTTTAAAATAGTTCTGGTTTCTATACAAAATTCAGCAGAAGCCTTTATTGATTACCCCACTTGGTGGCCAAGAACGCTCACTAGAGGGCGCTCTTTAAGCCTATAAATAGGCAATGATAATCTCTCTTTCTATAACCTATTAGTGCATAGTGTCCAATTTTTATAGACAAGGTTCCTTAGCCAGCAAGATACGAGGTCTGTCCAAAAAGTAATGAGTCTGGGTGTGCTGTGTGATCTATGGGTGAAAAAGGGATAAGAAAATTGTGTTAACATCTAACATGCTATCTTGGGAGTATATAACTGTAATTTTAGCTTTCTGCAACCATTGCATTTTTTCACATGCTTTTATTTCCATCTTCTCTTTTTCAGATCCTTCACCTATGAGCATTGAGGAATGAACGATGAACATTAAACAACAAATAAACCTGAAATTTTTGGTCTGGTTGAGGAAAACTCGATCACAAGCACTTGAAATGCTTCAGCAAGTGTATGGAGATAACACCATGTCGTGCACATGTATTTTTTAGTGGCATAAGAGGTTCAAAGAGGTGTTTGAGGAGGTAGAAGAGCAGGAGGCCTTCAACAAGCAGGACTGAAGTCAACAGCAAGCAGGTAAGGCAGATGGTGTGTGGCGATTGTGGGTTGACTGATTGATCACAAGTCAACTGGACATGAAAAAGGACAATGTGGAAAGTCTGTGCAAAAATGGTGCCAAGGCTGCTCAGAAGGAATGCCGCACATATGTAGGCTGCTGAATGATGATCAGAAGGAATGCCGCACATATGTAGGCTGCCGAATGATGATCAGAAGGAATGCTGCACATATGTAGGCTGCCGAATGATGATCAGAAGGAATGCCGCACATATGTGTGTCAGAAATTCCTTGGTTTGTTAAATCATCACTTGCGATGAGATGTGGATTTTTGAGTACAACCCAGAAACCAAGCGCCAGAGCTGTCAGTGGAAGTCAAAGTCATGTTGATCATGTTCTTCGATGCAAGAGGCATCATCCACAGTGAATCCTTGCCACAAGGCCAGACAATCAATAAGCTAATCTACAAAGAGATCCTGCAGCATATGCTTTGCTCATTGTGTGGCAGGACAAATTGAGGCTTCTTCAGCATGACAACCAACCTGCTCACAATGTCCTGGCAGTTCCTGTAGTTGCTGTACCTGAACAACTTCCCTATTTCCCTCATCTTACTCGGTGTGACCTTTTTCTTTTCCCCAATCTCAAGGAGGCGTGTTTTGAAGACCATCAAGAAGGGCTGTAATGATGAAGATGAGGGTCATCCAAGAAGAATCCTTCCAGCAGTTTATAAAAGCAGGGCAAAGAAGGGTGGAAAATTGAAATACACTTGAGAAGGATTACTTTGAAGAGGAAACCATGTAGTTTGTTGTTTGGAATTTAAATAAATTGTTTGTGAAACCAGTCCTGTTACTTTTCAGACAGACCTCATAGGCCAGGCAAATAGAGATTACATTTTGAGGAAACTTTATTTGGTAGTCAGGTATTTCATTACTGTTAGTGAATATAAGATAAAGCCCTTCAAGAAGAGAAAATCCCTCCAACCCAAATTGAGCTAGCTAGTAAATTAGATTTGAAAAATGCATGGAACCTTCAATTCTTCAAAATCCAGGGTGTGGCTCCCAAACTTTTGGCCTATAATGTAGTGTACAAACATATATACATATACCCAAAGATACATACATTATATATATATATATATATATATATATATATATATATATATATATGGTGGAATTGCCTATTGTGAATGATAAATGAGAATCAACATTCGATGGTGCCTTTTCGTTTTACACTTATGCATGCTAGCAGGGGCTATTATGGAGAAAATCAGATAAGGGAAAGACATATTTCATTTGTGCTTTCTTAAGTGTGATACTAACCCAGCCTTGCTGTGGGCAATAAAGCAACACTGACAGATAAAATTTGTTTAAGCAGGATTTTGATGGTGTCTCTGCTTCAGAGCTTGACAAAGCTGATCATGGTGCTTCAGTCTACTGTCTTCAAAACCTTTTAACTTAATGAAACATATCCCATGCCACTCCTTTTGGAGTGATGCTTGGCCTTCCCATATATATATATATATATATATATATAAAACATTATACTTTCATGAATGTTTTTTTCCAATTGTCATTTAATGTATAACTGTCAGGATCATTTGCCCGAATTCTTAATATATTGTCAACATGCAAAATGCAAGGATAAAAAACAAAACTTTCATTTATTTTCGAGCTATTCTGATGGATTTCTATCTTTAAACTCAAACACTTAAAACAAAGAACATAAAATGTTAAACAACTTTTTTTTAAATAAGTCACTCATTTTCTTTCTTTTCCAGACATGAACAATGCCAGCTTGGAAAAAATATATGATCTCATTATTTTAAATAAACTCACCAATGCATACACATGCAATTCACATTTTTGTCTTTGATGAAGTCCAAAATGGGTGAAATGCATTATTGGACATTTTTTCAAAACATTATACTTTCATGAATACACACACATATATCTCTATCTTGATCTCTGATGAAGAATTAATAAAGTGAAACATGTAAGGTTAAGATCTGTTTCCTACTTGCTTTTTATCCTATCATATATATATATATATATATATATATATATATATATGTGTGTGTGTGTGTGTGCATTTTGGCAGCATGTTGTCATTAAGGCATGTGTTATTAAAGATGATGGAACTCTTCTGCTTGATGTCCTTTTGCTCAGTTTTTTTCTTGCTTCCTTCTGCTGAGTGTTTTAGTTTATATATATATATATAAAAATGGCATGTGTTATTAAAGACTACAGAACTCTTCTGCTTGATGATCTTTTGCTCAGTTTTTTTTTTTTGCTTCCTTTTGGGTCCAGGTTGTTAAAGTAGGATACCAGTTGATAGTTTTCTGCCGAGTGCTTTTGCTGTCATCATGGCATCATCTTGTAACAATATACAGCATCACCAGTAACCCATTCAAAGCATCTGACATAAGAAAAATCTTAATTAACACCACCAAAATCCTCTATAAAAACAATTGCAAAAAATGACTACAAATTCTGGAAGCGATCCTCATCAAAACCCAAAAGCCTAACATAAATAAAACAGCGTTTAATACTGGCTGAAACATATTAAACATATTTAATAACTAATCCTCCAATAAAAAACATCAATCCCTTCCTTAGCAATAATGAACTAACTCGATAATATCATCTAACATTATCTATAAAACTAAAGCAACCAATAACGTATCACCAGACGAAAACAAAAACCATGATGATGGTTGAGAAGAACCGAAAGCGCTTGGCAGAAAGCTATCAACTGGGATTCTACTTTAACAATCTGGACCCAAACATTAAGAAACTTGTGAAGAAGCAAGAAAAAACTGAAAAAAAAAAAAAGATCATCAAGCAGAAGAGTTCTGTAGTCTTTAATAACACATGCCTTTATTTATTTATTTTTATATATATATATATATATATATATATATATATATATTGTTGAAGCTTAAATAAGCATGGAATAATACAACACAAAATGTACGTTAACAAAATGTATTGAAACAAAGAATAGGTACACAATATTTACAGTTAGTTTGGTATATTCTTGGGAAGACTGTTCCTGCATAATGGGTTGACTAAATCGCAGTCGGGCAGAGTCTCTGGATTCAATTTCTTAATCTCTACTATCTTCCCGTCTTCCGGTACCAACCCATATTTATATGGTCGGTAGTCCGCTTATGTAAATTAGGTATCATATCATATATATATATATATATATATATATATATATATATATATATATATATATATATATATATATATATATATATATATATATATATATATATATATATATATATGGGCACTTGACGTGGGGTAATGGTTAGCAAGCTTGTCTCGCTATATTAGTTCTGACTGAATAGTGAGTTCAATCCTCACTGGGTGCCCCATACTTTCGGCCTTGTGCCGCATCTAAGCTACGAGGTGGTGTAATGGTTAACAATCTTGTCTTGCTAGAACAATTAGTAGTGAGTTTGATCTTCACTGGGTGCCCACTACTTTCGGCCTTGTGCCACATCTAAGCTACACTTAGAAAATCACTATATACACACACACACACACATATATATATATATATATATATATATATATATATATATATATATATATATATATATCTGCAACTATAAAAGTGGACATTGAAGTCAACATCCAAAAGCAAAAGTCTGTTTCATGTTGAACGCAATTGTCATGGTGCCTTCATCTAGTTAATATCTTACTGTCATGTGGGAGGTATTTCTGCCACACCCTGTGTTATAGTGATGAGAGAAAGTGCCAATGTTTTAAAAATGTCTAAAAACTTTATTTAAATACATACAATTATTTTTTTTTCTTTTTTCTTTTTTCAATACATTATCTTTCAGATATTATCTTTCAAATAAAATCAATATTTTGCTTCAAATAAAACATTTAAATTATTTAAAATTCATTTTTTTTTTTAAGAATGTTCATGGTGGTATGTAATGCACTAAGGATGTTATACAGGGTTTAGCAAAAATTCCTCCCAGACAGTGGCAATTGTGTCTTCATCTAGCTAATATCTCACCATTATGTTATTTATGGGAAGGATTTCTGCCACACCCTGTATTATCGTGATATGAGAGAATACCATATTTTAAAAATGTCTGAAAACTTTATTTAAATACATACAATTATTTTTTTAAGACATTATCTTTCAAATAAAATCAATATTTAACTTGAAATAAGACATTTAAATTATTCTTTTTAAGGAAGTTCATGGTGCTACCTAGTACACTAAGAATGTTAGGCAGGGTGTGGCAGAAATACCACCCAAAAATACTTCCCAGATAATGGTAAGACATTAATGGAAATGGTGTCTCCATCTAGCTAATGTTTTAACATTAAGTGGGAGGTACATCTGCCACACCCTAAATTATAGTGATGAGATATAGTACCAATATTTTAAAAATGTCTAAAAACTTTATTTAAATACATATGTAGTGGAAAAACACAAATTACACATAGTTAGAGATTACAAATTAAAGCCAAATTTATACAATTATTAGAAAACATATATCTCTAACTACATACCAATTTTTGCCTAGCTAAGTTACACACATGCCATACTCTACTCAAAAAATTAAATAAAAAATACAAATATATCAGACTACTAACCATTACTAAGGTGAATCATTTGCCACAGATACTTTCAACTACATCCACACATTTCCTTTATATAGGCTATAAGAACCTGGACAGTAGCACACCAACAGAAAGCAGAGACTTCACACATGCATAGCTGACTGCCTGTCTGACCATTAGGCTTTGTAAACAACCTCCTGTAAACACAGTAAATGAACAGACCCTATCAATGTGACAAGCACAAAGGAGTCATCCAAAGTTAAGCATACTTCTTTTTCACACTCTCCCTTCACACTGAGTACACTGCATATTCAACCCGCTACAGTACACCACTTACCAGAGACATTTTTATAACCTGTATATAAAAATAAATCTTTGATCATATATCTAAAACATTCAAGTTTTTTCATAGATTATCATAGGTTAATTATCTTTCAAATACAATCAATATTTCTATCAACCATGTCTCTATCTAGCTAATGTCTTACCATTATGTGGGAGATATTTCTGCCACATCCTGTATTTGTAAACAGAATTCATACCAGTCACCAGTGTTTTGCTACTCAGACATTTCTTTGTTCAGATCACAACTGGAATACCACTTGGAATTTATTAATAACTGCTTTGATTTTTGTTCATGCATTCTGACATTAAAAACAGATTTTTAAGAGATTGATATTAAATGAGGTTACGAGTCATTACAGAAGTAATTACAGGGCTGGTGCTAGAGTCTTACCCCGCTGCAACTTTAATACAAGGTCCCCCTCTCTACAATATATCAATTTAAAAGTTTCCCAACCTGGGGGGAGGGGGGCCCACAAACCCCCAAAGGAAAGAAATTGGGGAGGGGGAAGGGCAGCACTTTTACTGGACTTATATCCAGTGCTAAGATAGAGTGATCTGGGAATTGGGGCAAAAGGATTAAGATTAAGAATTGCACAAGTAAAAAGAAAAATTTAAAAAATTAACACTTGACAATGCGTCATTTAATAATAATAAAATTCCAGATAATATTACTAGTAATACTACTAGTAGAAATAAAGCAATTGAAATGAAGATGAAAGAAATACTAGTGAAAAATGAATGAAAATTGACAAGGCTTGATCTAATAATAATAATAATAATAAAATTCAAGATAATATTACTACTAATACTACTAGTGGAAATAAAGCAATTGAAATGAAGATGAAAGAAAGTGAAAAATGAATAAGAATTAACAAGGCTTCATCTAATAATAATAATAAAATTCAAGATAATATTATTACTAATACTATTAGTAGAAATAAAGCAATTGAAATGAAGATGAAAGAAATACTAGGGAAAAATGAATAAAAATTGACAAGGCTTCATCTAATAACAATAATAAAATTCAAGATAATATTATTACTAATACTATTAGTGGAAATAAATCAATTGAAATAAAGATGAAAGAAATTCTAGTGAAAAATGAATAAGAATTGACAAGGTTTCATTTAATAATAATAATAAAATTCAAGATAATATTACTACTAGTAGAAATAAAGCAATTGAAATGAAGATGAAAGAAATACTAGTGAAAAGTGAATAAAAATTGTCAAGGCTTCATCTAATATTAATAATAATAAAATTCAAGATAATATTACTACTAATACTACTAGTGGAAATAAAGCAATTGAAATGAAGATGAAAGAAATACTATTGAAAAATGAATGAAAATTGACAAGGCTTCATCTAAATAAAATTCAAGATAATATTACTACTAAGTGGAAATAAAACAATTGAAATGAAGATGAAAGAAATACTAGTGAAAAGTGAATAAAAATTGTCATGGCTTCATCTAATAAGAAATGACCTGATTATACACTGACATACTTCTTTTTAATCACACAGCATGATAACAATAAACAAGGACTGACCTACTAGACTTTGAATGAAGAAAATGTCCTGTCAGTCTTCACAATTTTTTCCCTCTTCCTTTTTTTTTTTTATTTAGTGTCACAAGTTGGGCAGAGGAGGAAAAGCAATTGTTCAGCTGTTAGTAAACAAATGAGAAAAAGTCTGTCCAGAAAGCAAACAATGGAAACTTAAATGGTGCTTACTGTATATCTCGGATGCAGGACTCAGTTCGTCGTGGTCAGAATTTGGAGTTCTCGGTGACCTTTGAGTCACCATCTTGGTGAGGTCCAGATTAGGGGGGTTCAAGTTCTTTAAGTACAGGCTTAAACGTTTCTTTCTCTGGGACCATTTTCGTTTGTGAAATTCAAACGTATTTGCCGAGTCTGGTTGGCATTCTTCCACATCATCCATTGTCCAGTCTTTTACTTTTCTAGCCAATTGTGTGTGTGTGTGTGTGCACACATGTAAGAGATCATATGTGAACACACAATTCTATATATATATATATATATATATATTCACACACACACACACACACACACAAACCCTACTATTGTTAACTGTCAACATCCTGGTTGTATAGCGAAAACACGTGTTTCCTTATGTGGGGGGGGGGGAGAGACAATAGAAACAAAAAAAAAAATCTTTTCTAAGCCCACACCTTTTTTGTTTCATTTATTTTTTTTTTTAAATATCAGGGCCCAGTTAAATACTTTTTTGTTTTATTCTGAATTATTTTTTTTTTATTCCAAAAATCATTTTGATTTTAATAATGAATATGCTTATAACACGTAAATTTTAGAAATAGGTTATTCCAAAAAAAATTTCGCTTGAAGATGGAACAGAGCTTAGTACTTTAATTCAATTTAATTCAAATAATTATATTTATGCTCTACTTTTGTATCAAGCACTATTTTTTAAAAATAATAACAAAAATACTAAAGAACTTCGGATTATTTACCTCATGAGTTCTTTCCTATTTTCTATTATATTTTTCACATATATATATATATATATATATATATATATATATATATATATACATATATACACACACACACACACACACTCTCTCTTTGTGCCACATGAGCTGGAAAACCAGTGAAACTTAAGTTGCACACCCAAACATAGAAGAACTTGGTTGGGAGAAAATTCCTCATCCAATTTTATTCTCCGCTCTTGCTCCTTCAGACTACCATTTGTTTCGTAGCTTACAGAATCATTTGGAAGAAACAGCTTTTGTAACACAGGAAAAGGTTAAAACTGACATTTGTGAGTTCTTCGAATCAAAGCCAAAAGAATTTTACAGTAATGGAATTAGTAAGCTTGTTAATAGATGGAAGGAAGTCATAGATAATCAGGGAAAATACATTGTTGATTGAATCTGTAATTAAATCTAACATTTGGTCACTTGCTTTCATTATTCAAAATTCGGGCAGAACTCATGGGATGACCTGATATATAAAAAAGCAAAATAAAAATAAACAAAAAATAATTTAAAATTAGAATTCCCAGCAACTCTCATTCGTGCACATGTGCAGTCACAGCAACGTAAACAAACTCAGTCCGATGAAGTTTTAAAGAACAAAACATGTCCCTCAAAAACTTTTTCCCACTTTGTCATACATCGTTCCCACAATTGTCCTTGATATATATATATATATATATATATATATATATATATATATATATCTTATGAAATGGACAAAGTCCGACAATTATTTTAAGACATTTTTATGTTTATTTTTTATTGTTTTATTTTTTTATAGATACAAATATTTAAGTAAATGCTCTGTTTATAATAAACAGTATTAACAACATTTACCGGAGGATGCATATTTTCTATGAAAATTTCTTGGACATTCAAGCCGGTAAATGTCATTAATGCTGTTTATTATAAACAGAGCATTTACTTAAATATTTGTATCTATAAAAAAAAGAAAAAAAAAAAAAAAAGAATGTATAAACATAAAAATGTCTTAAAATATATTTTTTTTTCTGTTTACACGTTACTTTTATAGATATAATTTAATTTACTGTCGATGATCTAGTGATTAATGCACATTCTATACATTTTTATCTTAGTAAATTGGTTCCTCTTTTAATTAAAGTCAGTCACTTATGTGCTATGCATGATACATGCTTAGGCAATCATGTATCTTTTGATACATTACTGATGAGGCAATTTTTTTTCCCGCAGTAGGTTGCCATTTCTTTTTTCAGTAGACCAGTGGCCATCCAAGACTATATTCCTCAATCCAAGCCATCATCCATTACTTTATTGTAGTCAGATTTATTACAGTGAGTGTCTAATGGGCTGAGTCTGTTGTTTTGTAAAACATCTCTTTTGTGTCCATATAATCTTTTGTTTAAATTCCTCAAAGTTAGAAGTAGTTGCAAAAAATTTCTCCAATGTATTCCTTGTGGGAAATATGTATTAGTTTAGAGATATTGATTCAAACATGTGTATTCACAAAATAAAACATTGACAAAGATTAACTTTCTTGCCTGCCACCCCCCAAAAATAACAAAATGGATGTTTTTTTTTTGTGATAGAAAAGTAAAAAGTTCACAATGTAAAAAAAAAAAGTTCCATCATGGAATATGTGAGTGAGCGGCACTTTGTTGAGTCTGATTTGGAATCTCTTCGTCACCAAGGCCCAGTGGAACAGTTGGTATGATGTTTGCTTGACAACCTAACTGTCAGGGTTTCAATTCTCGGTAGTGGATGCACACTGCTGATGAGTCCCAAATATAGGACGAAATGGCCGTCCAGTGCTTTCTGCATTCTGTTGAGATTTCTATCAGACTCGATGAATTACTTAAATATAATTATCAAATCCTCCTAATAATTTTTATCATATATATATATATATATATATATAAAACACTAAAGGGCTTAGTTGTTAACACGAAAACTTTCTGATATGAACTTATCAACTCTTTAAATATTGTATATTTTAAGAGATATAAAATTTTATTAGCACATGCAAAATATATCTTTGTACTAATTATCTTTGCAATTTGCCTTCATTCTTAATAAGCCAAATATTTGTGTATATTGTGATTAAGGACATTATCCAAAGATGATCACCAGTAGACCTACATAAACCCTACAGTCTCAAAAGGATGGTCTTTCTCTTGACACTGCCATTACTGTAATTTTCCTTAACCAACCAAGGAATATTGCTTTTAAAAATCTATTGGGTTGGTGCATAATTATCAGGCGTTTTTGTGGGAGTTATTTGTTAATAAAAATTGCTGTTTTGTTTACTTTTTTTTAATAAAAATGTTATTTTATTTTCAGGTTATAAAAATGTGTGTAGATACTCATACACTCCAGAATAATCATTTAAAAATCTTATTGTTGAATTGTTATGTTTCTTTTTCATAATAAATATTGTTTAAAAAACGCCTGATAATTATGCACCAACCTAATATATTTACAAGTTTAATAACAACAATATTGCACACTATTTAGTTGTTAGATTAATTTACAAGAGAGTACAGGTATACCTCACACCACATTGTGAATTGGTTCCAGAGGTCACGACTTAAATCGTTTTTCAACCTAAGTTGAAATAACCACACTATAAACTGCAAATAATCACTTCCCATTGCTTATTACAGTATTTATGATACGTACATACAGTGTTCTGAATAAAATAATTAATTTCCACCTTATTTTCCAGCAATATAAACTTATGCTTAGCATTAGCACTTACACTGGGACTTTTCTTCAGAGCCATAGGCAAAAATATACTTTAAATCATAATGTAAACAAGTCTGAATTCAAAATCAGCGTTGGGGTGGAAAACAACACATGAGTGCCACCTGTCGACAGGAATTTGAAATATGAACTTCTGCTGAACATACTTTATTATGCTAATTTTTTTGTTTTTGATTATTTTATTATATATATATATATATATATACATATATAGTGTACATAATATATTTTAAAATTTATTTAAATATGATTTTATATGTGTTTATTGATATTTTAGTGTTTTGACATTTCCAATATTGTTAATGGCCAACAAAAATTTGCGTAAAATAACCTAAGATGAGTTTTATTTTTTCATATAATATTTAAGAAAACTGACGTATCTTTGAAAATGATTTAACTTGAAATGACTTAAGTCGAGGTATTACTGTATTTATTTTTAAAGTCTACT
Source organism: Acanthosepion pharaonis (assembly GCA_903632075.3). NCBI lineage: Eukaryota > Metazoa > Mollusca > Cephalopoda > Sepiida > Sepiidae > Acanthosepion > Acanthosepion pharaonis. Next base: position 1,058,207 of record CAHIKZ030003516.1, read on the forward strand.
TCAACTCTATACTTAACTTGAGATGACTTAAGTTGAGGTTGTAAGAAATTCTACAATTTAAGTGCCTATTGGCTGATTTGTAATGACCAATTTCATTGGTCGAATTTTGACTTGTTTTTTTTGCGGGCATTTTAGAACGGCCCGTGCCCTTTTGACTCAGTTGCGGATAAGTATTGGAAGTGTCCGGACTCGTTTTGAATCTCTTTGACTGGGCCTTTTGTGCCCAAGCCTAAATAATTAGGCATTGATTGTTCTTCAGCAACCAAAATGGTAATGCTTCAGAGACAGTTGCGGCATATTATTAGAAATGTCTGGACTCATTTTTGAATATCTTTGCAGGGCTATTAGCGCCCAAGAACATGCCTAAATAATTAGGCTATGATTCCTTTCAGCAACCAAATGGTAATGCTTCAGAGACGACTTCATGTCCCTGCTTAATTCCTTCAAGGCTGTAGAATTCAGTCATAATGACTGTCGTCAATTGTGTACGTTTACACGAAGAACTTTATGAATGATCTCGACAACAGCCGAGTTTCAACTCCTGCAACGACCAGCTAATACCAGCTTCTCCAACTTCGTAGAGAGCAATTGTGTCCTACTGAAGTAAAAGACACTACCTATTCATTGAAGAACTACCCTACCCTGTTCCCAGGGGCAAAAAAGGGCAAAATCTTTTTTTGCAAGTATACTATAAAATTTGATTTAAGTTTTAAGGTAGGCCTTGTTGATTGTATGTCTTTCTTGTCTCTGCCAAGGGTTGAACTGTGTGAGAAGAAATTCTCACAAGGTATTACTGTATTTATTTTTAAAGTCTACTTCAACTCTATACTTAACTTGAGATGACTTAAGTTGAGGTATCACTGCCTACTGTAATGGTAGTGTCAAGAGAAAACAAACGTTCTTTTGACTCACCAGTTTTTTGCCTGTCTGAAGATAAAAACTGAAATGAATCTGAAACAATTTTTTATTTATAAACATTTACTAAATTATAAAAATACTTGAACCAGCTATAAAGAAATCCTTATTATTTACTATTTTATAAAGTTCGAATTGATCGCCAATTAGCCAATATTTTCCTCACCATTCCAAGAAACAATCTAATAAATAAATAAATACAGTGTTTCTTATTTTTGTTATAAATTCTCAAGAACAACAAAAAGAAAAATGTATAAATTCACTTCCATATGATCGGGTTTTATTAAAATTCTAATTATCGCTTTTTAAAATGATAAACATTAACGAGGAGTTAAGATAGTTAAAATGATAGCGATGTCAAGGAAAAATCATCTTTTTTGATAGATCGATTTTTTTTTTTTTTTTACGAGGACAACGGTTAAACATTGAGAAACATTTTTATTAAATAAATGTTTTCAAAATTACAGAGTAGCTTCCCTTTAATTGGCGAAGACATGTTCAAAGATCTCTTGCAAATGCCTAATATTGTGATAATACTGAACTGAACATGCGCATATATATTTTCCGACACAGGCATACCTATGATAAAATTTAATTTGTAAAAATAGGTACAACTAGCAAGGATTCCCGGAATTGTGAACCAAGTGTCCCTTGCTTTACTACAATCCTTTCTTTGTTGAAGAGATTTGCATCAGAGTGGGCTACCTGACTTGGCTTTGCTAAAAAGAAAATGCTCATGAGTGTGCGATCTTTATGTTTGGTACCTCCACTAATTTTCGATAAAGTTTAAAATATTTTTTTTAAAATGAAAGAGCGTTCTTGAAACTTTCTTCTTAGCTATAATTAAAACCTAAATGATAAAATTTACTATTTCCGGTAAGCAAAATGTACTCTAGTGTATTTCAAATAGAAATTATATTGATTGGAATTGATTTTTTTGGTTGCTTTTAGTAAAAATCATTAAAATCGGCCATTTTGACACATTTGTAAACAAAAGTTAATCATCGGTTTTAAAAATCTTCCTAAAATAAAATACACTTTTTTTTGAAACTTTACGTGAGGAATATTAGTTGATTTAAAGTATAATTAGTCAGATTAAAAAAAAATATTATTTACTTTAAAAATAACGGGGATATTGAAAACAAACATTACTTGTCATAGCATGTCAATCATGCAACAACTACTGATAAAGGTGTTGATAGATTTATTATTGTTCTACAGAGATTATCTGCTAAAATAATTTAAGAAAATGACATGTGATCCTCTTTTTTATATAATTTTATAATGTTGGAAAATATTTTCTGTAATCTAATTTTAAGAATGTTGACTTTAAATTTACTATAGCCATCACTCTTATTTTCTGATAATATCATGTCATTGGTTGACTATTTCAAAAACGGGCATGTTATATAATATTTTATAAAAAGTTAAAAAATTATTTTGAGAATCTTAATGTAAAATGATTTGTATTAAGCATTTCAATTTTTGATTAGTAAATATAGTTTTCACTTAATCATCTAACCAGATGAAAGTAATGCAGACTTGTAAAAGATTTATATATCATATAATGTGAAAGAGAAAAACATTGAAATATGGGGAGTCTAGTTGAAATATGAAGTACCCACTAGAATAACATTTGAGGTAATAAAAATGTTGGATTAAAAGAAAGCCATTTAATTCTTTAGAAATACGGGGAGCGATGGATAAATTGTCGTCTAAATGATTAAAAAATGAAAATTACACTGACATCTCATTTTAACAGATATGGGGGTGCGATGGATAAATTGTCATTTAAATGATGCAAAAAAAAAAAAAAAAAAAATGAAAATAACACTAACATCTCATTTTAACAGATATTGAGTGTGCGAAGGATAAATTGACACCGAAATGCAAGTGACACTGACACCTGAGAAATGGATAAAAATATTCAAAATAGGATAGATGTAAGAATAATTTCATCGTTGACTGTACCTTGATAAAGTCTGTTAGATGATAAAATGCTTTGGATGAGACAAGTTTCCTTTTCATCTTTATTTATATGGTCTTTTTATAGATATATGCGTGTATGTATGTTTATGAGACTTACATTCCCTATTTTCAGACCATATATATATATATATATATATATATATTACGATAAACGTGCAATCAATTTACAAATTCATGAATTATTCACACAAAAACTAATGCAAAGGTTAATGATTTAATTGGCGAGAAATCCATCATCGCAAACAATTCAAATAATATACAAAAACCTCCGAATCCGTTATGAATGAAATGATCCTTGTTTATATAAATTTCTGCCGTATTAGTTCTTATTTTTACTACAAGCTTTCGTCTGTTCCTACAGACATCTTCAGGTATAGAATAGATGTTGTTCTTGTTTTTTCTCTTAGTAATAAGAGGACAACGAAAATATATGTATTGTATCCGAAAATGCTATTGGAAACGAGTTATTGTTTTTGAGCGCGCCAGTAGCAACGCTTGAGTTTGATTTTAAATTTTTAAAAGTTGTGCGTTCATATATGGTGATGAACTAATTTTTTTACTGGTAAATTTTCTGTCAAAGTGGCATGAACTATATTGTTCAATAATTACAGTAATGTCGCACTTATTATCCAAAAGTCGCACTTGGATCAGTTATTTAAATTACGATAAACGTGCAATCAATTTACAAATTCATGAATTATTCACACAAAACTAATGCAAAGGTTAATGATTTAATTGGTAGAAATCCATCATCGCAAACAATTCAAATAATATACAAAAACCTCCGAATCCGTTATGAATGAAATGATCCTTGTTTATATAAATTTCTGCCGTATTAGTTCTTATTTTTACTACAATTATTATTATTATTAGTTTTTGTGTGAATAATTCATGAATAATATATATATATATATATATATATATATATATAGAGAGAGAGAGAGAGAGAGAGAGAGAGTGTGTGTGTGTGTGTGTGTGTGTGTGTGTGATGGATAAGTTGTCATCTAAATTACACAAAAATGAAAAACACTGACATTTCTTTTTATCAGATATTTACCAAAATTTTACAAAAATATCTTGAAATACTAAATAAATTTATTTGATAAAACCACCATTGACTTCAACCACAGCCTCCAGACGACTTCAGAAACTTCTCTAATTCTTCTGGACAGTCTCCTTGGTGAACGCTGCCATAATCCTTGCCTTCAGTTCATCTTTGGTGTTACAAGGAGTTTTGTTGGTCTCTTGCTCAACTGTGCCCCATACATAATAATCAAGAGGTTGCAGTCTGGGAAGTTAGCTGGCCAGGTGTGAAGAGTGATGGGGCTGATACATCTGACAGCTATGAATGTATTCTCCTGCTTGTGTGGTATGGTGCAGATTCCTGTTGCCAGACACAGGCTCTTCCAGCAGCCACCCTCTTGACTCAAGGCAGCACTACCTTCTCAAGGTACTTGATGTAAGTCTCCATGTTGAGTCTGAGGCCCTATGGGAAGATGAATGGAAGCATAGTGTTGCCCTCACTAATGATCACTCCAAACACCTTTGTAATTACCATTACACTCATTGAACTCTTTTCGATTCCTCAGCACTGTCTTCATATTGACACCCAAACATTCTGAAATGTTCATAATGAGCTTCTGGTACAAATGTCAAGCATTACAGCATACCATTTCCAAATTTATGGTGGTTTGAATTGTGTCATGGTGTTTTGTTTTTTTCACAGATGGTGCCCAATTATATTTTGGAATACAGTTTGAAATTGTAGGATATTATATGAAAGAGTTCTTCTATGTTGGTTGTTTGGTAGTATTTTAAGTGAATTTGGGTGAAGTCGCTACAATTTCTCAGTATGTGTTTTATTGTATATAGTTCTTAGCATGTTGCACAAATTGGAGGTGCTTCTTATTTTAGAATATAAGCATGTGTTATCATGGAGTGTCTGATATGAAATTTAGAATCTGTCTATATTTCTGAGATGAGGTATTATATACACTATTTACATTATTCGAACCATTGTCCTCATCTTTGTCACCATATTTATTACAATGATTCGGCTGTTGTACACTCCGGCCTTCTTCAGATGGTTGGAATGTCAAACTGAACCCTTTATTTCGTTCACTGGGGTAGACTGTTCAAGGACACATGGCACACTGGATAAAGGCATTAGATCCAGTAACAGGACCCAAAGAGTGTGAGTTCAATACCTGGTTAAGGCAGTGGAGAACTTGGAGAGTGGAATTAACAGGAGATAACTGATAACCGACATCCATTAGACATGGAACTAGAACAGTCTACCACAGTGAGCAAAATAAAGGGTTCAGTTCGACATTCCAACCACCTGAAGAAGGCCCGAGCGTACAACGGTTGAAATGTTGTAATAAATACGGTGATAAAAATGAGGAAAATAGTCCGAATAATGTAAATAATGAAATTTAGACATTATTACTTCATCTTTCTTTGTTTTTAGTTCTTGATATCATTCTTCTATGGTAGATTTGTTGTTGTATAATTTGTTGTTTGGGTAGCCGGGCCATAGTTTTTGTTAAGACACTAACCTCCACTAACACTGTGCCTTCTCAGGCTGACATGAAGTGGAAAGATTATATTGAATCCATTGCAAGGTCTCATCCCAGGTAAGACGGTAAACTACATCCGCGTCCTGGGTAAGACGTTAAACTACATCCAGCAGCAAGGCTTCTGATCAGGAGGTTTTGAGGAGCATGGAACCACCTCTTAATTGCTGGTGTTTCCCGGTCCACCCTGACCCAGGGTGGTAGCACATGATATGGTCCTAGCTATGGGTAAATAGTTAACTATTACCCGCAATACAATTTTGAAGGAGAAATATTACCAGAAACAGATTTTTGACAAAAAATATTACCAGCAATAAAAAATGCTGTCAGCATTAAATAACCCACTGAAGTGTTGATATGTCATAAAACAATATAAACCAAACCAAACCAAACCATTGCAAGGTCAGCTGCTAAGAAGGTTGGTTCACTGTGTTGGGTTAGGTGTTTTTTCTCTCCAGAGTCTATCTTACATATCTATAAGTCTACCATTGACAACATGTTTAGAATATTGCTGCCACAATTGCTGCTGTCATTTATGTCTTAGTGGCTTTACTCCCTTGCATGGAGCGAATTTGATTAAAAAAAAAAAAAGAAGAGTTTTTCTCTTTAGAGCTAATGTCATTGGATTCAGTGTCTGTAAAAGAAGGAGGAGCCAATAGAATGGTAAGACAATGGTTGTTAGTAGCTTGCAGATGAAGAAAAAAGATAAAATCACTCACCTAGTTCTTCCTCTGCTATGTGGTTGCTGCTGTAACTATTGAGTGAGGAATTTGACACAAGACTGGAACCGGAACCCTTCCTCGAGTGAGTTGGAGGGGTGCCTGTGTAGTGTGGGAGGGACTTGAGAGATTTTTTCATCTGCTTCAAATTTCCTAGAAGAAGAAAAAACATGTTAAGTGGCAAATCAATAAATTATATATATATATATATATATATATATATATATATACACAAAAACAAGTTTCATTAACACTTTCACTGCTGCACTGTCATAGCATTGTTGCCTGGCTGAGCTGGTTCATTTTGGGAAAAATATAAATGTTTTTTATCAACCATTTGCAGGTTATTTAAAGCTAGAAAATATTCTTAAATTGGAAGAATTTTTTAAGATAATAATAATTTTACTGATACGAGTCATACTAATTAACCCATAGCTGGAGGGACCTTTCCCAACAGCATTTGCACATAAGTGAACATAAAAACCCCAACTGGAATTGGAACTCATCTCTTTGATTTCCAATTCTGAGCCATTATACTGCTTGCACATCCAAGCATGTAGCATCTGGTATTCCCAAGCAATCACCCATCTAGGTAGTAACAGGGATCAACATTGCTTAACTTTCAGTGATCATATGAGAACTGGTGTTTCAAGGTTCAATGACCATAAGTCTGGGCAAAAAAAGGAAATTGCCATTTGCTGGAGATAAATGACTATCAAGATGGTGACAGTGATTTCATATAGGCACCACCACTTTGGTTTCGATCAGATACTCAGCAGTACAGATTAAGCTTAACAACATTACCAACACACAATGTAATAAAAATGTTTGAAGAACATTTAGACAAAAACTAAGGAAGGCAACAAAGATTGGAAGGGATAAGGAAGAGAATGGGAAGATACAGTAAGAGAGTGACTAAGAGCAGAGGAATGAGATAGTAAATAGTTGTCAACAGCAATATTATTTCCATGGTAATAATTAATATTTGGTTGTTTTCAGTATCAAAGTATCTAGGTCTATATTAATTTTATAAAGAATATCTGTGTAGTCTTGTCAGGATTTTTTTGTGAGTGAGTGTTTAAAAGATGTTTTCTTACAAAGTTGTTTTCCAAGTTATTTAGTTAACACTTCCACTGCTGCATTACTATGCCATTGTAACCTGACTGCTAATTGCACCGATCCATTTTGGTAAAAAACAGAAAATTGTCATTTTCTGCATATAAATGACAATACTTTACTGGTGATTACTCCTAGGCACCACCATTGGCTTGTTATTATGTGGTCAGTCTGTAGGGTGATGTAGCAGAAAGGAGAAAAGGAAATTGAACATAGATTTGGCTGCACTAGAGGTAGTCCCCCCCAACACGGCAAATTGCTACAAAGCCAAAACATTAACCTGAAAAATGTTCTTAAATAGCCTTGTCGGATCAGGACTTTTCATATTGATATCATTTTAAAAATTAATTATTTTTTTTATAAAGATGTTTTCCAAGGTATTTAGTTAAGACTTCCACTTCTGCATTGCTATAACATTGTTACCTGGCTGTGCTGGCCCATTTTGGTAAAAAAAAAAAACAAAAAAAAAAAACAGGAAGTTGTCATTTTCTGCAAATAAATGACTATAAAGACTAATGCTGATTACTCATAGGCACCACCATTTTGGTTTCGATCAGACACTCAGCAGTACAGAGTAAGCTGAATAACACTCCCCAACACACATGATAATAAAAATGTTTGAATAACATTTAGACAAAAACTTAGGTGGGCAACAAAGATTGGAAGGGATAAGGAAAACAATGAGATTAACTGTGATTACTCATAGGCAATGCCATTGGCTTGTTATTATGTGGTTGGTCTGTAGGGTGAACTGGAATAAAGGAGAAAAGGAAATTGAACATAGAATTGGCTGCATGAGAGATAGTTTCACCCAACACCGCAAACTGTTACAAAGCCAAAACATTAACCTGAAAACTTGAGCTATATTCTTAAAGAGCCTCATCAGACTGAGACTTTAATATGAGTGTCATGCATGGTGGCTGACCCATTCAGAAATATCTGTCAGCTGTATATATATATATATATATATATATATGCTTTCTCAGATCAATGCGTAAAAATCGCTTTGAGTGAGTGAAGCCACACTTTTTCGAAAACCTTGTGGACTAGCATTACAGAATCACAAAGAACAGTACCAAGTAGCAGAAATGACATTGGTTGAAGACTTTCAACAGCAGCAACAGCTAAAATGGTCAGCACATGTAATTTGAAGAGAGAATAATGACCTAATCAATATATTGACGTTCCACACTACTTCCAATAAAATGTTAGGAAGGAAACTCCCACCAAGACTGGAAAGAGCAATACAAGCTACTGGACTTGATAAACCTGACTTACAGCCATACCACATAGAAACACTGGTTCCTGTATGATCATTGAAGTTAAGCAACATTGAGGCTGGGGAATACCAGCTGCTGTAAGCTTGGATGTGCAGGTGGTGTAATGGAAAAATGGAATTGTTAATCAGAGAGCCGAGTTCTAATTCCTGTTGGGGTTCATTATATTCACTTATTCACAAATACCCTTGGAAAAGTTATAAATCCACTTCTCCCCCAGCTATGGGTTAATTAGTAAAACTAAACTAAATTGTTATATCCCTCACCCCTGCTCCAAAAGATTCTTATAATGTAAAAATATTTACTGTAGTTTTGCACAACACTGCAAATTGCTTCAAAACCAAAATCTTAACCTAAAATCTCAAGGGATGTTCTTAAATAGCCTCATCAATATATTTATTTGGTGAATAATAGGAGAGATGTCTGTAGAGTATTTCTCAACAGAATCACCTCTAGAAGCTGATAATGAGATAAAGAAAAATTTGTCATGTGGGAAAAATTAACTGTCATATATGGTTGTTTTAACAGATAGCTAAGTTCATATGAATTGCAAATGTATTGTATCTAGCTTTGAAAAGAGATGTGGAGAATTAACTTTTAACTGTTTAAGCTTCCATAAATTTAATCGAAAGTTAAAAGCAAACGATAAACAACAAGGATAAAATATAAACAAAAATTTAATATTGCCATATATGTACAGAGTAGAGTTGATGGCTGAAGTGGAAAGTGTGTGAGGAAGGAGAAGGGGAGAGATGTTATTGTTTGGAAGGAGAGTCCGCTTCCATAGAAAAATCAGGTAACAGTCTTTCTGGGGGGTTTCTTCTCTCTTTTCTATCTCTTTGCACCTGAGACTTACTGGGAGGGGGGGTGCTCTGTTTCACTAAAAATTTGTTCAATGAGACTGGTTTTTGTTTACGTTTTAATGTGTTTATTTAATAATGTATATATATAAAAAAAAAAAAAAAACTTGGACAAAAACACAATGACATTCAATTAAAAGGCATGGCAAATTCAAGCAGATATGTGTGTGTGTGTGTGTGTGTGTGTGTGTGCGTGATTTTATCACTTTAAATGTTATTTTCAGTGATCGGATTAGAACCAGTGTTTCAACGTGATATAGCTGTAAGCTCCTAAACTTGCACCAATGATGAGCAGTCAAACCCTCAAAGAGACCCCTTGCCTCGAACTCCTACCAGACCTAAAGCTCACTCCTGATCTCAAACAGAATGCATATGTTTGTGTCATTGCAACAGGTGCTGGAAGAATGGTTGATTCTTTGTATTGCTCCAGAAAATACCAAACTCCTCTTGCTGCCATCTTTAGAAGAGTCAGATCAAACCAAGTATTGAATATTGCTGCCATATTGTCATCCTTGTCCAGCCTTGATGGAATTCAAAAGTGCTTATTCAGCCTTGTGGGTGATGAATTCTCCATCCTGCAACCATTATCCCACAGAAGAAATGTTGCCAGCCTTCTACTAGTACACTGTGGCAAATGTTTGGATGAGTTACATTCTTTCGTTCCACCACCTCCTTGACAGTTAGGACCCTCCATGCCATCTTCACAGTGGCAACTCATCCCCATTCTCTTTGTGATCCTTTGATAAAAAGCAAGTTCCACTCAGACAGCTTCATCCCCAGAAGTGTTATTTTGTGGAACAAACTCCCAAGAGAATGCCTCCATGACAACTAAAATTTTGGTCCAGTAGGTAGGATTGGACCCATTGCAGCTTAGTGGCTTTATTGCCTTGCTTGGGATGAAATGTTAAAAAAAACAAAAAAAAAAAACAAAACAGTTGGTCAACTTATAAAATATGTTTTAATGATGTGCGTTATAATTTAAGTCTATCACTCATCCAAGCTTTGACTATTGTTGCCATATATGATATTGCACCCCTGCTATATACTTAGAGATTCTTGATAAAATCTGAAGCAGAATCTGCAATGTTATTTGTCCTGACATCTCAGCTTAAGGTCACTTTCCCACCGCCATAATGTAGCTTTCCTGTGCCTTTTCTATAAATATTTTCATGGTAACTGTTCTGATGAACTTTCCTCTATGGTATATAAATTGTATTCATTGTAAATATTCATTGAAGTTTCATTTTTAAATGTTGTTATTTCACCACCACCCCAAAAAAAAACAACTTGTACATATGGGAACGAGTTAGGACTTCATAGAGACTTTGAGGTATTATGGTGACTGTAGTAAGAATGTGGTGTTTTGGTGTAAGAAACACTGCGGTATGTTTGGGTCAGCAATCATGGCTAGCTAAGTTTATGATAAGACAGATTGAAGCCCATCTCCCCCTATCGCCCCCCCTTTTTTGGCCTTGTGCCACATTTTTGTATTTTTAAAAATAAATATCACTTTTTACTATGGTACTTAGACTTTATGAATTTAAGCACAGTACTAGATTGGTGGTAATCTCTCATCATTGTACAGGTGAAATGGCCAGGTGTGACTGTAAGTTCTACGTTAACAGTTTCTTCTCTCACACTTCTCACTTGTGGATCTCTTCCGCCTTGGTTCCCAGTCTAGTTTGATCTTCAAAAATTTAAATGCAATGTTAATCATTATCTTCTGTCTTAATTTTTGTTCTTTTATTGTTCTCACTCCCTTAATGATGCTTTTTTTCTTATATTCTTTCACTAAATAACCCCTTGCGTCTTAGTGGCTTTACTGCTTCACTTGGGGTGAAATGAATAAAAAAATAAACAATACAAAATTTGTCTTACTAAATGTTAATTAATACAGAATTCATAATTATTTATAATGCTTGTTTAATAATTAGCACAAAATTATTAATAAATCCAACATTATTTCTTTGCTTTTAGACCTTGTAGGTTTTTTTTTTTGTTTTTTTACTACTGTTCACCTAATACAAGACCCAAGAGTCACTCAAAGTAGAGGGTTATTGTATGGAGTTGTATTAGCCTAAGAAAGGGCATGATAAAAGGCAAGGGACAGCTAATTCCAGACACAAAGAGATCAAGATTTAATTAGAGAATAAAAATTCAGGCAGGGATATTACAAGTAAAGAGTTGAAGTAAACTTTAGAAGGAACTGGAAACCAAATCCTAAACAGGAAACAAGGAATGAACCTCAAACACTATTCAAAAGACTGGACAATAGGGTTACAGAAAGATTTCAACTTTTTTTTTTTTTTTGTTTTACTATACAAGGCTCAAGAGCCACTCAAAGTAGAGGGTTACTGTGTAGCGTTGTATTGGCATGAGAAAGGGTAAGGCACAAGGAAAGAGACTGCTAATTAAATCTTGACCTATTCATGTCTAGAATTAGCTAATACAATTTTAGAGTTTAGAGTTGAAGGAGACATAGAAGGAACCAGAAACTCAATCCTGAACAGGAAACAAGGGATGAAAACCTCTACACCTGTTCAAAAGGCTGAGGAGGAGAGTGAACTGGAAGATTGGTGAAGTTATCTACTTCTAATACTTATGTAAATGGATTAATGGAACAATATGATATATAAATTACTATATATCAGAACAATATTAGACATGTCAAAAAAAAAAAAAAAAAAAAAAAAAAAAAAATTAATTTAAAAATGTATCAATACAGCCTTGCAACATCTTCAACATATATCTATCCTCCCTTCCCTACATTTTTATATCTCCCCCTCCAGCATCAAAAACAGTTTTAAGTCTGTCTGATGAAGCCCTTCCAGAGGACGAAATGTGTTACAGAATTTTTTTGTTTGGTTTATTTGCCTGACGTGGATGAATAAAAAAAAAAAGAAAAAAGACATGCATATAGAACATGCAAGAAAATGCTTTTTGTTTTACGTATTAATAAAAATGAAAATTAAATAACCTACTGTGATAAAAAAAAACGAAAAGAAAAAGTCCACTATAAATGAAAAAAAAAAATATAAAAAAATTAAAAAGCAGGTAAAAATGACAAAAAAAACTACTTTGTAATATCAACGGTTACATAAAGAGCTAGTATTAAAATCATCTCCAATGAATTTCTATAGATGCTTTTAGCATTTGCAATGTCCCTATATATGTAATCATTAGAGGGAATGAAAGAAATCCTACCTTGTATGTCAAGGGTTACATAAAGAGCTAGTATTAAAATCATCTCCAATGAATTTCTATATTTGCTTTTAGTATTTGCAATGTCCCTATATATGTAATCATTAGAGAGAATGAAAGAAATCCTACCTCGTATATCAAGGGTTACATAAAGAGCTAGTATTAAAATCATCTCCAATGAATTTCAATATATGCTTTTAGTATTTGCAATGTCCCTATATATATAATCATTAGAGGGAATGAAAGAAATCCTACCTCGTATATCAAGGGTTATATAAAGAGCTAGTATTAAAATCATATCCAATGAATTTCTATATAGGCCTTTAGTATTTGCTATGTCGCTATATATGTAATCATTAGCGGGGATGAATGAAATATTGAACAATGTTCAGGTATGTACATTTGTAGAATGTGTTACTGACAGAATAATGAAAAAAATCTGCACCACCCTGCCCAAAAAGAAATTCTTACTTCCAAAGTTTGTGGAATTTTACAAATATTTTCTGTGGATGAGTAATACACAAGAAGAAATTGAATGAACCATTCCATCATGACTCAACCTGTTGGCAAATCTCCACCCTTTCTGATACTGAAAATTTGATGCCATAAGTAAAACTTTGAAAATGTAGTCAGCATGTGCCAAAATGTCATAGTGGGGTGGGAAAACAAAAACAAAAAATAATTACATTCACATCACAAAACATAGTTTTGGTATGTAAGGAATAAAAATGTTTATTAATGTCAATTTAAGAAAGCATCAACTGGAGTTTTGTGAGGTATGGTTAAAAACTAATGTTCGTCCTTTCTTACTTATCACCGACTTAAGAGCGGAAACACACTAGGCATACCAAAATGAACACAGTAGCTTCAGGATTCAAAATCATGTCGACAACATAGTCTTGTCTACAGTATATAACAGTCTTCTTCCTTCTCAATTGTGGTAGAGGGGTTGGTCAAAAATTAATGCCTGTTCTTCTTTAATTACAATAGGTTTAATAGTAGAAACACAAATATAAGCCAAAATAAGAAAAAAAGGCCTCAGGATTTAAAGTTTAGTTTTGAACATAGTCTCCTTCCTTCTCAACCATGGTACGAGGGTCAGTCAAAAAGTAATTCCTGTTCTTTAATTATGAAAGATTACATAGAAACACAAAATAAACCAAAAGGTACAGAAGTGTCTCAGGATTTCAAATCTAGTTTTCAACATAGTCTCCTTCATTCTCAATCATGGTTTGCACTGATGACAACAACAAAGATGAGGTTAATAATTTGCATACAAATAGTGTGTGTGAGTGTATATATATATATATATATATATATATATATATATATATATATATGGTTGGATTGATGTGAGTTTGTGACCCTGGGCTACGCTTTTGCGATGGTCAGACAAACTGATTTTTTAAAATTTTGGGTTTATGTAGATTGCATGTATTGGTGTTATTATGGGAGTGGGAGGGGTAAACCCAAAATTTAAAAAATTTAATCAGTTTGTCTGACGATTCATAAGCGTGAACCCAAGGTTACAAACTCACATCTATCCAACCAAATATGTTAGCTCTATCTCTGATATTGAGCGCTTTCTAATAAGTACATGCATATATATATATATATATATATATATATATATATATATAT
>CAHIKZ030003516.1:1077500-1157500 GCA_903632075.3 Acanthosepion pharaonis
AAAATTCAGACTTACATAAGATATTCAATAAAAACACAGTTAAATTAAGTTACAGCTGCACTAGTAATTTAGAAACAATAATAAATAGAAATTTTGAAACTAACATGCAGCTAAATATAGTTATACCAGTAATTTATGCAACTGTAGAAATAAGAATAGATGTCCATTAAATAGAGCTTGTAAAACTGAAGCAATAATTTATAGAGCAGAAGTAACAGATATTAACAGCCAAAATAAAATGTACATAGGATGTATTGAAGGTACTTTCAAACATAGATGGTACAATCATAGGTCATCATTCAAGCTAGTAAATCTTAGATAAACTACTAAACTAGCTGACCATGTGTGGAATTTAAAAGAAAAAAACAACAGGGATCTGATTGTAAGGTGGAAAATTTTAAAAAAGGCAAATCCTTGTAACAAACATTAATATTTGCAACCTTTGCCAACAAGAAAAATTATCAGTTATGATATTTCTGGATTCAAAGAACCTTTTGAACCAAAAACCTGAAGTCTTGAGTCTTTGCGTACATAGTAAAGAATTCCTCTTAAGCACATATGAGGATGGATAAAAAAAAAGAATGTACATTTCAAGTAACTCCCCACCTTGCTTTTCTTCTCTTTCCCTTTTTTCTTCTTCTCCTTCCTTCTTCACATCCTCTTCCTTCTTTCTATCACACCTAATGTCATGCATTTGTTTCATTATATTTTTTAATATAGCATCCATTAGTTTTTTTGTTTTTTTTTTTTTAAAAAAAATAAAGCGTTAAGAGGTCATTTGATAAAAATCACTTGAGGATATTGTAAGGCTGAAACCAACTGACCTCCTGATTTTTAAAGTATGTATATTTTTTTTTATTAATATATATATATATATATATATATATATATATATATATACACACACACACACACACACACACACACACAGTAGATACCCATATTTGAGCAGAGGCTTCATTTATTTTAAACAATATACTTTCATCTACTACCCAAATATTTGAGATAGATCATTAAAGAAAAGTATGTGTCCAGCAGAAGGATTTTTAGTGGGCACATGTGTTTCAGTTGCTATCCTTATAAGATACATCCCACTTGCCATGAAATATGTTAAATTTTACATATTTTTATAGTTGTTACCGATTTGTATTATTATAAGTCATATACACTAAAAAAAATAACAGCAGAAGTCCGTTGCAGTTTCATAACTGGATTCTACAAGCCTCATTCCATGAGGAATGTTGAGGTTCACCTTAAACAAATTCATGCCATTGGCGCTTCCTTCTACTCCAGTTTTTGTTTCACCTCCAACCATCTCGTGCAAAGCCAAATGGTGATAAAGAATGGATGACGGGAAAAGGTCTTGGTGAAACTGGAAGCTTCTAGTCCTGAGCCTGCTGCACATTGGTGGTGAATTTTGTCATCAATGTCATCATAAAGGAAGCGATCAACAAAGAAGAAATTAAATTCTTGGATACAAGATAAAATCGACAATGATATGCAGAAAAATATCTGTAAGTCCCATTCCAGAAAATAAGTACACCCCAAAAAAAAAAAAACCCCGCAAAAAATGGATATTTCATATAAAAATAAAAAAATATTTACTGTTGCATAATAGATCTAAAAACATTAATTTTTTGAGAGGATTAGGAATCTTTAAAAGAATCTGACTTAACCCCAAGCCCACGTTTAACAAAATAGTACCCCCCCATTTAACATCTAGCTCAGTGCCCCCCCCCGGCCACATGTAACACCTAGCTCAGTGCCCCCCCGGCCACATGTAACACCTAGCTCAGTACCCTCTGCCACATGTAACACCTAGCTCAGTACCCCCCGCCACATGTAACACCTAGCTCAGTACCCTCCGCCACATGTAACACCTAGCTCAGTACCCTCACAATTTAACTGTTAGCCGAGTACATCCACCAATAAAATCTAGGTTCGTACCCCAATGATTTAACAGGTAGCTTAGTACCCCCAACAATTTAACAACATCTAGCTTAGTACACCCACAATTTAACAACATCTAGCTCAGTACCCCCACCATTTAACATCTAGCTGAGTACCTCCAGATTTAACTGGTAGCTTAGTACACCCACCATTTAACAACATTTAGCTTAGTACCTCCCACCATTTAACATCTAGCTTAGTACCCCCCATTTAACAGCTGGCTTATCTCCCTCCCAAATTTTTAACATCTGACATCTTCCATTATTTTGACATCTTACCATCTAGTTTAGCCCACTACCACTGAGCTTTTAACATGTGGTTTAGTTCCCTCCCTCATTTAACTTGTTTTAGCTCCCCACCCCAACTTAACATCTAGCATAGGGCCCCACGCTGCTTTTAGCATAAAGTTTAGACCCCCCCGACTTTTTATTCTGTGATGCCATACTTGAAGCTTAGTAAATATCAATAATGAGAGAATTCTGTGCTGTTAAAATATTACAAATAGTTGATTCAAATTACAAAGCAATACAACAAAAGATCCTTAGACAAATAGCCAATCTAAAAATAGTTTTTTTTTTCTTGAATTTTAATGTTATCAGAAGGAAAAAACAAAACAAAAAACCCAGTGACGTCATCAACAGAAGAGAACATTTTTGCTTCAGCTAAAACTGATGCCGTAGATGGCGACGGTGACTGCTTGTAATAAGCAACTTCCTTTTACAGAACAGGGTCACCTGGACTGCAGCCAATAAGCTGACGCTTTACATGGAAGCAGCAGGCAGACAGAGAGCAGTTTCAAGATCAAACGTAAGTAAAGAGGTGTGCCTTAAAGCGAGGAGTCAGTTCGGGGAGAAATCAGCAAAAAGGCAGAAAAGAATTCAAAGATCAACCAGGTCTTTTATTACATTCGAATGTTGTTAACAAATGTCAGAAATGGTTGCAATCAGGGGAAATATTTTCTGAAGATGCTGACACCACAAAGACATGATGGATGGGTAGAAGGGTAAAGTTTTGTCACCATGCCATTTGCTAGTATACATTGTTACAATGACAGAGTTATGCAGTCATTTGGCACTGGCTATGTGCGTATTCTCAGGTGTCTAATAGAAGAGGTGAGAGGATGTTTGTTTACTTTCTGAAGAAATTTTCTGCACCCCACCTTAGTGTATGGATCGGCTATAACAAATTAAGTATAGGGAATAAATAAATTGAACATAGAATAGGCTATGCCATGGTTAGTTTCGCTCAACACCACCAATTGCTACAAAACCAAAACATCAACCTGAAAACTTGAGTCATGTTCTTAAATAACCTTGTCATATTAAGACTTTTTTTTATGAATACCATGCACGGCACCAAATCTGTCCAGAAATATCTAAACTGTCAGTTGTATATAACTGCTTCCTAATATCAATGAGTGTGTAACACTTGAGGGTCTTGGCAAAGATCATTCTTCTTTGGATATTGTGGACTGGCGCTACAGAATCACAAACAGAGGACTGTACCAAATAACAGAGACTGCATCACTTGAAGACTACCAACAGCAGCAACAACTAAAATGGATAGCAGATGTAACTTGAAGCGAAGCTAATGATGTAATTAAGATGTTGTCATACCACACTACTTCCAATAGAAGGTTTTGAAGGAACCCCGCCCCCATCAATACTGGAAAGAACGATAAAAGCTACTGGACTGAAGAAACCTGTTTTTCTAAGAAAAATGTGTTTTCAGAGAAAGATTTTATAAATTTTAAACTGAAAACAGTACTGGCTCCTCAGTCAATGAATGCCAAATGTTTCCTTGTAGGGAAATGGCTAATATTACCATTACTTGAGCTTATTATGACTACTCCATACAGGAGATCTTATTTGAGGTACAAAATTTAAATAATGTTATAAAAATAGACATATTTAAAAAAAAAAGAGAGAAGAAAAAATAAAAAAGGCAAAAAAGAAAGGAAACTGAAACTAAAGTAAGTGACAATATGAAAAGAAAAAAAAAATTAATCTAAATCCAATAAGCAGTGGAAATACCTCCCATATTTTAAGCAGTCATCTGTAAGCTGCTAGTGACCTTAGGCAAGTGGCAATGGTGTCTTCATCGAGCTAATGTCTTACCATATTTTTTTTATATACCACCAGTTACCATCATGGCTTGGACTGGTGCACACTGTGTGTTTTCTAATGAAACTTTTTTTTTTTAGGGAGCTTTTTGTGTTCACTTCTTGTTATGTTAGTATGATGCTGTTCTGGATAGAAAATCAATAAGCTATGGTTTTGAAAATTTCAGGTTCATCAATTAAAAGAAAGCACAAACTTCCAGGTGATAGAAAACTTTAGAAATTGTCTACAACAATGTATGGTAAATAGAAGCCACCATTTGGAGGATGTCATTTTTAAAACCAAATGAATAGAATCTGTAGCCCTTAATGCTTAAAAAAAGCCACTTGGAAGACCACAAAGCGCTTGAACTTCCGGATGATGATTAGAAATTGTCTACAACAATGTATGGTAAATAGAAGCCCCCATTTGGAGGATGTCATTTTAAAACCAAATGAATAGAATCTGTAGCCCTTAATGCTTAAAAGAAAGCCACTTGGAAGACCACAAAGCGCTTGAACTTCCGGATGATGATTAGAAATTGTCTACAACAATGTATGGTAAATAGAAGCCACCATTTGGAGGATGTCATTTTGAAACCAAATGAATAGAATCTGTAGCCCTTAATGCTTAAAAGAAAGCCACTTGGAAGACCACAAAGCGCTTGAAGTTCGGATGATGATTAGAAATTGTCTACAACAATGTATGGTAAATAGAAGCCACCATTTGGAGGATGTCATTTTAAAACCAAATGAATAGAATCTGTAGCCCTTAATGCTTAAAAGAAAGCCACTTGGAAGACCACAAAGCGCTTGAACTTCCGGATGATGATTAGAAATTGTCTACAACAATGTATGGTAAATAGAAGCCCCCATTTGGAGGATGTCATTTTAAAACCAAATGAATAGAATCTGTAGCCCTTAATGCTTAAAAAAAGAAAGCCACTTGGAAGACCACAAAGCGCTTGAAGTTCGGATGATGATTAGAAATTGTCTACAACAATGTATGGTAAATAGAAGCTACCATTTGGAGGATGTCATTTTTGAAACCAAATGAATAGAATCTGTAGCCCTTAATGCTTAAAAAGAAAGCCACTTGGAAGACCACAAAGCGCTTGAACTTCGGATGATGATTAGAAATTGTCTACAACAATGTATGGTAAATAGAAGCCCCATTTGGAGGATGTCATTTTAAAACCAAATGAATAGAAAGCCCTTAATGCTTAAAAGAAAGCCACTTGGAAGACCCACAAATGGAAGTTCCGGATGATGATTAGAAATTGTCTACAACAATGTATGGTAAATAAAGCCACCATTTGGAGGATGTCATTTTTAAAACCAAATGAATAGAATCTGTAGCCCTTAATGCTTAAAAAAAGCCACTTGGAAGACCACAAAGCGCTTGAAGTTCGGATGATGATTAGAAATTGTCTACAACAATGTATGGTAAATAGAAGCTACCATTTGGAGGATGTCATTTTTGAAACCAAATGAATAGAATCTGTAGCCCTTAATGCTTAAAAAGAAAGCCACTTGGAAGACCACAAAGCGCTTGAACTTCGGATGATGATTAGAAATTGTCTACAACAATGTATGGTAAATAGAAGCCCCCATTTGGAGGATGTCATTTTTAAAACCAAATGAATAGAATCTGTAGCCCTTAATGCTTAAAAAGAAAGCCACTTGGAAGACCACAAAGCGCTTGAAGTTCGGATGATGATTAGAAATTGTCTACAACAATGTATGGTAAATAGAAGCCACCATTTGGAGGATGTCATTTTTAAAACCAAATGAATAGAATCTGTAGCCCTTAATGCTTAAAAGAAAGCCACTTGGAAGACCACAAAGCGCATTTTGAACTTCGGATGATGTTAGAAATTGTCTACAACAATGTATGGTAAATAGAAGCCCCCATTTGGAGGATGTCATTTTTGAAAACCAAATGAATAGAATCTGTAGCCCTTAATGCTTAAAAGAAAGCCACTTGGAAGACCACAAAGCTTGAAGTTCGGATGATGATTAGAAATTGTCTACAACAATGTATGGTAAATAGAAGCCCCCATTTGGAGGATGTCATTTTGAAACCAAATGAATAGAATCTGTAGCCCTTAATGCTTAAAAGAAAGCCACTTGGAAGACCACAAAGCGCTGATGAACTTCCGGATGATGATTAGAAATTGTCTACAACAATGTATGGTAAATAGAAGCCCCCATTTGGAGGATGTCATTTTTAAAACCAAATGAATAGAATCTGTAGCCCTTAATGCTTAAAAAAAAGCCACTTGGAAGACCACAAAGCGCTTGAAGTTCGGATGATGATTAGAAATTGTCTACAACAATGTATGGTAAATAGAAGCCACCATTTGGAGGATGTCATTTTAAAAACAAAATGAATAGAATCTGTATAATAATGCTTAAAAGAAAGCCACTTGAAGACCACAAAGCGCTTGAAGTTCGGATGATGATTAGAAATTGTCTACAACAATGTATGGTAAATAGAAGCCACCATTTGGAGGATGTCATTTTAAAACCAAATGAATAGAATCTGTAGTATAATAAAAAAAGCCATTGGAAGACCTAAAAGCGCTTGAACTTCGGATGATGATTAGAAATTGTCTACAACAATGTATGGTAAATAGAAGCCCCCATTTGGAGGATGTCATTTTTGAAACCAAATGAATAGAATCTGTAGCCCTTAATGCTTAAAAAAAGCCACTTGGAAGACCACAAAGCGCTTGAACTTCCGGATGATGATTAGAAATTGTCTACAACAATGTATGGTAAATAGAAGCCACCATTTGGAGGATGTCATTTTGAAACCAAATGAATAGAATCTGTAGCCCTTAATGCTTAAAAGAAAGCCACTTGGAAGACCACAAAGCGCTTGAAGTTCGGATGATGATTAGAAATTGTCTACAACAATGTATGGTAAATAGAAGCATTTGGAGGACCATTTGGAGGATGTCATTTTTAAAACCAAATGAATCTACAACAAGAATCTGTAGCCCATTTAATGCATTTTTAAAAAGAAAGCCACTTAAAAGACCACAAAGCGCTTGAACTTCCGGATGATGATTAGAAATTGTCTACAACAATGTATGGTAAATAGAAGCCACCATTTGGAGGATGTCATTTTTTAAAACCAAATGAATAGAATCTGTAGCCCTTAATGCTTAAAAAGAAAGCCACTTGGAAGACCACAAAGCGCTTGAAGTTCGGATGATGATTAGAAATTGTCTACAACAATGTATGGTAAATAGAAGCCACCATTTGGAGGATGTCATTTTGAAACCAAATGAATAGAATCTGTAGCCCTTAATGCTTAAAGAAAGCCACTTGGAAGACCACAAAGCGCTTGAAGTTCGGATGATGATTAGAAATTGTCTAAAACAATGTATGGTAAATAGAAGCCCCCATTTGGAGGATGTCATTTTAAAACCAAATGAATAGAATCTGTAGCCCTTAATGCTTAAAAAAAGCCACTTGGAAGACCACAAAGCGCTTGAACTTCCGGATGATGATTAGAAATTGTCTACAACAATGTATGGTAAATAGAAGCCACCATTTGGAGGATGTCATTTTTAAAACCAAATGAATAGAATCTGTAGCCCTTAATGCTTAAAAGAAAGCCACTTGGAAGACCACAAAGCGCTTGAAGTTCCGGATGATGATTAGAAATTGTCTACAACAATGTATGGTAAATAGAAGCTACCATTTGGAGGATGTCATTTTTGAAACCAAATGAATAGAATCTGTAGCCCTTAATGCTTAAAAAGCCACTTGGAAGACCACAAAGCAGCTTGAAGTTCCGGATGATGATTAGAAATTGTCTACAACAATGTATGGTAAATAGAAGCCCCCATTTGGAGGATGTCATTTTTAAAACCAAATGAATAGAATCTGTAGCCCTTAATGCTTAAAAGAAAGCCACTTGGAAGACCACAAAGCGCTTGAAGTTCCGGATGATGATTAGAAATTGTCTACAACAATGTATGGTAAATAGAAGCCACCATTTGGAGGATGTCATTTTTGAAACCAAATGAATAGAATCTGTAGCCCTTAATGCTTAAAAGAAAGCCACTTGGAAGACCACAAAGCGCTTGAACTTCCGGATGATGATTAGAAATTGTCTACAACAATGTATGGTAAATAGAAGCCACCATTTGGAGGATGTCATTTTTGAAACCAAATGAATAGAATCTGTAGCCCTTAATGCTTAAAAAAAGCCACTTGGAAGACCACAAAGCGCTTGAACTTCCGGATGATGATTAGAAATTGTCTACAACAATGTATGGTAAATAGAAGCCACCATTTGGAGGATGTCATTTTGAAACCAAATGAATAGAATCTGTAGCCCTTAATGCTTAAAAAAAGCCACTTGGAAGACCACAAAGCGCTTTGAAGTTCCGGATGATGATTAGAAATTGTCTACAACAATGTATGGTAAATAGAAGCCACCATTTGGAGGATGTCATTTTAAAACAAAATGAATAGAATCTGTAGCCCTTAATGCTTAAAAAAAGCCACTTGGAAGACCACAAAAGCTTGAAGTTCGGATGATGATTAGAAATTGTCTACAACAATGTATGGTAAATAGAAGCCACCATTTGGAGGATGTCATTTTAAAACCAAATGAATAGAATCTGTAGCCCTTAATGCTTAAAAGAAAGCCACTTGGAAGACCACAAAGCGCTTGAACTTCCGGATGATGATTAGAAATTGTCTACAACAATGTATGGTAAATAGAAGCCACCATTTGGAGGATGTCATTTTTAAAACCAAATGAATAGAATCTGTAGCCCTTAATGCTTAAAAAGAAAGCCACTTGGAAGACCACAAAGCGCTTTGAAGTTCGGATGATGATTAGAAATTGTCTACAACAATGTATGGTAAATAGAAGCCACCATTTGGAGGATGTCATTTTGAAACCAAATGAATAGAATCTGTAGCCCTTAATGCTTAAAAGAAAGCCACTTGGAAGACCACAAAGCGCTTGAAGTTCCGGATGATGATTAGAAATTGTCTACAACAATGTATGGTAAATAGAAGCCCCCATTTGGAGGATGTCATTTTTAAAACCAAATGAATAGAATCTGTAGCCCTTAATGCTTAAAAGAAAGCCACTTGGAAGACCACAAAGCGCTTGAAGTTCCGGATGATGATTAGAAATTGTCTACAACAATGTATGGTAAATAGAAGCCACCATTTGGAGGATGTCATTTTGAAACCAAATGAATAGAATCTGTAGCCCTTAATGCTTAAAAAAAAAGCCACTTGGAAGACCACAAAGCTTTTTGAAGTTCGGATGATGATTAGAAATTGTCTACAACAATGTATGGTAAATAGAAACCACCATTTGGAGGATGTATTTTTTAAATTTTGAAACCAAATGAATAGAATCTGTAGAGCAGATTTTGAATGCTTTATTAAATTGTCTGACAACAGCCACTTGAAAGACCTCAAAAAAGCACTTGGAAGACCACAAAGTTAAGTTTGAACTTCCGGATGATGATTAGAAATTGTCTACAACAATTAATGGTAAATAGAAGCCACCATTTGGAGGATGTCATTTTTGAAACCAAATGAATAGAATCTAGCTCTTAAGCTTAAAAATGCTTAAAAGAAAAGCCATTTGGAAGACGGATGATGATTAGAAAAGCGCTACAAAGTTCGGATGATGATTAGAAATTGTCTACAACAATGATGATGATATGTAAATAGAAGCCCCCATTTGGAGGATGTCATTTTTGAAACCAAATGAATAGAATCTGTAGCCCTTAATGCTTAAAAAAAGCCACTTGGAAGACCACAAAGCGCTTGAACTTCCGGATGATGATTAGAAATTGTCTACAACAATGTATGGTAAATAGAAGCCACCATTTGGAGGATGTCATTTTGAAACCAAATGAATAGAATCTGTCATTTTGAAACCAAATGGATAGAATTTTTTAATGCTTAAAAAAAAGGTACTTGGAAGACCACAAAGCGCTTTGAACTTCCGGATGATGATTAGAAATTGTCTACAACAATGTATGGTAAATAGAAGCCACCATTTGGAGGATGTCATTTTGAAACCAAATGAATAAAATCTGTAGCCCTTAATGCTTAAAAGAAAGCCACTTGGAAGACCACAAAGTGTTTGAAGTTCCGGATGATGATTAGAAATTGTCTACAACAATGTATGGTAAATAGAAGCCCCCATTTGGAGGATGTCATTTTTAAAACCAAATGAATAGAATCTGTAGCCCTTAATGCTTAAAAGAAAGCCACTTGGAAGACCACAAAGCGCTTGAAGTTCCGGATGATGATTAGAAATTGTCTACAACAATGTATGGTAAATAAAGCCACCATTTGGAGGATGTCATTTTGAAACCAAATGAATAGAATCTGTAGCCTTTAATGCTTAAAAAGAAAGCCACTTGGAAGACCACAAAGCGCTTGAACTTCCGGATGATGATTAGAAATTGTCTACAACAATGTATGGTAAATAGAAGCCACCATTTGGAGGATGTCATTTTTAAAACCAAATGAATAGAATCTGTAGCCCTTTGTTTAAACAACAGTTAAATCATTTTTTTAATAGCCATGACCTTCATCTTTTTGTCAACCTTTAAAATGTGGGAGGTATTTCTACTGCAATCTGTATTGAATTTCAAAATAGATTTAATTTACTCCTATTTTTTACAGTAAATTTATTTGTCCCCTTGTTATTGCATTCAATAGATATACAGGTGGTGTAAATGGATAAAGGCATAGAATGAGAAATTAGAGAGCAGATTTTGAATTCCTGTTGGGCTCATTAAATTAACTGATATACAGTCTTGGGAAATGTATGAATCCATCTCTTTCTTTAAATAATTGGACTTTTTTTAAAGTTTTATTACTCCTTTACCTCTTTTCAAAAATAGGCAAAGTTTTGCTGGTTAATTTTTTCTTTATTTTCACACTGTATATTGGAAAGTAAGTAGATACTACAGCATTAATACATATCTGGGTAATGCCAGGTATCCTTGCTGGGAGTAAAGTCATCATTATTTTTTTTAAAACATTGCACACTATATGACTAATTTCTTCTCTTGAGGTGAACATGCAACCTTGGCTTTTTATTTGTTTTTATTTTAACCCAAGTTATTTGTCGAGGCTGAGAAAGACAATTGGAGTTGAGGACTTTTTCTTCTTTAAACACTTCAAAGCACAAAAACGATCACTTGAAACATTCCGAACATGAGAAAAGTTAGCAAACTTTCAACTGTTTATGATGACTACTGCATGACAAAAATGGAATTAGATAAAGAAACTATATACAGGTTGTATTAAAAATATGTTTACAAACTTTGGGGGCAGATTCCTCACACCAAAACAAGGATGAATGTCTATATAAACATATGTCCACAAATCCTTCATTTTTAAGTTATTAAGTTTAACAAAAGTTTATGGTAGATGGTGCTGTGTTGTTGTGTAGATGAGGTTACATTTGTCATTTGTGTACATTTGTGGTTAGCCTGTCTTCAATGTTTAATGTGTGTAGTATTGTGTTAACTGTTCTGTTTAACAATGGCGGATATGATTTTTACATATGATCATACAAATGGTAATGTACGTCGGGCAGCAGAGTCATCCAACCTTTATTGTCATGTTCCAACAAATCTAACTTTGTCTACATGGCAACACGGCACTATTTACCATAAACACTCTTTAAATTTAATAACTCAAAAACGAAGGATTTGCGGACATATGTTTATATGGAATTTTGTCCTTATTTTAGTGTTTGGAACCCATCCCCAAATTTTGTAAAAATATTTTTGGTACACCATGTGTGTGTGTGTGTGTGTGTGTGTGTGTGTGTGCGTGCATGTATATATATATATATATATATATATATAGTATAGTGACTGTTGACTCACAAAGTGAGTATGACCATCACTGATATGTCCAGTCCATCAGTTAAACTCCTCCTACAACACTCCATTCATTTCCTGTGTGAATGACAGTGGTCATAAAGCCAGTCATCTATCTGCATTTCTTGTTATATGGCTTGTTAAATCATCTCCGGGTGGTGGAAGTTGACTGTGATCATCATCCTCACTTCTAATATGCCTTTTCATATGCCTTGTCAGGACTGACCTGGACTTGCACACTCAAGTGCAGGTCGGGCATTCAAAGCAAGCCACTACGAAATCTATATGTACAATAGACTGTTGGTGTTGGTGTGATTTCTGGTGACTGAGCAGACTTGCCCTAGACAGACATATCCGATTGCATTAGGTACATGGCCAGGTTGGCACCTCATAGCATTTCAGGGATCCCTTCTGAACTCCTCTTTTCAGTTCTGCATATTTTTGTGATGCTTCATGGAAGATCTTGACGCCATCAGCAATACCAGCTCTCCAAGAAACCTGATCTTCAGCTCCCAGTTATCCAGACCAATATTCTACTTGTATAGTGACTCTTTAAGGCAATCTTTGTAACAAAGTTTTGGCTTGTGCTGCGGTCTTTTTCCCCCATTTCCAATTCTCCATACATTAATTGTTTTGGCATTCAGTATGTGTATATATATATATATATATATATATATATATACACACACACACACATACATACATACATACATACATACATACATGTATTTATATAATTATATATTTTAGGGGAAAGAAGTATTTCAAAGTGGAGAATGTTTTTCTGTGATGCATTTCATCCTTTAGGACTTCATTGGACTGAATGAAAGATGATGGGAATTTTAAATTTAAAAGTAATTTTAAAATTTTTGAAGATGAAAGTTGACTGGAAAGTAAGAAGGTGTTTAAAACGGAGAATAAAAAAATACATTCCTTTTTTTTTTTTTTTACAAGTTAAATGGTGGTGGGAGGAATGATGAAACTTGAGACTGTCTTCTCGTCATGACCCTTGAAGAAGATGAAAGAAAAGAAATACTAATGAAAAATAAGTAACAATTGACAAGGCTTCATCTAATAATAATAAATTTCAAGATAATATTACTACTAATACTATTAGTGGAAATAAAGCAATTGAAATGAAGATGAAAGAAATACTAGTGAAAAATGAATGAGAATTGACAAGACTTCATCTAATAATAATAATAAAATTCAAGATAATATTACTACTAATACTACTAGTGGAAATAAAGCAATTGAAATGAAAATGAAAGAAATACCAGTGAAAAAGTAAATAAAATTGACAATTTAATCCCTGAGCTAGCTTCTCATGACTCAAGAAGCAGATATTGACAAATTTTAAGGCTTATCGAATTTATGAAATTACGAAGGAAAAAAAACAAAAAAACTCTCCTTTACTGCAAAGGGTGTTATGTTTCAGGTGCTTGATCATTTTTTTTTTTTATTATTGACGTAATACATGATTAACGAACTCAAATTACATTCTTCCTTTAAAATCTAACATGAAGCCAAACATTAGCAGATGAAAGCAAATCACTGCGTGTAAAGGTATTTCCAAATTTGAACCCATTAATTTTAGACTTGATTGTTACATTTCTATGGCTTAACTCTGACAGAGGGAGATTTCAATCATTTATAAATGTGAAACTATAACCCAACACAAGTAATAGGAGTAGAGAGAGTTATCTATCATCCAGTTCACACTCCCCCTTCGTCCTTTGAACAGGAGTAGAGCTTTCCTCTTTAGGACTGAGTTTCTGGCTCCTTCTAAAGTCGACTTAAAGAGATTACAAGTACAGAGTTTATCTAAAACTTTGAACTTTTGTTTATTATTTAACTTTTTTTTCTTCATTAGGAGTAGATAGGTTTGCCTATCGTCCTGTTAACACTGCTCCTTCGGCCTTTTGAACAGGAGTAGTGGTCTATCCCTTATTTCCTGTTTAGGATTGGGTTTCCGCTTCCTTCTTTTCCTTCTCTTTCACTTCCAGTGGCACTCTGTGTCTTGATATCAACTTGCCTCTTACTCTTTAACCCTCTACTTTGAGTGACTCTGGAGCCATGTACAGGATTGACATCATTGTAAAAAAAAAAAAAAAAAAAAAAAACTGATAAATTTTTCTATTTCATTCTAAATGATAACAATTGAATTCTGTTTTTGTGTAAGGCCATCAAAAATCAGAATCTGCAATGTTATTGGTCCTGACCTGGCATCACGGCTTCAGTTACTTTCCCCACCACGGTAATATAGTTTCTCGGTGCCTTTTCTATAAATATTTTCATGGTAATTGTTCTGATGAGTTTTCCTCTTTGGTACCCTGACATTACAATTTTAAGTGCAGTACTAGATTGGCAGCTAGGTCTCATCATTTTACAGTTGAAATGGCTAGATGTAATCTTACATTCTATGCTAACAGTTTCTCTCATTTCTTGCTTGTAGAACTCTCTTCAAAAACTTAAATGTCAATCGTTATCTTCTGTCTTCTTAATTCCTGTTCTTTTATTGTTTTTTCTCCTTAATAGTGTTTTCCTTTTTCGCATAGTCTATCACACTCTGTAACTCCTTGTGCGTTAGTGACTTTATTACTTTGCTTGGTTTTGTAATGCCTATTTGTAGGAGAGACTTTGTAAATCACAGATACAATAATAGTAATGCCTTCGAACAATACTCAGACGCTGCGCTAATTCCCATATATATATATATTTTTCATTTGTCATGTGATCTAATTATTTCAAGATGAGGTCGACTGTGTTTGCTCTCTAGTGATCCATGTTCAAACCCAAGTGTAGGCAGTGGCACTTTATTCCTATATGCCACTTGGGATGAAAAGATTTAAAATATATGACAAAGAAAGAAATGATAAGAATTCTTTTCGTACTTCTTTGTGTTCTGTAATTTGGAAAATACTTGGGAATCCTATTTAGGTTGAGGTGTTTTTTTTTTCCCTTCATAATGAAAAAGAAACATTGCTTTTTATTTTTTGAAAATCATTTCACTCCAGACAAGGTGATACTGCCACTAAGATGGTTATCTGGATCCAGAAGTAGCTGAAGAAGACAGGCATGCATGACAGCCGAAACATTGTGATGATATAAAAGATGAAGCCATTCAAGCAAATGTAAACCATGTAATGAAATCAGAAGAGTTATTTGTTTACAGAAAAGGTATGAGGAAGCTACATTATGGCAGTGGGGGAAAGTGACTGAAGCCAAGACGTCAGGTCAGGACTAACAACATTGTAAATTGTTTATTGGATTTTATCAAGAATCATATACTTATTATAAAACCCAGATTGTGTGTGTGTGTGTGTGTGTCTGTACGTTTATATATTGGATCGGATTTCCTACATTTTTCAACCGATTTCAACAAAACTTCACAGGACTACGTAAAATTACCTTGCAGTGGTTCTGGCGGTGCCAAAAATGGGAAAAACACAATTGTTTTTGCACGAAATCAATTTGAAAACACAATTAAGAGACATCGTGAGAATGAAAAGGAGACAACTCATATCGAGTTATACTTATAAAACCCAGGTTGTTTGTGTTTGTGTGTTCATTTATATATGGGATCGGATTTCCTACATTTTTCAACCGATTTCAACAAAACTTCACTTTTTTTTTCGCAGGTAGTGTTTCTTATTGTCTTGCACACTTTTTTCTTTATTTTTACATTCAGAATGCTTTAAAAATTCCATTTACAAGACAATTGTTTATAATAAAATTCTATTCAATCGGTAGACTTATAACGATTGAAAACAATGTTTTTGTTTGAGTTTGGGTTTGACCAATTCGTAAAAAAAAAAAAAAAACAAACAAAAAAACTAATTAAGACATGCGTGTCCGTCAACCTTAAACAATAATCTTTGTCAGTTTTATTTTTCAGTCATTATGATAGTCGATACTTGATCTATCTCTTACTGCTAACATCCCCGGGCAATGCCTGGCTCTACTGCTAGTCTTTAAATATATAGCAAAAGTACCAGGCCTGATATGGCAGTAATATTCAAAGCATGGATGAATTATAGACTTATAAATATGTAAAATAAATTCTGATGAGAAATATTGTCTAGGATGACACAGTTATTATTAACCAACTTTCCTAGCAGCAGACCTAGCAATTGATTCAATATAATCTTTCTACTTCGTGTCAGCAGAAATTTCAAATTGAACCTTTTATTTAATCCTTGGGGTAGATTGTTCTTATTCCACTGACACAGTTACTGAAGTTAAGCAATGTTGAGCCTGGTCAGTGAAGCAAGTTTCCTAACTGAAGACTCAGCAATGAATTCAATATACTCTTTCTACATCGTGTCAGAGGAAAACATTAGTCCAAGAAGGCGCAATGAATCACTCTCCCGAAGATTAGCGTCAGCCATACTGATGGAAGCCAAAACAGGCTCTCTCAGATGATTAAAAGAGAGCAGTTTCATTTTGGGGATGTTAAAATTAACAAGCTATTCCTTGCCCAAGTTAACAGTAGATTTTAGGTAATTTTTGAGATCACCTGTTAATTTAACTTTATCAAACTGGTCAGACAGGAATAAATAGTTGTGTCATGAGCATAAATATTGAACCGAGAACTGATGACATCAGGAATGTCATTTATGAAAATTAGGAACAACATATGTCCAAGGATGGATTTTTGGGGAGCACCTACATTAATGAAAAACGATCTAGAAGAGTGGCCATTCAAGATATATGATAAATTCAAACTATATGCTAAAGATATGGTTTTATAGTTTACTATATTCATGGGTAAAAGTATTCAATGTTAAGGATAGAGGAAAAAAAATATTTAAAGGAAACATACAAGTGGATACAGATGTCAATACCGAGTGGCAACAGTTTGTTTCATGTGTAGGAAAGTGACTGAAGCCGAGATGCCAGGTGAGGACAAGTAACATTGCAGATTTGTTTCTTTTTTTTGTTATGAATGGCTTTTTAATGTGTCTGCTTTGATTGCTTTAATATAGATTCCATGAAGTGTGATGGGCACAACTACTTATTGGTATAACATGCTTGAGAGAGCAAGAGAGTGTTTTGATTATGAAATGAAAGCCAGACTACTTTTCAAGTATGTGTGCATGTGGCTGTGAAAGCAACTTGCTTGCTTCTGTGTGTGTGTGTGTGGCTGTGAAAGTAACTTGCTTGCTTCTGTGTGTGTGTGTGTGGCTGTGAAAGTAACTTGCTTGCTTCTGTGTGTGTGTGTGCTTGCCTGTGTGTGTGTGTGTGTTCGTAAAAATGCTTGCCTCTGTGTGTGTGTGCTTGCCTGTCTCTGCGCGCGTGTGTGTGTGTGTACGTGTGGTTGTGAAAATAACTTGCTTTCCTGTCTCTGTGTGCATGTGTATGTGTGGTTGTGAAAGTAACTTGCTTGCGTGTGTGTGGTTGTGAAAGTAACTTGCTTGCGTGTGTGTGGTTGTGAAAGTAACTTGCTTGCGTGTGTGTGTGTGGTTGGGAAGATAACTTGCTTGTGTGTGTGTGTGTGTAAGAGAAAGTAACTTGCTTGTGTGTGTGGTTGGGAAGATAACTTGCTTGTCTCTGTGTGTGTGTGTGTGTGTGTGTGTGTAAGAGAAAGTAACTTGCTTGTGTGTGTGTGTGTGTGCATGTATGTATATGTGTGGCTGTGAAAGTAATTTACTTGTTTGTGTGTGTGTGCGTGCATGCGCATGTTTGTGAAAATAACTTGCTTGTCTGTCTGAGTGGGTGGGTGTGGTTGTGAAAGTAACTTGCTTGTGTGGTGGTGGGGTTGTGAAAGTAAATTGCTTCTGAGTGTGTGTGTGTGTGTGAAAGTAACTTGCTTGTGTGTGTGTGTGTGTGTGATTCTGAAGGTAATTTGCTTGCCTGTGTGTGTGTGTGTAACTAACTTGCTTGTCTGTGTGCATGTGTAGTTATGGAAGTAACTTGCTTGTGCCTGTGTAAGTAACTTATGTGTGCGTGTGTGAGATAGAAGAAAAAAGAGCGTGCTTACTCAGTGCCAAGTTTGTCTGAGTTTTGTTTATGCTTGAAGACCCTCTTTCTTCCTCTGAGGAATTTTCTTGCAAGGGATAGGGGAGCGGGAGTGGGTGGATTTAAGGACATGTTTTCTCTCGACTCTTCTTTTTAAAGCTTTTCCTCCTTCCCACAAAAGCTTTGTTCTACCAGCTTCCTTTGCCCCCAAACACCTCCCCTTTGCCCCCCCCCCCTGTTAAGACACCTTATAAAAAGAGGGGACAGCAGGTATAAGCCATGTTCAATGAAATTATCACACATGCACAAAGAAACTGAGGATTGGTGGTGATGGAGGGTGTGGAATTAAAAAAAAAAGGAGCCCCCCACTTCAAACAACCGTGGCAGAATGAGTATGGAAGTGATGTGAAGACATAATTAACCAATTAAAAAAAAACAGAAATGTGTTGTTCACACAGTTGCAAGGACAGAAATTCCTGCCACGGTCGATGGGTTAAAAAAAAAAAATTTCTTTATCCATAAGAAAATAAATAAAAATTTTTGAACACCAAAACAAGAAACGGAAAAAATTTCAATATGCATATATTATTTTTAGCATATTAACATTCATGTAGGTTGCATATATTTAATTGAAAAATACTTCTAAAATAATAGAAACTCG
Source organism: Acanthosepion pharaonis (assembly GCA_903632075.3). Taxonomy (NCBI): domain Eukaryota; kingdom Metazoa; phylum Mollusca; class Cephalopoda; order Sepiida; family Sepiidae; genus Acanthosepion; species Acanthosepion pharaonis. The sequence continues at coordinate 1,096,069 of CAHIKZ030003516.1, forward strand.
GATAGAAATTGAGATAACAAGTTATAATTTGAGAATCGTCTAGCGTGATTCAACCTGTATAAGATGGAGTGAGGTACATGCTTCAACATTGGTAACACAATTGTACCAGATTCTGCCATTGTCCAGCACTTGATTGAAAATTCTGCTTGTTCTGTTCAATATCGAGAGAACTAGTTTCTAATTGTGTATATTGTATGGTCTCGGCACTTAGTGACAGCTTTAACGATCCTGAGTATCAAATTGAGAAAGCCAACTCTTTATCAACAAAAGGAAAGCTTTGTTCCTTCCCTTCTTTTGGGAGAACATTAATTTTTTACCCTCTTTCCTGATCTATTTCTGGTGATTTTTCAGGTCTGTTTATCAATTTTATTCATTTTTAACTTCACAAATGGAATTAGTTTACCAACTTCGATGCTTACAATTTTATATTTTAATCATGCACCAGTCTTCTTTTTACATTTAGTCCCTTAAGTTGTTTTCATTGTTCCTGTTATAAAAAAAAAAAGAAAGTTCAGCCAATGACTTTTTCTCTGACAAAGGGTTGGCTGATGGGTTCCTTAAATATTTCCCCCGACTTTTTAGCATTAACATTGTTATGAGGCCCCATTTTGTCCTACTTCTTTACACTTACACTATAAAATACAAAATCTAACTTAAAATGATGACTTAAATCTGTAGCTACTAGATGCCCTTTTTACTTTACGAAAAGTTCCCATTTACCAAACCCTTTAGATTTCATAATAATAGAATAATAGAATGGAATTTTCTAGAAGTCTCTAGAAACTTCTACTGGTTTCTAGAGAGTAAAAAAAACATATATAAACAGGAGTTCATACCAACTAGCCAGTTGCCTCCTGAACACACAGCCACAACTACTGAGGTCAACTCTGGTCTTTTTGATTTATGAACAAAGCTTCGACCGAAAGAATGTAAGTTATAACAGTCCTCAAAAAGAAAAAGTTATCGGTAAATACTTCACCTTTTTTTCCTTGATATTATTGACCAAACTCCTTTATTTTATATACATGTGAATATCTAACTACTTTTCTAAGAAAATAATATGATTCTTTGACTAGCGACGAATTCTCATCTATCGCCTTAATCTTAACTGTATTGGATATCCTCTTCCATTCCCTCACTTGCTACACGTTAAGCCAACTACTTTCTTGGCTCTCACACACTTATTAAATGTTAGCATTTCCCAATATATATATTGTTTAAACCTCAGCCCGTCTGTTTATAAAAAATTATTGTATAATATGTTAAATAAAACCCACTTCTTCATTATTAGATGTAATTTTTTTCTTCTACTTTAATTTCTTAGAATCTGTTTCACTTTATTTTGTGTTGCGCCAGCCGTAACAATGTTGACATCCGTCCTATTTAAGATGAGGATAAAAGTTATCATTGTTTACATTTGGACTAATGCCCTTGTTTTTGTTGCTGTCATCACAATGTTTTGACTTGTACCTCCCAGCCTTCTTCAGGTGTCTGTCGATCAGATTCATTTTGAAATTCTCTCATGGTTACCTGAATCGGCAGATACCTGAAGAAGGCTGGAGGATACTATCTGCTATTCCACTGTGCCTATATATCACAGTGGAGTAATGGATAGTGTCTTGGATTGAAGAATTGGAGAGCAAAATTTGAATTATGGTTGAGTTTATTACATTCACATGTGCAAATATCATTTGGAAAAGTATGAATCCATCTCTTCTTCCTCCTCCCAGATATGGGTTAAATAACAGGACAGATTGGATCCTATAGCTTTGGATGACAACCAGTCTAAGAGAATGAAAGCTCTGAATTCAAAAATTGAGGAAAGACATTTGGGGACCTTGTGGCACACTGTGCACCAGTTCCCTGAATTTGGCTTGTCCCAAAATTGTAGTTGGTTCTGCAAAAGCCTTCACCACTATAAGCAATGGTAGTCTTGTGTGTGCGTGTATGTATATATATATATATATATATATATATAATACCCAATCTGAGATCTTTTTAATATAAAAATATTAAAAAGTTAACTTAATGATGAGAGCTCATTGTATAAATTTATATACAGAGCAATATAAATAAATAAATAATAAGGAAAAGACTTAATTAGTCATCATATAACCAGTTATAAATTTATTTCAATAGTTATATATATATATTTCCACTGAGGTTTTTTTTTTTTTTTGTTGAATAAATATTTACCCCCCCCCACCACCACTTAGGTTGTTTTTTTGTTTTTTTTTTGTCAAGTGGTATGATTTTAGCTATCACCTATAAATATGTGTTTCTCTTTGCCTCGTTAGCCAAACTTTCCCTGACGATCCGTTTAGGTGAAACCTAGGTAGGTTTGTCTGGCTCACTAGGTGTATCTATATATATATATATATATATATATATATATATATATATATATATATATATATATATATACATACATACATACATACACACACACACCTGCCTCAACAGACTGACTACATTTTATTAAATGATATAAATTCAGCCAGACAATATGATGAAAAAACAAGCATATATAAAAAAAAATGATTTTAACTTGACCTTAAAAAATTTGGGGGTGCTTACACTATTGAAGAGAGAGAAGTGGGGGGAAGAAAAAAGAAGTTTGTATATTGGAGTAAGGGAAGGTAGGGGAAGATTTTATGGGTAACCCTTTAAGCACAGAACAAATAATAAAATTCATAGAAATGGAATCTATGTTGTTATTCATTTAAGCATCATCATCATTTTTATAATAGTAATAATGATAATAATAAATATATAACATAATACTTAAAAAAGTTGAAAAAATAAATAATAATAGTAATAAAAATTACCTATAAAGTAAGCATATCCATGGCATCCACATGAATGATTAAATACATTTATAAACATACACACACACACACACACACACACACACACATATATATATATATATACACACACATACATACATACATACATACATACATAGTTACAAACCTAAACATATTTTTCACTGTTTGATGTAAGATAAATGTCTATTTTTAAGACAATTTAAACCTACTTTTATGGCAACATCTAAATATGATTTCATTTCTATGGTTCAATAACTGGCTTTTATTTTGTTCTTAATTATTTAAATTTTTTCTTCCAGGCATAGATTGCATCTGTTTCTGAAGCTGTTAATAGTTTTCAGCAGAAATTCTGATGTATACTTTTTTATCATCTTTTGGGAAGATGGCTGCCTGCTATACAACATTTTCAGATTTACATATACCACCAACTAGGCAGTTCTATAATTGCAAGAGGGCTTGTTATTTAATTGATTGTGTGTGTCAGAGAGAGAGAGAGAGAGAAAGTACACAAAATTCTTGTAGTAAATGGGAAGAAAAATTAAATGAGAATCATGTTTTTTATTTCTATTCCAACTGCATTTGAACCCCATATTTAGAGGTAAAGATTAATTATTACTGCCCACTGAGTTTATCAATACTCCATCTCCATAGCAATGAAAAATAAAGTGAATATTTTAAAATTTTTACCTAAATCTTGTGCAAGTTTTGATACTGTGGGAGAATAACAATCAAGAAAGGGATAATGATTTCAATATAGGATTGAAAAATCAGGAAGAAAGGGATTGTCAGTGGTCAGGAATGAAAGCAAGCATTACTGATAGAATAGGGCTATTATATGTATAATGGAAATGCATTGCTAATGATTTTACTATAGGAATGCATTGAAAATCAGGAAGAAAGGGATTGTCAGTGGTCAGGAATGAATACAAACATTACTGATAGAACAGGGCTATTATATATATAATGTAAATGTATTAAAATGATCCAGCTGGAGGAATTCACAGAAAATAATGTTTCTGCAGGAATATGTTAAAAAAGGCCGTTCGAGAGGAATATGCTGAAAATGGTCCTTCCAGAAGAATATACTGAAAATGCTCCTTGTGGGGGAATTTGTTAAAAATATTCCTTTTGTGGGAAAATGCTAAAAATGGTTGTTCCAGAGAAATATGCTAAAATTTTTCCTTCTGGAGGAATATGCTAAAAATGCTTCTTCTGGGAAAATGGTTGTTCTCGAGGAATATGCTGAAAATGGTCCTTCCACAGAAATATGCTAAAAATAAATCAGCCAGTGAAAGAAAGACACTAAAAATGATCTTGCCTGAGAAATACAAAATTTCAATGCACAGGCATTTTACTTCTGAAATGCAATGAACAACAGAAAGAGTGTGACCGTCAGTTTGGCAAGAATCAGAGCAAACATTGACATTAGTAAACATAACACAAAGTGAAAGTCAAAAATTCCTTGGTACTCGTCAGAAAGCATTAAAACTACTTAGTTTGTCTCTTCTCAGACCCCATACATCAACAAAGTAAACATTTCTGAACAAACAATTTGATAGCAAAGAGGAGCCAATAAAACCAAAAGAGTATCTGTCTATATTTCTGAGATGAGGTATTATGTGCACTATTTACATTATTTGGACTATTGTCCTCATCTTTGTTGCTTCATCTTATGTTATATTTATTTTCAATTTTTCTAGTTGAACTGTTCACCTATATTGCATATGATCCATTATTGCACATAATTAGGCTACAATAAAATATGTATTCTCTTTTTATATGAATTGAATACCTACCTTATGAAAAGTGAGATGTAGCAGGGAGCGTATCATAGATACGCATAAGACCCTTGCATCAGCCCTGCTTATTTAATCATAGTAACTATATTGAACACTTTGGAAAACTTCTATTTTGACATGTTTTGTCATTAATGATCCAGTGTCATCAGAAAAATAATTTTTTTTTACAAGAAAATCGACATTTGCACAAGGAAACAATATTCTCGTTAAGTGGATAAATGATTTTTTTACTTCAGCTCTTTCGTTATAAAAATAAGGATTTTAATTTCAATTAAGTTTTTTTTATATTCATTGTTAATCATAAAGGAATGGCACATGTAACCCAAAGAGAAAATAATGACATAAATCAAGATACTATTTACATTATTCGGACTATTGTCCTCATCTTTGTCGCCATGCTTATCACAATGTTTTGGACGTTGTACGCTCCGGCCTTCTTCAGGTGGTTGGAATGTCGAACTGAACCCTTTATTTCACTCACTGGGGTATGAGCACTGGTAAAAAATGGTTGCTGAAGACATTAGGTTTATAATACCCAGAAATTCATACACAGATGTCCTCAAGGACACATGGTACAGTGGATAAAGGCGTTGGTTAGATCCAGTGACAGGACCCAAACAGTGTGAGTTCAATACCTGGTTAAGGCAGTGGAGAAATTTCAGAGGGGAATTAACAGGAGATAACTGACATCCATTAGACATGGCATGTGGAACTAGATTTGAGCAAAATAATAAAGTGTTCAGTTCAACATTCCAACCACCTGAAGAAGGCCTGAGTGTACAACGGCTAAAACGTTGTAATAAATATGGCAACAAAAATGAGGACAATAGTCTGAATAATGTAAATAGTTAAAACCAAAATATTTAAATGGTTTGATATTTTGAAGATATATTCCAAACAAAGGTTTTTGTCTGTTATGACTTGCCTTTATAAACATGTAATAGAGAAATATATATTTATAATATTGTTTTGTAGAAACATTGATTAAACTTCTCTACACTTATTGAAACATGGAGTGGTCCATTTGCTATGAGTAGAAGGTCTGCTCATGGAACATCGACTAAAAGTGGGCCCACAAAAGAGCAGTGCTATTCAGTTGTACGTCCACCACACTGAACTACTATATTCTCAATCCATGTTCTCATATGACTAAAACTTGAGTGCCGTGTCTTTCTTATAGTCTTACTAATCAGCACGCTATAAACGTTATAATAATTTATGGTTATCTCTTTTAAATGGGATCATGTTTTCTAAACCATATGAAATAATTTGATAAAAAAGAAAAGAAAAAAAGAATAGCCCTATTTGGCTGTGATAAATGAATGACTAGCAATAAAACCCAGCATTGCCCAGAACAAATCCATTTCCTATGCTCTGCTGCATTATGCAATCTTTTTCTTTTAATTGTTTCACCCCAAGCAAGACAATAAAGCCACTAAGATACAAGGGGTTACTGAGTGTTAGAGAATATGAGAAAAATATTATTAAGCAGAGAGGCCAATAAAAATAACAGGAATTAAGAAGGCGGAAGATAACAATTGACATTGACTCTACAAAACTTTAAATACAAAGTTGACTGAGAAGCAAGAAGCTGGAAGATTAGTTCCACATGTGAGAAGTGTGACAGAAGAAACTGTTAGTGTTGTGTAGAAAGAATGACTAACTTTTCTCTACATTTATTCTTGAAACATGAACTCATCCATCTGCTATGAGTAGAATGTGTGCACATGGAACAGAGGAAAAAAAGTGGATCACAAAAGCATAGCACTTTCCAGTCATACACTTACCATACAGAACTATTGTATTCCCAGTCCACGTTCTCAACCTTTTGTTTCCATTGTTTTGTTTACACCAACTATGCTATACGGACTTTATAACAATTATTCACGCTTGGTCTATTGTCGTCATCATTGTTATTTTTTTTTTTTTTTTACTCTATTTACATTCAGACTCTTGTCCTAATCCTGGTTCTTATTAGAACAACGTTTCAGCCACTATGCCCTCTGGCCCTTCTCAGGTGTTTTTCAATCCAGGTAACCTACAGGTAATTCCAAACTGAATTGTTTATTTAATCTACAGGGATAGACTGTTTTCATTCCACTGTCCATGTCTAGGGATATCTTGTTTAGTTCTTATTTTTTAATACTGCCCACTTACTGCTTGCTTGTTTCCACCGAGTCCAAGTATGCACTACCCGTCCCAGGGATTGAACTTACAATTACTATGGCATCAAATTCACAAACCAATGCTTCAATCCACAAAACTATTTTCCATAGTTTAAATAAAGGGTTCAGTTCAGAATTCCCTGTAGGTTACCCAGATTGATATGCAGCTGATGGACACTGAAGGGCACCATGGCCGATATGTTGTAATAACAACAAAGATGAGGACAATAGTCTGAACGTATATAGTGTAAATAACGATACCTTCAGATAGAAATTTGTTGTAATTATCACAATGTTTTGGCCATTATTCCCCTCAGCCTTCATCAGGTGATTGTCAATCTGGGCAACCATGAAGGAATTTTGAGCTGAACACTTTATTTAATCTAGTGGGTAGATAGTTCTTGTTTTTATTTCATAAGTTATTGCTTGCCCTGAGTCTAAGTCAGCACTACCTGGTTGAACTCACAATTATAATAAAGCTGGCCACTTGTATTCAAGGATACCGGTCTACTATTGTAGACACACACTCAGGCACATTTGTGTTTGCTCAACACCCACCCATGGTTTAATACTGCAACTATGCTGAGCAGACCTTACCTACAGTTTTTGGGAGAGAGTGTGTTATCTGGCGTGATGAACAATTTGAACAAGGCTAGTATACTCAAGCCCTTGGCTACAATGACTTGTGGCTTTGTGCTAACACAGCAATTGATGTCCCTCGAGAATTCTTCCTACCCAATTTTACTCACAAGGCTTGGGTCAAAGGTGCCGTATGCTGGGATTGATCTCAATCCATTCCGATAACATTAGGAAGCCTCCTAATTGATAAACCAACCATGGTGAGATTTGAACCCAGGTCTCATGGTCAGAAAGTGAACATTCTAACCACACAGCCACACGCCCATGATTGAACTTACAATTACTATATTCTCAAATACACAAGTGAACACTTTAATCCCCAAGGCTATTTGATGAGATAGTAATTGTGAGTTCAATCCCTGTACCTGGTAGTGCTAACTGAGACTCAGTGTAAAAAGGGCTAGCAATAACTGAGCAGTATTAAATAAGAACAAGATGAGATATCCCTAGACATGGACTGGGAAACAAGAACAATCTAACCCCCAGAGATTAAATAAAGAGTTCAGTTTGTAATTCCTCTCAGCTATTGATTGGTGGAAACGAGGCAAGCAATAACTGAGCAGTACTAAAATAAGAACTAGGAATCTCTAGACACAAACTGTAGAACAAGAACAGTCTGATCCCCAGAGATAAATAAAGAATTTAGTTTGTAATTCCCGTCGGCTATTGATTGGTGGAAACAGGGTGAGCAATAACTGAGCAGTACTAAATAAGAACAAGATGAGATATCCCTAGACATGGACTGTTGAACAAGAACAATCTGACCCCATAGTTATTTAGTACTGCTCAGTTATTGCTCACCCAGTTACCACTGAGTCTAAGTTTGCACTCCCATGGGACAATAGTTGAATTTGGTGCAATTTTGAGTTCAATCCCTGGGCTGGGTAAGGCAGACTTAGACTCAGTGGAAACATTGACTGATTGATTCATTGATTTGTTTTTTATGGCTTATCAACACTTTTCAGGTTATTTAAATCTAGAAAATATTTTTAAATTGTAAGAATATTTTTTGTTGGTTTGATAATAGTTTAATGATACAAGTCTGACTAATTAACCCATACCTGGAGGGAGAGGTGGTGGATTCATAACATTCCCAGGGGTATTTGCGTCTAAGTGAATACAGCAAACCCAACACAAACTGAAACTCGGATCTCTGTTTAATATTTCCGAGCCATTACACCATCTGCACATTCATAAAAGATTCAGTTTGAAATTTCCTAAGGATTACACAAAATGACATCAGCATGACTGATGCTAACTTCCAGGAGAGTGACTCATGTGCCCTTTCAAGCTGACGTTTTCTACTGACATCAAGTGGAAAAATTATATTGAATCAACTGCTAGATCTGCTTCTAGGAATGTTGATTAGCTGTGTCACGCTAAACAATTTTTCTCACCAAGATCTATCTTACACATTTATAAATCAATCATTCACCCATGCATAGAATATTGCTGTCACATCTGGTCTGCTGCTCTTGCTATGTATTTAGAGATTCTTGATAAAATCCAAAGAAGAATCTGCAATATTATTGGTCCTGATCAGGCATCCTAACTCCAGTCACTTCTCCCATCTTTATAAGTCTACCATTCATCCAGGATTTGACTATTGCTGCCACATATGGTCTGGTGCTCTTGCTATGTATTTAGAGATTCTAGATAAAATAAAGAAAATCTGCAATATTATTTGACCATTGAGATGAAGGATTTTCAATATTAATTTATGGCGAGACAGGGTACAACTCTACAGACATATTGTCATCTCTCTCCTCTAAATGTTCATGTCCTGAATATCATTGGGTCCTGATCGGTTATCTGAGCTTGATAAAATTCTTGATTCTTGATAAAATCCAAATAAGAATTTGTCCTGATCGGGCATCCTAATTCCAGTCACTTTTCCCAGATTTATAAGTCTACCATTCATCCAGGCTTTGAATATTGCTGTCACATATGGTCTAGTGCTCCTTCTATATATTTAGATATTCTTGATAAAATCCAAATCCAATGTTATTGGCGTGATCTGTTGTCTCTGCTTCAGTTATTTTCCCAACATTGTAATCTAACTTCCTTTTGCCTTTTCTATAAAAAATTTAATGGTTCTGATGAACTTTCCTCTTTGGTACCTAAACTCTACGAATTTAAGTGCAGTACTAGATTGGCAATTAAGTATCATTATTTTACAATTGAAATGGCTCGATGTAACTGTAAGTTCTATACTAACAGCTTTTCCCACACTTCTAGCTTGTAGAACTGTCTTCTGTCTTCTTGCTATCCAATAAACTTTGATCTTCAAATATTTAAATGCAATGTTAATTGTTATTTTCTGTCTTCTTAATTTCTGTTCATTTGTTCTCACACCTTAACCATGTTTTCTCTTGTTATAATCTTTTACACCCAGTAACCCCCTGCATCTTAGTGGATTTATTTCCTTGTTGCTTGGGGTGAAATGATAAATAAATAAAATATACCAATTATGTTATGATAAAAAGCAACAACTGAAAAAAAAAAAAAAAAGAAGAAGAAAGTGATTAACCAAGAATTATTGGGGTGGGGAGGCAAATAACTTTATTTTTTTTACTTAAAAGTTGATGAATTAGTAGTCATTGTCAAAATGCAAGATAAATAATACAACTGTACAATAAACAGAATTAATAATTTGCAATAAAAAGAAAAAAGGGCAAAAATGAAATTGTATCAAGCAAATTTACAGGTAAGAAGGTAAAAGAATTCACAGACTATGAATTGGTGTTTGCACACAAAAAACAAGGTTGAAGAAGTGAACACAGTGGGTATGTCTAGTGGATAAGGCAGATCTGGACTGTGTCACGTCAAAACGCAAGCCATCACATTTTATGGGCCATAAAAAATATCCCAAAATGCATTTAGTGGACTGTTGCCTACAAGTTGGGGGTAGTTTTGCAGTCATTCCACTGTCCTGTGATATCAACCCAACTTAAGCATTTTTAATGCTGAAAATTAATTCAGAAGGTCGTCTCAGAAACTGTTCCTTGCTGAGTGCCAGACTATGCATAATAAATATACAAGGTGGAGAAGTGGTTCATAAGCCATTCTCAAAGACTGATCCTTACTGGATGCTCTACACTTGTAGCCCTGTGCCAGACTATAGTAAATAGATAGGATGGCTCATTGTGGAGAAGTGGTTAATAAGCCATTCTCAAAGACTGATCCTTACTGGGTACTCTACACTTGTAGCCCTGTGCCAGACTAAGCATGGTAAATAGATAGGATGGCTGACTGCAGAGAAGTGGTTATTAAGCTAGTCTCAATGACCAATAGTACTAATGCGAATTTGATCCTTACTAAGTGCCCTGCACTTATAGCCTTCTACAAGACTAAAATTAACAAATGATGTGTAATAGTAACTAATTCGTTAGGGCAATGTCTACGTAAGTCTACTAGTCTCATTAGAGAGTTGAGGTCTTATTTCATGCTACTTTAACCATTGGATGATATTTGACCGAGAAAATGCTGATAAAAAAAAAAAAAGAAAAAACAAAGTGAAGAAATGATGTGTTCACACGTGAAAATACTTGAACAATTTTTTTCATTTTGAATAATGATTGATCGCAATACTCTTTGGAGCTATCTATCTACTGCAGTTTGTTCGTATCTATCACAATTCTCTTTCTTTGTAGCTAACTATTGCAAGTCTGTTCATATTTATCTATCTACCTATTGCAACTCTGTTCGTATCTATCAGAAGCATGCTTGTATCTATCACAAATTTGTTCATATCTGTCTATTGCAAGTCAGCTTGTGTCTATCAATCTACCTACATGCCTACCTATTGCAAGTCTTTCTGTATCTGTCGCTCTATTGCAAGTCTCTCTGTATCTATCACAAGTCTCTCTGTATTTGTCTATCGAAAGTCTCTCCATATCTGTCAACCTTTCACAAGTCTCTTTTTATCTGTCTACCTATTGCAAGTCTGCTTGTATCACTCAATCTACCTACCTGCCAAACTATCGCAAGTCTCTCTGCCTCCGCCTACCTATCGCAAGTCTCTCTGCCTCCGCCTACCTATCGCAAGTCTCTCTGCCTCCGCCTAACTATCGCAAGTCTCCTCATATCTATCACAAGTCTCTTTGTATCTGTCTATCACAAGTTTCTTTGTATATGTCAATCTATCACAAGTCTCTTTGTATCTATCTTCCACAAGTCTATATCAAATTAGTTTGTATCTACCACAAGTCTGTTTGCATAATTCAACTGCAGTCAATTCATATCAACTGCAGTCAATTCATATCAACTGCAGTTTATTCACACTTATCTTGCTATTACAACAATCTTTCCTTACTCAGTCTGTTGATATGTTTTTCATTTTATATACATCTGTTCATATCCATCTATCTGTTTACCTATCTCTGTCATGGTCTTCAATTGCAATCTCTTCATATCTGTCCTGCTTATCTATTTATCTTTGCTTTATTAGTAAATTAAGTTCCCTGGAATATTGGGACTGACATAAGCCTTGAGGGCGAGAAACTTCAAGAAAACAAACTTGTCATAATTAGAAGAGCTCTCTTGTCGATGACTAACAAGCCCAAAATGAAAGAACAGCTTTTTTCCATCATCAGTCGTGTGAGCTGAGGAATGTGTGTTGCTCATATGCACAAGAAGAAAAAAAAAACACTCTTCTAATGCCTGTAACCTTAGAGAAAATCATTTGCGTTTGTTTTGAAGAACTACGAGAAGAGTTTTATGTTTTGTAACATAAATCAATGTTGGCTTTAGTTCCATTATTATTATTATTATTAATTATAGGGAAAAATAATAAATAATTCAAGTAACCCAAAATATTTTTTATAGAACTTAATTTGCATGATGAGCATTTATTAATTTTTTTTTCATCTTGTCAAGCTTGTATAAAGCTAAAAGTGTTTATATATATATATACAGTGTAACCCAGATATAAGAGAGTTGTCGGGACCGGAGAAGAAGTCTCTTATATCCGGGTTTGGACTATTTTGTTTACATTAACACAGGTTCTAATTTGGGACCAGAGAAAATCTCTTATATCCGGGTTACACTGTATATATATATATATATATATATATATATATATATATATATATCTGGGTTCAATTTGTGTAAATTCTTTTCATTTAAGCCAGACAATATTCGCTCTCCCCTTACCACCACTTGAGCAGTTTCAAGTTGTCTGGTTAATTCTATATCAATTTTTCAACCACTGTCTCTGTTTTAAATTTCTAGTTTGGTCATTGAATACAGTCCACCATTTGAGTTGAATAAAGATAATGGAATGGTGTTAGATGAAATAGTCTATACTTATGATGTAATTTTGTATTTCTCTATTATGTAATATATATATATATATCTTTCATTAAATATGGCAGACAAGGAAAATTTAATTAAAATTTTTATTCAGTTTAAGAAAAAATTAAATCTTCCATGTTTAATGAAAGATGTTTAAAAGTAAGGTTACTGCCTAAATATATATATATATATATATATGATAAAATATAGTTTTAAGGTATGGTATACTTATGGCTTAAATTACTCAATATCAGGGATAGAGTGTATGTAAATATAAAAAATTTTCATGCTAAACGTAATCGTCATGGCCCGACATTTGCATTTAGCATGAAACAGACTGTTGCCTCTGGGTTGTGACTTCAACATCCACTTCATATATATATATATATATATAATCCTTAAATCTTTAAAGGACTCTTTTTATCAACCAACACTTCTTTAGAAGAATACATTACTACCTTCTTAGATAGACAAAATTAAACAAATTTTCACAGTGAAACCCAAGTATATAGAGGAAGGTTAAATGAGGAATCGGGACTAAAACGCAAAAAAAAAAAAAAGTTTTTTTTTTCTATTTTATACTCACTACGAACCTATATATTTTGGTTTATTGCCATATTCTGGTACTGACCAGGCTCGACTTTGCTTAACTTCGGTAATCGTATGGGAACCAGTCTCTCAACTTAATGTGGCCATCAGCCTTTAATGGATATTAAACTATTAATGTAAGATTCAACTTGGCATAAAGTGGGGGATCGGTTTCCTACTGTTATTATGTAGTAAACTGACCCCCCCCCCAAAAAAAAAAAAAAAAAAAAAAAATTACTATAAAATGCCAACTCCATGCCTGGCCAGTACCAGATTGGTGACAGCTTGGGGATACCAGGTCCTGTAAGCTTCGATGTGCAGGTGGTTTAATAGATAATCACTCAAAATTGGTAGTTGCAGGAGTTGAGTTCAAATCCCAGTTGGGTTCGTTATATTCACTTACATGCAAATACCCTTGGGAAAGGTATAAATCCACCTCATCTCCCCATGTCTATGGGTAAATTAGTAAAAGTTGTATCACTAAAATCATTAATATCTCAAATGAACAAAATAAAATTGCAAACAAAATATTTCAATTTTGGTATTAAATAACCGATGGAGGTTGATATGCCACTAAACAAAACCAACCAACACTGTAGTGTAGACTTATGGCCACACCATGTTGAAACATTGGTTCCCTTGCTGAAGTTAAGCAACATTGAGCCTGGTCAGTACCTAGATGATGACCGCTTGGGAATACCAGCTGCTATAAGCTTGGACGTCCAGGTGGTGTAATAGCTAGGAATTGTTAATGGAAGAACCGAGTTCCAGTTCTGGTTGGGTTCATTATATTCACTTGCAAGCAAATATCCTTGGGAAAGGTATGAATCCACCTCGTGTCCCCCAGGTATGGGTTAATTAATAAAGCTTGTATCACTAAAAAAAAAAAAAAACATTATTATCTGAAAAAAAATTATAGATAAGATATTTTTAGATTTTGGTAAATAAGACGCCTGAGGTTGACATGCCACTAAAAACAAAACCAACCGACTCCATGAAAGAGCAAAGGACAAACAAATATAATAAAAAAAAACAAAAACAAAAAACTTACAGGTGAGCATCTAATTAATTAGGAACACCCTAACAAACAAAAATATGCCTTCATTTTTAATGGCATGATTAAAGTTTTAACTATTATTATTGGACATAAAATGGGGGGGGGGTCAGTTATATCATTGTTGTTAGTGTTGTCGACTAATAAACTGATCCTCCAAGAACTACTACGTAAAAGTTAAAAAAAAAAAAAACGAAAGGAAAAGGCTCACATACGAAAACTTAATAAAAGTAATGAATTATGAGGTCATTTTTAATGACATTGGTAAATTAGTAGAAAATAGAACAAAAAATTAACTAAGACTAAAAAAAAAAAACTATGGAGAACACTAAAACACTAACTAACATTTTTGAGTAACAAATTCCAAAGAGGAATTTTTATGCTAACAACAATAATGGTAAAGAAAGAAAGAAAATTAAAACGAAGTCATAGATTTTAGTTCTGTTAAAAAAAGAACTATAAGGAAAGAAGAAAAACGATAAAAATAAAAATAGAAACAATAGATGAAATGGCGATGGTAATATAATTTAATAAAATAAATAAAAGAAATACTGTCCGAAGAGTTTAAAAATAAAATGAAAAACAATTTTTAAACGCTACTCATCAAAGAAAGAATGAACAAAGACAAAGCATGAAGAAAAAAAACAAAACAGACACCGAAAGATAAAAAGATGAAGTCTTTTCTTGTAACTTTGTCTCTTCCCTTTGCTCACAGTTGCCTTAGCCGAGGAATGCGAAGACTTTTAGCATTTTTTTTTTAAGAATGAGTTAACGTGCTAAAGAACAAAGTTACAGACAGAGGCGGTGTGAAAAAAACTCTTTTCAGTTTCTTCTGTTAACAAAATGACAATAATAATAATACTTGCCCTTTGCCGATATCTTTGCTGGCTTTTTGTGCCATTTATCTACGACCTGCCAATGGTAAATCCCAAAAAATTGTCTATTGGTAGCGAAATGGATTCTTTCATTATAGCCGGCTTAGAAAGGCACAGGGCATTTCAGCCTGGTTAGGTGGAAAAGAAAAGAAGGCAAAGTGATGTGTTCTAAAACAAGCAGTAGCAGCCAGTCAGTGGTAGTAGTCATGATAGAAGCAATGGGAAGAAGACAGACAGTGGCCGTGATAACAAGAGCACTTGCTGTCGAGTTCAACGTCAATTTTACAAGCTGAGCCACATGCCGACTTTATGGAGTGACTTCGAGGCCATCATCATGGTACTGCTGAAGTTTCTACTCTCTTCTCAAAGAGCAGGCAGAACCGAGTTTGCGAATGTTTACACATCTCTCTCTCTCTCAATCTTTTATTTTCTGTTTACTGTACACAACGTAATTGTTATTTTATTAAATTATATTACTATCGCCATCTCATCTTTTAAGTAAATGCTCTGTTTTTTATTTAACAGTATTGATTACATTTACCAGCCCGAATTTATGTGTGTGTGTGTGTGTGTGTGTGTATGTATGTATGTATGTACACACACACATATATATGTACATATGGAGATATATATATATATATATGTGTGTGTGTATGTATGTATGTACATATATATATATATATATATATATATATATATATATATATATATATATACATATGGATAAATGGAGATACATATGGATATATATGTGTGTGTGTGTGTGTATATATATATATATATATATGTATGTATGTATGTACATACGTATGTGTATATGAATGTATGTGTATATATATTTTATTACTTTTGGATGTATGAATAATATATATATATATATATAAGTATGAATAATATATATATTTTATTACTTTTAAATGACAAAAAAGTGTTTAAAATTTTTTAACGTGGATACCCGTATTTGAGTAGACGCTCTGTTTATTTTTTAAACAATATTTTATTTTGTCTAAAATAAACGGGGTGTCTACTCAAATCACATTGTCAATTTAAAATAATGTTTTACTTTTTAAAGTAATAAAATATAACAGTTTAAAAAATTTTAAAAAGTCCATTAATTCTTAAGATATTGCAATAATATTTTTTCAAAGGATCTTTTAATAAAAGAAAAGAAAAAGAAGCGATATCAACTCAAAGAAGCGTACCTACTAAAATAACATTTATAATGTACTAGTGCAAGGGTCTCGTGTCACCCCCACATTCTATTACATCTCAGTTTTCATAAGCCAATATTCATATAAGATACAAATTTTATTGTAATTTAATTATGTACAACAATGGATCATATACAATATAGGTGAACAATTCAACTAGGAAAATTTAAATTAGACACAATGTATTTACATACAAATTAGAGACATGTCATCATAGATCATTCCATCTTAAAATAAATCAACAATGTTTTGTGGCAATTTTTAACATCAACTTGAGATTTTTCTTGTTAAAAGTTGAGTAATTTTAACAAATTCAACATTATGGATAAAGAATAGTGAATTTTATATTATGTATTTTTTTTTTTGAGACTTAGTCTGAGCAAAACAAATTCACAGATTTGGATGAAATAAATCCTTGTTTAATCTTTTATAATAGAATAGATTAATGGATTAAACAGGGATTTGGTTTTACTTAGAGAATATAGTTTTGTACAGGGAGCCCTCTAACCAACAAAAACATTTCCAGCAAAAATGAGTCCTACTTCTTTGTTTATTCCTTGTCTCATTGAAAAAGGACACAGGTGTGTCTGCAAATCCCGACTATATATATATATATATATATATATATATGTATAATCAATCTTATTGCCAATATTGTTATCATTTTGTTCTCACACACACACACACACAGTGGGTGCGATGGGTAAATTGTCGTCTTTTTATATTTTTAAGTTTGCACATGCACATTATTTTTGATTTTATCAACTTCCCAGTATAGTAGGGTCAGTTGGGCACCATCTGTGAGAAAAGGAACACCATGATGCAATTCACTCCACCAGAAATTTGGAAATGGCATGCTGCTTGGTATTTGCACCTGAAGCTCCAATACAAACATTTCAGAGTGGTTGGGTATCAATCTGAGGACAGTGCAGCAGATTTGGAAAGAGTTGGATGAGTCTAATGGTGATTATGAAGGCATTTGGAGTGATCACTAGTGATGGCAAAGTTATGCCTCCATTAATCTTCTCACAGGGCCACAGACTCAACATGGAGGCCTACATAAAGTGCCTTGAGGAGGTTAGTGCTTCCCTGGGTCAAGAGGGTGGCTGCTGGAAGAGCCTATGTCTGGCAACAGTACTCTGCACCATGCCACACAAGCAGGAGAACCTAGTCATGTCTGTCAGACAATTTCTGTGACCACATCACTCCTTACATCTGGCCACCAGACTCTCCAGACTGCAACCCCCTTGATTATTATGTGTAGGGTTCAGTTGAGCAAGAGACCAACAAAAGATGAACTGAGGGCAAGGAGATTGTCCAGAAGAGTTGTAGAAGATTCCAAAGTCATCTGGAGACCATGGCTGAATCCAGTGGCAATTTTATTGAATAAATTTATTCTTTAGTATTTCAAGATATTTTTGTGTAATTTTAGTAAATATATGTTAAAATGACATGTTACTGTTATTTTCATTTTTGAGTAATTTAGATGACAATTTATCCATCGCACCCTCTCTCTCTCTGTGTGTGTGTGTGTGTGTGTGTGTGTGTGTGTGTGTGTATATATATAATTTCTAAAGAATGGATTTTTTATTTACTAATCCTACAGATTTTATCCCTTAAGCATTACACTGTTTTACCCTTTGAGCACTGCTTTACTGGTGGTAGAGAAAAATGACGTAATGCCCAGCCACCGGTTGAACAGTGGTAGAGAAAAATGACAATGTCCAGCCACTGGTTGAACTTGTAACTATTTTTATCTCCTGTGAAACATTACATACCGATTATTTGCGAATTTTGACTCAGGAGCAGGCAGAAGGGTTAAAATTGTTTAGGAATGCAGTGCGCAAAGAGTTAATAAAATAAACAGAGCATCTACTCAAATATGAGTATCCAGTAAAAATAACATTTAATGGTTTGGTTTGTTGTGTTTTACGGCATATCAGCCTCAATGGGTTATTTAATGCCGACAACTTTTTTTTTCCTGGTAATATTTTGTTTTGTCAAAAATCTATTTCTGGTAATATTTTTTTTTCCTCAAAAATGTATTGCTGGTAATATTATTTTAAAACATGTATTGCTGATAATATATGTTTTTCAAGAACGTATTGCTGGCAATAGTTTTTTTTTCTTCAAAAATTTATTTCTGGTAACAATTCTTTTACAAAGTACCTCTGGTATTAAAACCCATTTTCACACTTTTATAATGCTTTTTACCTCAGTTTTGAGGTTAACTATTTGCCCATAGCTGGGACCCTAACAGGTGCCACCACACGGGGTCAGGGTGGAACTGGAAACACCAGCAATTAAGAAGTAGTTCCTGGTCAGAGGCCTTGCTGCTGGACATAGTTTATCATCTTACCCAGGACGCAGATATAGTTTATCGTCTTATCCAGGACATGGATGTAGTTTATCATCATACCCAGGACACAGATGTAGTTTATCGTCATACCCAGGATGAGATCTGGGTTTTGGGGTTAACTATTTGCCCATAGCTGGGACCCTAACAGGTGCTACCACCCTGGGTCAGGGTGGACCTGGGAACACCAGCAATTGAGAAGTGGTTCCATGCTCCTCAAAACCTCCTGATCAGAAGCCTTACTGTTAGATGTAGTTTATCGTCTTACCCAGGATGCAGATGTAGTTTATAGTCATACCAAGGACGGAAAAATAGCATTTAAGTGATCAAATCTGTCGAGTTAATAAATAAAAAATCCATTACTCCTTTAGAACTTTGTTTATGTTTGGATGCAAAACTGAGCAGATATGAAATTTCAAGAATCAATGACAAAAGAGAGTTCACTTAAAGGCATTATTCAGCCTGGCTTGATTGGCAATGTCCTTCGTAGCTGAGATGGTATAAACATCGGATCTAACAACAGTTTTTCCAGCCAAGGGGGAGATAGGTTTGAATTCTACCAGAGGGTACATATTATTCTTTAACAAAATTTCTTGAATATTCAGGCCAGTGGAAGAAAATAAAAAAATGTAGCATTTAATAAATAAATGAAGTGTTTACACAAATATGAGTATCCGCTAAAAATAATGTTTCAGTGATAAAATATGTGTGTGTGTGTGTAGTTTTTTCTTTTTATTGTTATACTATGTTTAAAGGTCAAAAAGTTTTATGCATATATACTAATACTTTTTCATTGAAACTAGATTATATATTTTGATCTTACTAAGCATTATCAGATCAAAAACCAAAGCAAGAAATATGTGTGTGTCTATTTGTGTGTATGCTCAAATTAATTTTTGTTAATTTTCCCCTAAGTTGGTGTGATAAAAGAAAAGAATGAAATTGTGTGACTTTTGTAAAAAAAAGCTGTTATTTTTACTGTTATCTTTTCTTTAAAATTTTTTGGTTCTTGTTGAAATTTATATATACATTCTCACAGTTTTTCTGCATTGAATTTAAGATAAATCCTCATCCGATTTTCAGAATGGCTCGAAAGCAAAAGATCCATGTGATTTAAAGTCTGTTTTTTGTGTCAACAATTTAAATCAACCAAAAAAATTTTGAAAAGTAAATAAATAAAAACACATTTTGATATCAGCAGGCTGATCTAAAATCCAACAGATATATATATATATATATATATATATATATATATATATGACAAATGGAAAACCATTTCATTGAAACTAGTTTTAATGTTTCACCCTTACTAGGTTTCATCAGATATAAAAGGAAAGATGGAAATATGTGTGTGTATATGCTTAAATAATAAATCATTAGTACTTTTTCTACAAAACTGGAGTTTTTTGTGGTGAAAGAAAAGAATGAAATTGTTCGATGTTTGTAAAAAAAAAAAAGCCATTAATATTTATTCTGTATCTTGAGAAGATCCTCAGACGAGGAAAAAGAGATTGCAAAAAAGGCTACTCAATGAATAAGATTTGTTAGATCCTTATTAATAAAAACAAAAAAATAGGTAAAGGTCTATATAACACCATAATACTGCTGGGCACAAATTATGAAAGGAAATATTTTAAATTTTCATTGATTATTGAAAATCACATTAAAACTACCACATTGTATAAAAATATTACATCATCATATACAGTGTGACCCGGATATAAAAGAAACCCGGATATAAGAGAGATTTTCTCTGGTCTCAAATTAGAGCCTGTGTTAATGTATATATAAGAGAAACCCTGATATAAGAGACTTCTTCTCCGGTCCAGACAACTCTCTTATATCCGGGTTACACTGTATCTAAATTGTTCAGTATAATTTTCTTTAGAAGTAAATGAAGGTCTTATTTGATGACACAATGATTTAGTAATTATGTGCTTGTGCCATGCATCTTGTCAATATATAATTTGTAAAGCTTCATTAAATTATAAATTTTATAAGGCTGTTCTCTAAGGCTTTCACTGATTACTGGAATGAAATTCCAACACTGATTTTGAACCTAAGCTTAATATTCAAACTCATTTCATATTTTGTGTCATTATTTATTATTTCAAATACCATCTTTAAAATTAAGAGCAATATAATGGTTTCAAAATCGACCTGTCCTAATGTATCATATTCAACCATTACAATCTGTTTTTTTTTTGTTTTTTTTTATATACTCATTATCAATCAGTAACCTATCTATCAGTCTTATGAGATCTTGCTGTGTTTTGGTGAAAGTTTTTGCTCTTCAGTGTAAAGTACCAAGACGAGAAGTCATAAATATTTTGCCTTCAGTGTCAAATGCCTTATGATGCCAGACAATCAATAAATGTGGTACAGGAAGAGTTTAAGTGAGAGCTTCCTGAAATTAATTTTAATAGTCATAAATTATGAGTCTCTATTACCCAAACTTGTTTTGCTACTCTC
The DNA here is from genome assembly GCA_903632075.3 of Acanthosepion pharaonis. Classification (NCBI taxonomy): domain Eukaryota; kingdom Metazoa; phylum Mollusca; class Cephalopoda; order Sepiida; family Sepiidae; genus Acanthosepion; species Acanthosepion pharaonis. The sequence continues at coordinate 1,117,354 of CAHIKZ030003516.1, forward strand.
AAAAATGTTGGTCGACCTTTACAAGAGAAAAATGAAAGAATTCTATTCCAAAAATTCAATGGCCTGCCTATAAAACATTGACACAAACATTCGTCTTTTGTATGCCATGTCCTTTCAGGATGTGAGCAATCATGGCTCTCTACAACTTCCTGTCTGTTATTTGCATTATTATTTACATGTGGACTATTGTCCTATTATCACAACTTTTCAGTTGTTGTGCCCTCTACTATGGCCTTCATCAGATGTATATCAATCCAAGTAACCTACAGGAACTGAACCCTTTATTTAATTTACAGAGGTAGATTATTCTTCAGTATTGGTCTAGATTGCTGAGATGAAGTATTATTTACACTATTTACATCATTTGGACTATTGTCCTCATCTTTGTTACCATATTTATCACAACGTTTCTTGGAATGTATTTCGCTTGCTGGGGTAGACTGTTCTAGTTCTACATGCCATGTCAAATGGATATCAGTTATCTCCTGTTAATTCCCCTCTGAAATTTCTCCACTGCCTTAACCAGGTATTGAACTCACACTCTTTGGGTCCTGTCACTGGATCTAACCAACGCCTTTATCCACTGTGCCATGTGTAGATCTGTGTATGAATTTCTGGGACTTATAAACTTAATGTCTTCAGCAACCATTTTTACTGGTGCTCATATTGCAATTTTTGCTGTTATAATTGCATATTTTTTACCAGAGCTCATATTGCAATTTTTGTTGTTATTATTGTTTTTCTCTGGCACTCCTTATTACTGGTTCCCATATTGTATACATTTCTATGCTTGGTCGGCTCAGGAGATTTTTGTGGCCTAGCAAATGTGCTGATTCCTTAAGTTTATGAATTTTCCAATGATGTTCTTTGTCTATGATTTCAACCTGATCCCACAGAGGGCGGTGATCTCCCTTTTATCTCCATTCCAAACTGAAAACTTTAATTTACAGAGGTAGATTATTCTTGTTCTGCTGGCCATGTCTAGGAGTATCTCGTCTAGTTCTTATTTTTAGTACAGCTCAGTTATAGCTCACCCTATATCCCACAATCAATAGCCAGGCAGAATTACAAAGTGAACTCTTTATTTAATCTATGGCGGTAGATTATTCGCACAAAGCATGGTAGTGTAATGAATAGTGTCTTAAATTGAGGAATTGGAGAGCTGACTTCAAATTCAAGCCCAGTTCATTATATTTCACTTACATGCTAATACCCTTGGAAAAGGCATGAATCCATTTCTTCTCCCTCCAGCTATGGGTAAAATAGCAGGACAGACTGGTTCCTATAGCCTTGAGTGGCAACCGGTGTAGGAGAAGGACAACTCTGAATTCAAAATCTGAAGGCCTTGTGTACAGACTGAGGGCAATCCACATGTATTCCATAGTCTTTGGCTGTCGGACAAGAGCTTGGGGAAGAGATAGTTGCTGCTAAGCTTTCTGAAAGGATAATGAGTCCTCCCCCTCCGACGATTGAAACAGATGAGGATTAAAACAATTGTTTGTTCTCATTCCATTTCCTATGTCTAGAGATATTTCATATCATTTTTATTTAGTACTGCTCAGTTTTCACTCAACCTGTTTCCAGTAAGTCTAAGTACACACCGCCCAGGCCAGGGTTTGGTTTGGTTTGGTTTGCTTTGATTTGGTTTATGGCATATCAGCCTTATTGAGTTATTTAATGCCAACAAGATTTTTATTGCTGGTAATATTTTTTTTTCCAAAAATATATTGCTGGTAATATTTTTTTCTTAAGAAATTCATTGTTTTTACAAAAATGTATTGCTGGTATTAAAACCTATTTTTACACTTTCATAGTGTTTTGACCCCAGTTTGAGCAAGGTGGGGGTCAACTATTTGCCCATAGCTGGGACCCTAACAGGTGCTACCACACTGGGTAAAGGTGGATCTGGGAACACCAGCAATCGAGAAGTGGTTCCATGCTCCTCAAAACCTCCTGGTCAATAGACTAGTAGATAAAAGCATTGCTTTGTGAATTTGATGACAAATTTTGAGTTCAAGCTCTGGGAAGACTTAGACTAAGTAGAAATAGTGCAAGCAATAACCGATACACACTACCTGGCCTGGGGATTGAACTCATAATCATTATGTCACCAAATTCATGAACCAAGGATTTTAATCCACTAGGATTAATGTGAGTTCAATCCCTGGGCTAGGAAGTGTATACTTGGAGTCAGTGGAAACAGGGTGAGCAATAACTGAGCAGTACTAAAAAAATAAGAACTAGACGAGATATCCCTAGACACGGGCAACAGAACAAGAACAGTTTAGCCCCATAGATTAAAGAAACAGCAAGACGGATCATAATTTCAACTTAGAGCTAAATACATTCTTACTATTCAAAGTAGAGCCCAATAGTATTATAAAAATCCCTGAGAATTCCAGTAAGATATCTTTAATCATTTCTAAGATACAGATTGACAATTTTGCTGTTACACCTGGTAACAGTAGTGATGTAGGGAAACAAAATTCTCAATGTTTCTTGGGCATGTCCGTTTTCTTCTTCTGGTCCAGAAGTAAGTTAGGGTAAGTAATGATAAGCATGGTTATAATGGTCAATCTCAAGTCATCCTTGTGCTGAGTTGGAATGAATAAAGTAAAGTTTGTACTTCATCGTTTGAGTTTCGGCTAAACACAGGAAGTGGAATTGAGTTTCTTTTTCTGGTCCATTTTGGAAGTGGTGTTTTTTTTTTTTATTATTCAAAAGTAAGTTAGGATAAGTTGTGATAAAGATAGTCATGAGCTTCCAATCCTTAGCTATGATTAATTAAAAATGAACATGTCATTTTCATTTATGATCAATTTTATCACAATTCTTCTATTAAGTTTGGCGAGCAGTTATACATTCTTACTGCTCAAAGTAGAGTCTAATAGTGTTATAAAAACCACAGAGAATTCCAGTAAGATATCTTTAATCATTTCTCAGATACAATGGTTCAGAGTTTAATCTAACAATTGGACAATTTTGCTGTTACACCTGGTATATATATATATATATAGTTGTTGACTCTCCCGTCGAATTTGACATATGAGGGTCAAGCAGATCAGTTCCCAGGAAACCGACAGTCCAAAAAACAGCACATGAGATTTGATTATAGTGTGGAAGGTTTTGTGCAGGACCAGCCACACTTTTTGAAGGGCCGAATACAGAGACCTGGTGCACTAAGTGCCACAAGGTCCCCAAACAACCCTCCGCAGGTTTTGAATTCAGAGTTGTCCTTCTCCTAGACCAGTTGCCATCCAAGGCTATAGAACCCAGTCTGTCCTGCTATTTACCCATAGCTGGAGGGAGAAGAAGAGGATTCACACCTTTCCCAAGGGTATTAGCATGTAAGTGAATGTAATATATATATATATATATATATATATATCAATACACTTTTGACGACAAGTTAGTTTTATGATGTATCAATGTTTTTCTTCTGGGCCTTCCATCTTTCCTGTAGTCAAATACATTTTGACAACACAGTCAGAAAAACAAAGAAGACATGACATGGGAGAGTGCGAAATCACTCAATTTAACCTTTGCTACAAACCCGACGTTAATCCTCTAAATACGAGACCCTTACGTAGACACACAAAAAAACATCCCCTACCACTGCCCCCTTTTCTCTCCCTCCCACTCTAATGTCCCTCTCTCTTACTATGCCTTACTCTATCTTTATCTCTCTCTCACTCTTTCTTGCCCTTTGTCATTTTCTCTCTTATGACCTTCCTTTTTTGTTTCCTTACTACAGACAAACAATAATTCTGTAAAAATCCACTGAGTATATTCTCTCTCTCTCTCTCTCTCTATATATATATATATATATATATATATATATATATATATATATATATATATATATGTGTGTGTGTGTGTTTTTGGGCAGTATATATTTTATAAGAAGGTAAACATACAAAAAATTAATTAGTAATATTAATGTAATTAATGGCAAAATCTCATCTCTAAAATGATCCTGGATTAATATATATATATATATATATATATATATATATATTTGAATTAAATTTTAATCCTTCATGAGTTTCTGATCCTTAGCTATGATTAATTAATGATGAACATGTCTTTTTTTTTTATGATTGATTTCATCATGATTCTTCTGTTAAAGCTTGGGGAGTAATTATAAAGTCTTATTGCTCAAAGTAGAGTTCAACAGGGTTATAAAATCCTCAAAAAATTCCAGTAAGATACCTTTAAATCATTTCTAAGATACAACGATTCAAATCTTAATCTAACAATTGAACAATTTTGCTGTTACATCCGGTATATCAAAATAAAAGTCATCTTTAACTTATAATAATAATAAATTACGTTTGTGGAACTGGCTCCCAAGATGATGCCTCCCTGATCAATACAATCTAACTTGTTCAAACATTATCTTTCCCATATTTCCCTATAAACTGTGCCTCTTACTTGGTAACCCTCTACCTTGAGTGGTTCTTTGGCCTGGTACAGGATGAATATGACTGTAAAAAAAGTAATATTCTAAGTCCCAGCTATGAGTTAAATAGCAAGGTAAACTAGGCTTTCTAGCTTTAACAGGCAACCCCATTTAACTTTCAAACTGTAGAGAAGGCAACAGAAAACACTCCATTATTATTCTCAGGAAATTATGGCAAATTGCAGGTAGTAAAGGAATCTAAAGGATTTGAACTGATTTGTTTTTTATGGTTTATCAACCTTTTGTAGGTTACTTAAAGCTGAAACATATTTTGGGATACTAAGAATATATATATATATATATTTTTTGAGTGAATATTGTATTAACAATTTCTTGAAGATAATAATGATGTTCAGATACAAGTGTTACTATTTCAACCCATAGAATGGGGGAGAAGAGGTGGATTTGAGCTTAAGTGAATGTAATGAACCCAAATGGAATTCAAACTCAGCTTTCTGACTTCTCATTCCGAGCCCCTGTGTATTACACTATCTGCACATCCAAGCTTACAGCACCTGGTATTTCCAAGTGGTCATCCATCTAGGTATTGATCTGGCTTGACGTTGCTTAACTTCAGTGATCTTACGAGAACCGATGTTCCAACGTGATATGGCCGTATGCCTACTTTCTAAAGGGATATGACATAACAAAAAATTAATTCGATATAAATACGTAATTTATTTTTTCCAAGACATAATACTTGTTTTTTAACAATTTATTTAAAAGCTAATAATTTTCAAGAAAGGTAACTCTTTGTACATGCGTGAAACTCGAATTTGATTATCTCCCTTGGTATTACAAGTCTTTTTCTCTGGAATTTGAGTGAAAGTAGCGGATTCCTTACAAGGAAACATTCGGCATTCATTGACCGAACAGCCAGTCCTACTTCAATTACGCTTCACTCCCTGGCCACCAGGATGGGATCAAAGTGTAGTATCTGTTTTCCTCATTTAATGATAATGGTAATAGTAGCCGTTTCCTTATAAGGTAACATTTAGAATTCAGCCAAACAGCCAGTATTACACAAGTTGTGCTTTTCTTTACTCCCTGGCTGGGATCAAAGTGTAGTATCTGTCCTCGGGAGGATTAACTACATTTCATCTCTCAGTTGTGTCTCTGTCTGCAAATATCATCTGATGTTGCCCAATTCTCACTGTTCAGCCTCGTCTCAAATCAATAACGTTCAAAAGTGTTTACGCACGGCTTTGTGGGTGATAAATTATTCTCCATTCTAAAACCCTTATCCCAAAGACAAAATGTTTCTAGCCTCTCTCTAATCTATCGTTACCATGGCAGATGTTTAGAAGAGTTGCATTCCTTGAACCTATGAGTTCAGACCTTCACGGCTAGGACGCATCATGCCATGTTCACAATGGCAAACCATCTGCATGCCCTTTAATGTTCCTTTGATAAGGAGCAAGTTCCAATCAGACAGCTTCTTACACAGAACAGTTACTTTGTGGAATAAACTCTTGAGAGGGTGCTTCCCTGATAAACTGCAATCTTGTTTACTTTAAGTCTATGGTCAACCGATACTTATTCTACATGTCCTCTTAATGTACACTTTTTAAATACCGACATCCACTCCTCGCCAATAATCTTGCTCAGTAACTATCTACCTTGAGTGGCTCCTGAGTCTTGTATTGGGTGAACTAACAATATACATATTAAAAAAAAAAAAGCTAAAGCTTGCCATGATGTATTGATGGTAGCAAACCATTCCCTTTCATGTTCCTTTGATAAAGAGCAGGTTCCAATCAGACAGCTTCTGCTCCAGAACTATTAGTTTGTGGAACAAACTCCCAAGTGAATGCTTCCCTGACAAACTGAAATCTTGGTTTTTTTAAGTCTATGTTCAACCGATACTTATCCTACACATCCTTGTAATGTTCACTTCTTAAATCCCCACTTTCTCCTTCTCAACAACAATCTTGCCTACTAACACTACCTTGAAGGGCTCCTGGGCCTTGTATTAGGTCAACTAACAATATATATATATATATATATATATATATTTTAAAAAAAAATCTAGGGCTTGCCATGATGTATTGACAGTAGCAAACCATCCCCATTCCTTTTCATGTTCCTTTGCTAAGGAGCAAGTTACAATCAGACAACTTCTCCAGAACTGTTAGTCTGTGGAACAAACTCCTGAGAGGGTGCTTCCCTGACAAATTGCAATTTTGCTTTCTTTAAGTCTATGGTCACCCATTACTTATTTTACATGCTCTGTTTATATGCACTTCTTAAATCCTCCTTTTCCCTCCCCTATAACAAACTTGCCCAATAACCCTCTAGCTTGAGCGGCTCCTGGGTCTTGTATTGGGTAAACTAACAATATATATATGTAAAAAAAAAAAAGTTAGGGCTTGCTATGCTGTGTTCATGGTGGCAAAGCATCTCTATTACCTTTCATGTTGCTTTGATAAGGAGTAAGTTCTAATCAGACAACTCCTTCTCCAGATCAATTATTTTGTGGAATAAACTCCCAAGAGGATGCTTCCCTGACAACCTGCAATCTTTGTCTCTTTAAGTCCAGGGTCAACAGATATCTATCCCACATGTATTATTTAAGTTTTAAGTATAGAATGAAAATTTACTTCTAAATAAATGAATGGAAAATTCTGTCTGTGATTCTGAAACTCCTTTGGGATACACTTGATCTACATAGACATATTATACCTTTTTGAAACCAGGATGATCCTGGGATTGAAAATCCAGCATTGGGATTTCTGGATGAGGAGAGAACAGTTAAAAATTCAAATTTTAAAATAACTGAAAAAAATTATTGATTTTCATTTTTCAATTTACATTGAGTTTAAAGTAAAATGAAAACTTTGTGAATTTAAAAATTCTTGTTTTAACTTCAGTTTAAAATATGTCCAAAACTTTATGGATTGAGGAAATCAATTTTATTTCTTATTTCTTCAAAATGCCAAGGAATCAGAGTTGATGTAAGGTTTTGAAGTTCTGCAGAGTTTATGATTTGAAGAACTCAACTCAGTTCAAATTCTATGCAACTTGTTATTTGCAGAATTCAATTTTTGGTCTATATTCGACTTTTGAACCAAATTTTTCTTTGAGCCAGAACTGGACTTATAGCCCGAATCAGAGTAAAAGTGACATTTTGAAGTTCCATAGAATGAATTGAGGAATTCAAAGTTATTTCTTCAAAATTGTCATTGCTGTTTTCTAAACTGGACCAGAAGTCCTTTTAGTTTTAGGCCAGAAGCCCAATTAGCCCTCCTCATATAAAAGTCTGCAAGGGGTGGAGCTTTTATGCTAGTAAATTAATAAAATTATGTATCTGTTTATTCTTCTTTAAGATAAATAATTATGAACCTCACATGTTTGTGCATGTGCTTCAGATAAAATTCCATACAAAAAAGTTAGACAAAATGTTTAAAAAAAAAAAAAAAAAAATATTAAAATAGAAAATTTTAAAAATATGCAGATATAAATGATGTCAGCACATTTTCAAATTTGACATTTCTAAATAACAGCTATTTATCCCCAAAGGTTTTCCATGTTTTCTTATGAGTGAAACAGTCTATTTAATTAGTACTGAAATATCCCATATGGTAGTGAATGCTAGACAATCTATTCTCAGATCAAGAGGGCATCTGAAGCAATATAGATATGGTTTTATGTAAATTTCTGTTCATTAAGTAAAAATATGTATATATCTGTTTGTTATTTCAAAGAAATCATTTGGTAACCCCACCTCAAAAAAAGTTGTCCAATAATTGTGTAAAAGTCAGGGATCGATTTGACACTGTATTGATGTTATAAACAGGACTCACCATCTAAAATCAATATTTTTTTTATTCTAACAAGTGTCATGGCCTAAGAAATGTCCAAAAAATAATCAGACACTCCACTGTTCCAATTGTTGGATTGTCAGTGGTCAGGAATGAATGCAAGCATTACTGATAGAATAGGGCTATTATATGTATAATGTAAATGCATTGCTAATGATTTTACTATAGGAATGCAATGAAAATGAGGAAGAAAAGGATTGTCAATGGTCAGGAATGAATGCAAGCATTACTGATAGAATAGGGCTATTATATGTATAATGTAAATGCATTGCTAATGATTTTACTATAGGAATGCATTGAAAATCAGGAAGAAAGGGATTGTCAGTGGTCAGGAATGAATGCAAGCATTACTGATAGAATAGGGCTATTATATGTATAATGTAAATGCATTGCTAATGATTTTACTATAGGAATGCATTGAAAAATCAGGAAGAAAGGGATTATCAGTGGTCAGGAATGAATGCAAGCATTACTGATAGAATATGGTTAATATATGTATACAAAATATTGTCAAATATGCAAAAAATAATGATAATTCAGATTTTGAAAATATTGTCAATGGTCAAAATAAATGCAAGCATGACTGATAGAATTGGCTATTATATGTATAATGGCAAATGCATTGCTAATGATTTTGGCTTTAGAGCATTGAAAATCAGGAAGTGGGGTGGTCAGTGGGGGGAATAAATCCCAAGCATGAATGCCATTGAATGAAGGGCTATTATAGTGCCTGTCCCACATTGTTTGCTAATTTTTTACTATAGGAATGCAAAAAAAAATAATAAAATATAAACATTTTCTTTTTTTAAATATTAAATGGAGACATTTGTTGCAAAAGATAGTTTTTTGTATCAAAATAAATTGTCAAAAAAGACTCCTCAAAAAATTAAATATTTTTAGATTTTGATTATTCACAGTGTTGACAAAACAAAGAAAGTACCTTACCATTGGCTTCCTCCAGAAGGAAAAGTAAGGAGATCCTCTGGAGAAAAGGGTCAAAACATTAAAAAAGAAAAGTGAGGAGAAAGGACTAAACATTAACTGCCAAGAAGAAAGAATCTAGTGCCTGTCCCAATTGGATCAGTTCAACAAAAAGAAAAAAAAAATTAGAGATAAACATTTTCTTTTTTAAATATTAAAAACAGGTATTCTTTTAAATTGTCATTAAATGTTTTAACAAGAGGATTATTCACTGTGTTGAAGGCTCACACAGATAGCAAAAGAACTCCTCCAGAAGGAAAAGTGAGGAGAAAGGACTAAACATTAAAAGAAAGTGAGGAGAAAGGACTAAACATTAAAAGAAAGTGAGGAGAAAGGACTAAACATTAAATGTAATGATCAGTCCTCCTAAACATTAAATGGCAGTGAGGAGAAAGGACTAAACATTAAAAGATGAAGAAGAGGAGAAAGCAACAGAAACAAAGAAAAGAGTGCTGAGGGAGAAAGGACTAAACATTCCTCACAGGAGAAAAGGACAAACATTAAAAGAGATGAAGAAGAGACTAAACATTAAAAGAAAGTGAGGAGAAAGGACTAAACATTAAAAGAAAGTGAGGAGAAAGGACTAAACATTAACTGCAAGAAGACAGAATGCATGGTTGTTAGCAAATGGATCAGTTCAAGATGAAGAACAAATTAGAGATAAGAGAAACCAAAAGGTAAGATTTACTGACCTGCAAAATGTTTTAACAGGACAGCACTATATGGCAGGCTCAATGATAGTGAAAATACCTTCAAAAGCTAAGAAAACAGAAGAAACAGGATCAGCAAGTGAGCAAAAAAGAAAAGAGTACTGAACTGTTATATAATATCTGTCCTCCTATATGGCAGTGAATGCTGGACAATCTCTGCACAGATGAAGAAGAGACTTGAAGCAATAGAAACAAAGAAAAGAGTACTGAACTGTTGTGTAATATCAGTCCTCCTATATGGCAGTGAATGCTGGACAATCTCCTCACAGATGAAGAAGAGACTTGAAGCAAGAGAAACAAAGAAAAGTGTACTGAACTGTTATGTAATATCTGTCCTCCTATATGGCAGTGAATGCTGGACAATCTCCTCACAGATGAAGAAGAGACTTGAAGCAATAGAAACAAAGAAAAGAGTGCTGAACTGTTATGTAATATCAGTCTTCCTATATGGCAGTGAATGCTGGACAATCTCCTCACAGATGAAGAAGAGACTTGAAGCAATAGAAACAAAGAAAAGAGTACTGAACTGTTATGTAATATCAGTCCTCCTATATGACAGTGAATGCTGGATAATCTTTTCACAGATGAAGAAGAAAGCTACAGAAATGTGTTTCTACAGAAAGATGCTGAGAATACCATGGACTGAACATATAAGCAATGACAAAGTTTTAAAGGAAATGCAAACACAAAGGACAATTAAACTTATTATAAGTCAATTTAAATTTCTAGGGCATATAATGAGGAAAGAGGGCCTGGAAAATTTTATACTCACAGGACAGATTGAAAACAAGAGGTTCAAAGGAAAACTACACATAACCTACCTAGAGAGTCTGAATAAATAGATGACAGAACAAGGTTTAGGAGAGATAACAAAAAGACAAGATTTATTAAGAGCTACAAAGGTGAGGAAGTTGTGGAGGCGTTGATAACCTATGTCCTAAAGGGAATCAGCATATGAAAGAGAGAAGCAGCCAGTGTGTGTACATGTATATGCTAGCTTTCTGTTGGTCCGTTAGGGCAGGTTGATTTTGGAACCGAAGTATTGCACTCAATTTGAAAGATGCAGTTTGAGATGATAAATAATAGCACAAAACAGGAGTTTTTTTTTTGATATCCTGACCGTTTTTTGAGGAAACCAGTTTAAAGATTAAATTTAGGTTTAAAGAAAATCATAGAATTGGAATTTATTTCATTCTGGTGATCAGTAAAAGCTTTATAGCACAGCATTATAAAATTTATAATTTACTAAAGCTTTACAAATTTTATATGGACAAGATGCATGACACAAGCACATTATTATTAAATCATTATGCCATTAAAAAAGACCTTCATTTACTTCAAAGGGAAATTAAACTGAAAAATTTATCTATATGATAATGTTAATGGAATCCTGCATATTTACCAGTCACCCCTGCAGGAAAATGCACTCTTCCTCCAAATCAACTCTAACCAATCATCACTTCATTTTTCCAAACTTGACTTCCCATTGGTTAAAAGGACACAAGAAATGTAGTAAGTTGAGACAAATCCTTTTTCCCACTCACCTATCAGGAGCCGGTTTGAAATCCAAAAAGTCAATAAATATGATCACTTGACTTGATTCAAGCAGTCAGGAACTGAGTCTTTGAGAGGCACCAGCACACTGACTCAACAACCACCATTCTCTCTCAGCAACTCAACACAACTCACACAGTCTTGCCACATGAATTAACTCAACTCACAATTCCCCAAAGTGACATTATCACTACAAAGTAGTAATTGTATATTTAATCAATTTATATCATATCAGTCAATGGTACATAACTCCTTATGACTTTAAACAATACTTACAATTGTCACATACATACACACTAATGTTTGAACTCACACAAGTGACATTTCACCTTGCAGAATTCAAACTGTTTTAATTTCATAGACAAACTTAAACTACAAGCTTTCATACACCATATCTCTGCATGGTCACTCCTTACAATTTTATCTCACTTGCCACATTTAACAAGCAATTATAAATTCAGTTTGTGTATGTCATATGTATATAAATTCATGTTATTTGTTGAAATCTATAACTACGCTGTTTCTCCTTGATTCCTTTCAATTGAATTGTTTTCAAATGTTTGCTTATTTTATTTGTTGTGGATGAATGTTTAATGAACATGCACATTTTTAAGCCTTCACACATTTACACCTTCTGACACATCCAAATTAGCACAAATTCTGCAACAATATAATGTTATACAGTGAAGTAGTTTTTGTGCGATTTTCAATAAACAATACAAATTTAAAACATTTTATCTTAGAATTTGTGCCCAGCAGTATTATGGTGTTATATACACTTTTATCTATTGTTTTGTTTTTATTAATTATGATCTAACAAATTCTATTCATTGAATGGCCTTTTTGTAATCTTTTACAATTTTTTACAGTTTTTACTTACAGCAAAAAAAAAAAAAAAAAAAAAAAAAAAATTACGTATTTTGCTTGTGATGATTAATAATTAGAATTCTGGTTTGAATATATTTTCCATTCAATGTAATTCAAAAGATATTTATTTGGATTTATTCATGAATTAGCAGCGTTTTGAAATTAGTTTGTAAGAAAAAACCTGCAGAAATTAGGTATACATTGCTTCTGACGATCTTTGAAACCTATTTACTCAAAAATTGGTAAAAGCTATGAATTTAATTTATGGTGTCAACATTTATCACACCAAACCGCAGCTTTCGTACCAAGTGCAATGCTGATTTACTAAAAAAAAAAAAAATAAAAAAAAAGAACAAAAAAGTGAATAATCATTGAACACGATTCGTCCGTGTATTCAAATCACTTAAGTAATATTCTGAGTTATCTCCCTTAACTCACAATTTTTTAAGTGACTGAATTCAGTAGTGGTATAAGAAACTCGACTCGAATTACAAACATTAAATAAACTAGTCTTTCTATAAGCTGCAAAAGAAAAAACTATGTTATAAGTGACAACAAATTAAATTCATAAGTTCAAAACTGGGATTTAAATAAAATTTTAAAATAGAAGGGGGTGATGAAAAGTTTTTGGTCTCTAACCTACTTCCCAATATCTGTATTTCATTAACCAAACATCAGAATTTTATGATTTATAAACCCAATCGCAAAAACAAATAAAAATCAATGTGGATGTTTTTATTTTTTGATGTAAAAATTTAAAAAAAAGTTTTCTTTAAAAACTTTTTCCCTATTGCAGCAATATTTAATATTTCTAACCAATATTTGGCAACGTTTAACTTTCGTGCCCACAAAAAGAACAGTGTGTCAAAAGAATGGTTATTTCCTTGTTGCCACTATTATTGTGTACACTTTTGACTCTTTTGGTAATGCTTATTTACAAGATTATAAAAATATGTGAACCAAGTACAATGCAATATTTATTATTTACCATTTTATAAAGAAATAAATTTGAAAAGAAATCTTTTTATTCAAAAATTCAGAAAAAAATACAAAATCATCAAAAATATGTAAGCCAACTAGAATACAATATTTGTTATTTACTATTTTATAAATAACTATGAAAAGAAGATTTTTAATCAATCATTTAATATCTTTGTTGTCAATATTTGTCTATATTTCTGAGATGAGGTATTGCAATTATTTACATTGTTTGGACTGTTGTCCTCATCTTTATTGCCATATTCACAACCTTACAGACATTGTATGCTCTGGCCTTCTTCAGATGAATGGAATTTGGAACCAAACCCTTTATTTTGTCCACCGAGGTAGATTGTTCTAATCCCACGTGCCATGCCTCTTCTGGATGTTTCAGTTATCTCCCTTTAACTCAGCTCCAAGTTTTTGTTCACCATTGCAGTAGCCTGGTATTGAACTCACAACTCTTTGGGTCAAGTCATTAGATGGCCCAGTGGATAAATGTGTTGCTTGGATCTAGTTACTTGACCCAAGGGGATGTGAGTTCAATACCTGGTAGATTAAATAAAGGGTTCAGTTTGAAATTCCAATGACCTGAAGAAGGTCAGAGTGTAAACAACCAAAACATCGTGAATATGGCAATAGAGTTGAGGACAACAGTCTGACAATGTAAATAATGCAAACAATTTTTACTGTCAATTTCAAAGAATAAAGAAAATCTATAAATCCATTTTGATTTGTTTGGGTTTTATTAAAATTCACACCATATTTTTTTTGCAGACTCGAATGTTGGCAAAATTTTTTTTAATTTTCTTTTTACATAATATTGACAAAATTATTAGTTAACAAAAAATATAGAAAGCTTTCTGTATTAGTAACTTATGCATATTATTTTTTTTAATTTTCAGATGAATTATTTTCTTTTTTATTAAATTCTAGCAGTAGAGCCCAGTGTTGCCCGGGGATGTAACAGTAAGAGACAGATCAAGTATCGACCATCATAAAGACTGAAAAATAAAATTGGCAAAGATTATTGTTTAAGGTTGACGGACACGCATGTCTTAGTTTTTTTTTTACGAATTGCTCAAGCCCAAACTCAAACAAAAACATTGTTTTCAATCGTTATGAGTCTACCGATTAAATAGAATTTTATTATACACAATTGTCTTGTAAATGGAATTTTTAAAGCATTCTGAATGTAAAAATAAAGAAAAATGTGTGCAAGACAATAAGAAACATTACCTGCCAAAAAAAAAAGTGAAGTTTTGTTGAAATCGGTTGAAAAATGTAGGAAATCTGATCCCATATATAAATGAATACATACACAAACAAGCTGAGTTTTATAAGTATAACTCGATATGAGTCCTCCTTTCATTCTCGTGATGCCTCTTAATTGTGTTTTCAAATTGATTTTATGCAAAAACAATTGTATTTTTCCAATTTTTGGCACTGTCAGAACCACCGCAAGGTAATTCTACATAGTCCTGTGAAATTTTGTTGAAATTGGTTGAAAAATGTAGGAAATCCGATCCAATATATAAACGTACAGACACACACACACAACCTGGGTTTTATATAAGAAGTATGATGTGCAAATACCCTTGGAAAAGGTATGAATCCATCTTTTTCCTCCCAGCTATGGGTTAAATATTAATATCTCCAAAAAGAAAAAATATTCTTACAATCTAAATATATTTTCTGAATTTAAATAACTTGCAAAGGGCTGATGATAAGTTGCAGAAAACAAATTAATTAATCAAATACTGATTAGATACTCAGGCATGTCTTTTAGATTTATTTACATTCTTTGGAATACAAATGTATAGAAACTACTGTGGTCACATTGTGAGGGATCAGTTTATATATTGATTGTAATATAGAAGTGATCCCCCACTTTATATCTACATTATAATTTATTTATGAAAATCTGAGTAGGTATGAATTCACCTCTTCCCCCCCCCCCCCACAGCAATGGGTTAATTAGTAAGGCTAAATGATTTTCTGGCTTTAAATAACCTGCAAAGGATTGATAAGCTGTAGAAAAACAAACCAATTAAAGAAAGATGATCTTTTTTGAAGACCCTCAGGCTTTACTTGCTCAAAGTCTTTTGTTATTATTGATCTTCAAAAGCGGTTGTACAGAGCTGACACTTTTGATATTTCTGAGCTGGTGTGGTGCCATGCATGACATCCATATGAAAGTTTCAATGGTGGGGGTGTACTAAAAGCTTGCCAGGTTATACAGTGGTTTCTTCTACCACCTGATGAATATCGTGAACAGCTTTGATGATTAGTTTAAAATAATGCCTCAAAATTGCCAGAAGCTCAACATAGTCATACCCACCATTATAATATCTGAAAAAAAAAGAAAAAAAAAAAGAAAAAAGAAAAGAAAAAAAAAAAAAAAAAAAGAAAAAAAAAGAAAAGAAAAAAAAAGAAAAGAAAAAAAGAAGCCATAGCTGATGGGTAATAGTAATAGTAGTTATTTCCTTATAAGGAAACATTTGGCATTCATTGACTGAGCAGTGAGTGAGTGCTACTCGAGTGACACTTTTCTTCACTCCTTGGCCATTGGAGTGAGATCAAAGTGTAGTATCTATTCTCCTCATCTATAATGGTTATGGTAATATTAGCTGTTTTCTTATAAGGAAACATTAATTAACAAAATAGCTAAGTTTCTATTGGTTGAAATTTATAAAATCTTTCTCTTAAAATAATTATTCAGGAAAATAGATTTCTCAAGTCCAGTAGCTGTTATTGCCCTTTCAAGTATTGACAGGGGCTTCCCTTCCTAATTTTTTGTTGTAATTATTTGTTTGTTTGTTTAGCGTCATATCAACTCCTTATGGATCATTTAACGCCAAAATTTGATTTTCTTGGGAGCATTAGTAATTTCATTTAGAAAAATGCATTGCTGGTAATATTTTTTTTTATTTTTTTTTATTTTTTACAAAAATATATTGTTGGTAATTTTAAAAAAAAATATTTTTACAAAAATATATTGTTGGTAATTTAAAAAAAAAATATTTTTACAAAAATGTATTGCTGGTAATTTCTTTTAATATGAAAATGCATTACTGTTATTTTTACTATAAAAATGTATTTTTATACTTTCATAGTGTTTTGACTCCAGTTTGCAGGTTAACTATTTGCCCATAGTTGGGACCCTAATAGGTGCTACCACCCTGGGTTAGAATGGACCTGGGAACAACAGTAATTAAGAGGTGGTTCCATGCTCCTCAAAACCTCCTGACCAGAGTCCTTATGGCTGAATGTAGTTTATCGCCATTTGTTTCAAGTGGAATGGAATGTTAACATTTTGATTATGTCATTATTTTCTCTTTGAGTTTCATGTACTATCCATTTTAGTTGTTGCCGCTATTGGTAGTCCTCAAATGAAGTGGTTTTCTGTTATTTATTTTGTTATTCTGTAGCAACTGTCCATAAGGTTTGAAGCAGGATTGTCTTTGCCAAGACCCTCAGGCTTCATTCACTCAATGTCATTTTTAACTATTGATCTTAGAAAGCGGTTGTATACTGCTGATAGTTTAAATATTTCTGAATGGGTCTGGTGCTGCACATGACTTTCATATGAAACTCTTGATCTAATGGGGCTATTTAAGAACACGATGTGTCAATTGAAGATGATTATGAATCATTTTTAGCAAAAATAAAAATAAAATAGAGATGAGACTGAGAAGATTAATGGAATGATAGGAATAGAAAATACGGAGGAAAAATAACAAAGAAAGAAAAGTTAAAATTTACTTTTGCTGAAATGAGAATTTACCTGAATAACGGATTCTTTTTTTTTTTTTTTAGATGATGTTGCTGACTCGATTCTTCAAACCTTTTATTATTACAATCTGAACAAATAACAAAACTAAATTTAAAAGAAGAAAATTTAAAAACCAAAAAAAATTGTAATGATTCAGGAATTGAATGCTGAATAAGAGTCTGACATAACATCAGTGAGTTTTTGTTTTCTGTTCCATTTTGTATTTTTTCTTTTCTCCCTGAGATCGGGTTGAGGCTTTGAAAATGGATCAGAGATCAAGTCAAATGAAGTTCAGGATCAAATTGAAAAAGAGGATCAATTCAATTGGAAAAAGCGAATCAATAGAAGTCGGAGACAGTCGGATCGACAGATGGAGGAGGGGAATGTGAAAATGGAAAATGTCGATAACGGAAATGCAGAGAAATCAAACAAAAATGATTGGGATATATTGACAAGGGACTAAGTGCATTTACGCAGAATGAGATAAACAGCATTTACAGATATTCTTATCTGATGCTAGGATGGTGATGCTCACGTTTTCATATCTATTTTCTTAATTCAGAATAAAAAAAAAAAAGGTGCTGAACTGAAGCCAAAAACCTATGTGGTGCTGGGTTGGTGATGCACATGTTTTCATATTTATTTTCCTAATTCAGCAAAAGAAAAATAAATAAATTAAAAGAAAAAAATGTACTGATATAAAAGCCAAAAAGCTGTCTGGTGGTGGGATGGTGATGCCCATGTTTTCTTATTTATTGAACTCAGCAGAAAAAAGCAAAAGGAAAAATGTACTGATATGAAAGTAAAAAGTTATGTGGTGCTTGGATGGTGATGCTAATGTTTTCATATTTATTTTCTTAAGTCAAAAAAAAAAAATATTTACTGATCCAAAGCCAAAAAGCTATGTGTTGCTGGGATGGTGATGCTCATGTTTTCATATCTATTTTCCTAACTGAGCAACAAAAAAAATAACAAATTGAAATGAGGAATTATTATATGCTCATTAGGTTGTAAGCTCCCTGAAGAAGGCTGTAGAATACAACAACCAAGATGAGCAGGCATGTCTGAATAGCGAAGCAGATAATGATGGAAATTCATTGTTTTTAGTAGAAAATCATGCAAACTAAGTCATCAGGTATAAAGTTTGAATTCTGGAGTTAATGAAATGTGCTTGATTTGCTCTGGAGATATTAGGATGTTCTTTTCAGATGTTATTTGAGGGAAAGTCGAGAGATTCTACACCATGGAACATTGCAATAAGAGAAACCGGTCGAACAGTGAAAACTGAAAGACAAAACAACTCGTAAAATAATTTCTGTTTCGTTGAAGGTAGCAAGATTAAAATAACATGAAAAGGCCTCCAAAGAAAAGTTAATCATGTTACATACAAGATGAAATTATATATATATATATATATATATATATATATATTGTTATATCTCGTACAAGATATAATAAACAAAGTAAACCCAGTGTGTTTTTTCAATAATAATTTTATAATCGGATGTAGGTATGTCAAAATACAGAGACAGAGTCAGGAGTAAGCTTTCCTCTTCCCCTTACTGTTTACTGTGGTCGTACTTTATCGGCCACCAGACCGTCCATTATCGTGAATGGGGAAGTTGGGTTATCTCATCACAACATATATATATATATATATATATATATATGGAAGTGTTTGTGATTATTTTAAGGTGGGATAGGTTGTTCTGGATAGTGGATGTGACAGAGTTGGTCGGTAGTATTATGATCTGTTTTCTTGTAAATTTTTATTATTACAGATTTTATTATTTTTGTTTCGGTTGTATATTTGGTATGCCTTTCTTCTTGCATTGTGGATGAAATTATAGGGGTATTGTAGGTTTTTGAATGTGTTTTCTATGTATGTTTCTTCTTTAGCTGGCAATATTTATCTAAAGAAACATACACAGAAAACATGTTCAAAAACCTACAATACCCCTATCATTTTATCCACAATGCAAGAAGAAAGGCATACAAAATATACAACCGAAACACTACAGACCAAGTCTGCCATATCCACTATCCAGAACAACCTATCCCATATATATATATATATATATATATATATATATACGGAAAAAACAAACAAAAATCCTAATATGCAATTATGCTGTTTTAATGTTAATATAATGTCAACGTCGGATGTTTCGGTCTAGTAGACTATCTTCAGGACATATTCATAAAGCATAATTAATATTAGACTATATTTAATTCAACATGAAAAGACGATGGACATAAGAGTAAGACTAATCAAAACAGACAACTGAAATTTTTCAAGATCAGTGTTCCGTTTCAATATGATCACGTCGGTGTCACGTGGGTGATGTTGTGAAAACATATTCCTAAAATAGAGTATTTTGAATGAAAAATGAAAAGAATTTTAATCTAAAACTTATATGTACGTTTGTCGAGCATTAATCTTGCTAGAAAAGGGGAAATATTAACTTCATATTTTTTCAAAAATGTTTTGCTGGTAATAATGTATTGCTGGTAATAATTTTTTCCTTCAAAAATATATTGCTGGTAATAATTTTTTACAAAGCATTTCTGATATTAAAACCTATTTTTACACTTTCATAGTGCTTTGACCCCAGTTTAGGGGTTAACTATTTGCCCATAGCTGAGACCCTAACAGGTGCTACCACCCTGGGTCAGAGTGGACCTGGGAACACCAGTAATTAAGAGGTGGTTCCATGTTCCTCAAAACCTCCTGATCAGAGGCCTTGCTGCTGGATGTAGTTTATCATCTTACCCAGGACACAGATGTAGTTTATCATTATACCCAGGACGGAAATAAAGTGGACATTGAAGTCAATACCCAAAGGCAACAGTCTGTTTCATGCTAAATGCAATTTAGGCCATTACTCTTTGTGTGTTCTATCCGACGACAGAAACACAGTCAAGAGATTAAATGTATTTTGTCTGCCCAAAGACAGATACTACACTTTGATCCCAGGCAAATGGTTAGAGAAGAGGGCACAGGTAGTCAGAGCACTTGCTGAAGACAATTAACTGAAGGTAGCTGGCCACCAAGATCCAAGAAAACAACATAAATAAAATGCAATCTTTTTTTTTTTTAAACTAAATTTTCATTGTAAACAAGGCCCAAGAGCCACTCAAGGTAGAGTGTTGCCGAATGAGCTTACTGTATAGATGTACGAGGTGGAAGTAAGTACATATGATGAGGATATATAGGATAGATAACAATTAAGTTTAAAGGTTAAGATTCTAGTAATTGGGAAAGCATCCTCTCAGTTGTTTGTTCCACTTTTTTTGCATGTAACACATTTCACAGAGTAAACAGACGCTGATTTTTGTAGACAGAGCAAACTAATCAAATATTGATTCATATTTTTATGGCTTATCAACCCTTTGCAGGTTATTTAAAGCTAGAAAATATTTTTAGAGATTGTAAGAATTTCTTTGGAGATATTAATGGTTTAGTGAAACAAGTCTTACTAATTAACCCATATCAGGGGGAGAAGAGGTAGATTCATACTTTCCCCAAGTGTATTTGCGAATAAGTGAATGTAACAAACTGAGCAGGAATTACCACTCTGATTAATGATTCTGAGCCATTATCTATTACACAAACTGCCCATCCAACTGACCAGGCTTGATGTTGCTTAACTTCAGTGATTGTAAGGGAACTGGTTTTTCAATGTAATGTGGTCATAAGCCATACCATCCGTACATCTAAGCTTACAGCACCTGGTATTCCCAAGTGTACTCATCTAGGTACTGACCAGGCTTGACGTTGCTTAACTTTTGTGATCATATGGAAACCTGTGTTTCAATATGGAGATTATAATTCCAATAATTCAACATTGGTTTGGAATGTAACCTTTTTTTTTAAAACTATATACCATGTTTTTTTTAAAAACTATCACCATATATGAGGCCAAAGAGCCACTCAAAGAAGAGGGTTGCTGAAGGAACTTAGGGTATGGCTGTAAGAGGAGGAGGAAGTAAATACAGATTATGAGGATTTATAGGATGGAAAACAGTTGAATTTAAGGTTAAGATTGTAAGGATTGGGAAAGCATTCTCTTGGGAGTCTGTTCCACGTTTTTGCATTAATACAACTTTATACTGATTTTTGTAGACAGCAAACTGATGATGATTATAATCCTATTAATTCAGCATTGGTTTGGAATTAAAGACGTCTTTGAATTCATTGAAATAAAACTAAAAGCCTTGCTGTCAAGTGTTGCAGAAAAAATAAGCTTCAAGCAGAAATAAAAGAAAACAACGAGAAAAGAAATTGAACAAAATCAATTTAAAAAATATTAAGAACAAGCCTAGAAGCCACTCTTTGGGCAGAGTCTTTAGTCTTAGCTACTGCACAGGGCTTTTAGGTTTTCAGCCTTTTACCTTCAGCATTCTATGTACGTAAAAGTTATAAGAATTTAGAAATAACAAAATTATTTTTTTGCAATCTATTATATACAGAAGTAGCAGCATAATAAATTTTCTATTCACTGTGTTTAGCATTTAATTTAATATAGAATTAATTTGTTGCCAAATTCGCCATGTGCATAATTAAATTAGCCAGTGTTTAATTTATTAAATATAAAGAAATTGGCTTGATCCTTTTGTATAATAAATAATTATAACAATGTTTTTACTACAATTTATGCTAGGAATTTAGTGCGGAAATCGAAGGCAAGTAAGCTATACATACCATGAAAAAGACACATGAGACAAGATAATTAATTTTTTAATAGTAAAATACCAGACAAATATCAATCTTTGTTCAATTTTACACATTTTGGAGACATCATCTGATCAAATCGCATGGTAATTTGCTAATAAAATCTTTATTTGACACCTTAATTTGGCATAATCATTCTTTGTATACACAACTGATCTCCATAGTTTGTTTACATTTATTTTGTGTGCAATTTTTATTTTCTTTTAAAATCACCATTCTTTATGATTCTTTCACATAAAGTCACTCTTAAAAGACATTAGAGAACCCGAACTATGTAACATTTTGAATACGTTACAGTACACGTTTTCTATGTATGTTTCATCTTTAGCTTCCAATATTTACCTAAAGAAGAAACATACATAAAAAACACATTCAAAAACCTACAATGCCCATATCATTTCATCCACAACACAAGAAGAAAGGCATACAAAATATACATATAATATATATATTTTTTTTTAAGCATTTCACCCCAAGCAAGGTGGGAAGCCATTAGCATGCAAGGGGTTACAGAGAGTTGGAGCGAGAGCAAATAGGAGTGATCGAAGAAAGGAGGAAGAGAAGGATAGGGGATAGATCAAGGCATATGGAGACGTCGATTGACATTACATTTGAATAGTTGGAGATTATAGCTATCAGGGAAACAGGAAGAGGGGAGGGAGATCCACAGGCGAGAAGTGCAAGACATGAAGCTATTGGAGTAGAAGAGACGGCTATATTTAACAGCTTCGACAGTGAAAGGGTGAGAATGAGATGCAAGCCTAGTTGAATGCTTAAATTCATGAAGTCTGGGAACCAGCGAAGGAAATCATTGGTGCAGTTACTGTGAAAGTATTTGTAAAAAAGACAGAGGGAGGCGACGGCACGTCTGTGAGTGAACAGCTGCAAACGAGATGACAGATCAGGGCCAATTACATTGCATATCCGTCTCTGGATTTTATCAAGCACCTTGAGACAAACAGAAGGGGCTCCAGACCATATATGGCAGTAATGCTGCCATGCAAGGGCGAATGGTTGATTTGTAGATTTGAAGGATCGACTCCGGCGAGAAAAATTTCCTGGCGTGGACAAAGCTATTGACTCAATGTATTCATTCCATCTCTGGTCAGCAGACAATGTTAGACCAAGCAAGGATGGTTCTCACTGGTGAGTAACAGAGAGCAGTTTTGTTTTTGAGGCATTAAAGTTAACCAGCCAATATATATATATATATATATATATATATATATGTAATATGTATGTTTATATACGGAATGATTTCCAATAACCAACATTTACTATTAAAAAAGGGTTACTCCAATAAAAGTAGGACGTTTGTACAGATATTTGGGTTTTGAGGGACTTTAAAAAAAAAATTATAACATCAAGTATGTTATAATTTTTTTTTTAAAAAATTCCCTCTTCTATATATATATATATATATATATATATATAGTTTATATATGTATTTATATGAATTTTTTTTTTTGACCCCAATATTTACTCAAAACAGATCATTTTCCCAAAATCAAAAGTTGGGTTTGTCCGATAAGTGACACTAATTGCTGAACAAACGTTTTGTCCATCTGCTTGGGTTTTGCGGGATTCACCATTAACAACTATCTTCAGTGAATTACCAGTTGTCCTCTCTTCCTATTCCTTTCTCTCTTCTGATGATGGTGATGGAGATTGCTGTCAATCAAAGAGAGTTTGAGGAGGCCATTTGCATGAATTTGATTTTGGTGGACAATGATGCACTAGACTCAAAATGGCTGAAATGGGTCAGATTTTCCCAAGAGTCAAAGGTGATTTGTATCTTTTGTAAAAAGACTGATGATCGAATTTTTTCATGTTTAATTGATCATGTAAAGATACATGACTGATGAGTAAATTTTTTCTGCTTGGGTGATCATGGTCACATCTGATGGGTTGTATTTTTGTAGCATTTGAGTTGTATCTTTTGATACATGACTGATGAAATAGATTTTTTCTATTCAGTTATCATGTTCTTTTGATACATGACTGATGACAATTTTTTCAGGCAATCATGTATCGAAAGATACATGACTGATGAGGTAGATTTTTTCATGCTTAGGTGATCATGTATCTTTTGATACATCTGATGAGGTAGATTTTTTCATGCTTAGGTGATCATGTATCTTTTGATACATGACTGATGAGGTAGATTTTTTCATGCTTAGGTGATCATGTATCTTTTGATACATGACTGATGAGGTAGATTTTTTCATGTTTAGGTGATCATGTATCTTTTGATACATCTGATGAGGTAGATTTTTTCATGCTTAGGTGATCATGTATCTTTTGATACATCTGATGAGGTAGATTTTTTCATGCTTAGGTGATCATGTATCTTTTGATACATGACTGATGAAGGTAGAATTTTTTTTCATGTTTAGGTGATCATGTATCTTTTGATACATCTGATGAGGTAGATTTTTTTTCATGCTTAGGTGATCATGTATCTTTTGATACATCTGATGAGGTAGATTTTTTCATGCCACTTAGGTGATCATGTATCTTTTTGATACATGACTGATGAAATAGATTTTTTCATGTTTAGGTGATCATGTATCTTTTGATACATCTGATGAGGTAGATTTTTCATGCTTAGGTGATCATGTATCTTTTGATACATCTGATGAAATAGATTTTTCATGCTTAGGTGATCATGTATCTTTTGATACATGACTGATGAGGTAGATTTTTTCATGTTTAGGTGATCATGTATCTTTTGATACATCTGATGAGGTAGATTTTTTCATGCTTAGGTGATCATGTATCTTTTGATACATCTGATGAGGTAGATTTTTTCATGCTTAGGTGATCATGTATCTTTTGATACATGACTGATAAAATGAGATTTTTTCATGTTAGGTGATCATGTATCTTTTGATACATGACTGATGAAATAGATTTTTCATGTTTAGGTGATCATGTATCTTTTGATACATGACTGATAAGGGGTAGATTTTTTCATGTTTAGGTGATCATGTATCTTTTGATACATCTGATGATGTAGATTTTTTCATGTTTAGGTGATCATGTATCTTTTGATACATCTGATGAGGTAGATTTTTTCATGTTAGGTGATCATGTATCTTTTGATACATGACTGATGAGGTAGATTTTTTCATGCTTAGGTGATCATGTATCTTTTGATACATGACTGATAAGGTAGATTTTTTCCTGCAGCAGTTTGCCATTTCTTTCTGTGGTAGACCAGTTTCCATCCAAGGCTATAGAACTCAGTCGATCCTGCTATTTTAGGATCAATAAGATTCAGTCAGTTATGTGCCATGCATGATACATGCTTAGGTGATCATGTATCTTTTGATACATGACTGATGAGGTAGATTTTTTCCCACAGAAGGTTGCCATTTCTTTCTGCAGTAGACCATTTGCCATCCAAGGCTATTGAACCAGGTCTGACCTGCTATTTACCCATAGCTGGGGGGAGAAAAAGAGGATTCATGCCTTTCCCTTGGGTATTAGCACGTCAGTCAGTCAGTTATGTGCCATGCATGATACATGCTTAGGTGATCATGTATCTTTTTGATACATGACTGATGAGGCAGATTTTTTCCCGCAGTAGGTTGTCATTTCTTTCTGCGGTAGACTAGTTGCTATCCAAGGCTATAGAACCCGGTCTGTCCTGCTATTTACTCATAACTGGGGGGGAGAAGAAGAGGATTCATACCTTTCCCAAAACTGTATTATTAATCCATGTCTCTCATGAGGATTAAACCTGTTCTTCCCTCAACTTTTTGTTCCAGTGTTTCCTTACCGTATTATTAAACAGAACTACAAGCATTATATGAACTTTATAACAGCTGATATGGACCCATTTTGCACTAGAGTCAAAACAGTTTACACCTTTGACAAACGGTAGGCATAGGGCTGGTTTATACCGGAGTCAAAAATCAAGTGCACAGATACTCCGATCCGAGACAGAAGTGCCAATCCATACACAAACAATGTTGCCATTTTCTTATGTCTACTCTGCTTGTACTAATATAAAATCAATTTGTTGCACGATAGAAAATGGGGTGAGTGAATTTAACTTTCTGAAAAAGGCGGAAAAAAATCTCAGAAAACATCAGTAATAAAAGATTCTTCCAATTTTGTTGTCAGAGAAACTTCATAGAGAGTTAAATGCAAAAAGAAGGGAATATTCCAAAGGCAACTGGCAGCAGTACTTAACTGCGCCTTGCATGGTACTGCCAAAAAACAAAATCTGTGACAATGACAAATGCATAGCAAAAAAAAAAAAAAAAAACAAAAAACAAAAAAAAACAGTAACAGATGATAAAAAAAAGAGGACAAGGACAATTCTTATAGATTTTTGCTAATGCACATTGTGCTGACACTTGTCAAGGTTAAAAATGGGTGTAATGACTTTTACATGCTACTGCTTTGGCAGGTAATATAGATATCTGAGAGTGGTTTTGCTTTTGCACGCACTCACTTTTTCAAACAATCCAGACAATTTTTCTCAACAGAATCTGTCTCACATATTTATAAGTCTACCATTCGTTGTTGCTTTGAATATGGCTGCCCTATGTGGTCTGGTGCTCCTGGTATACATTTAGAGATATTTGATAAAATCTGTTGTGTAGAAAGGCGACTGACCTTCTCTACCCTAATTGTCAAACATGGACTTGTCCATTTGCTATGAGAATATCTGCTCATAGGAATGTTCATCGCAAAGTAGACCACAAGGTTTAGTGTTGAGCCATAAGCATTGCTGTACTGAACTATGGTATTCTCTATGACTGTATTATTAATCTGTGTCTCTCATGTGATTAAAGCTGTTCTTTCACTTAACCTTTTGTTCTAGATTCTTCCTTACAGTATTTTTAACTAGAAATATGAGTATTATATAAAATTTATAACAAAATCCAAAGAAGAATCTGCAATTGGTCTTGAGCTAGCATTTCAGATTCAGTCACTTTTCCACAATCATAAAATAGCTTCCCTGTGTGTTTTCTAGAATTACTTTCATGGTAATTGTTCTGATGAACTTTTTAGATCTAGACTTTGAATTTAAGCACATTACTAAATTGGCAACAAGGTCTCGTCATTTTACAGCTGAAATTGTTAGAGGTAACTAAGTTCTATGCTAACAGTTTCTTTTACCACACTTCTTGCTTGTGGAACTCTTTTCTGGTATATATTTAGAGATTCTTGATAAAATCCAAAGAAAAATCTGCAACGTTATTGGTCCTAACCTGGCATCTTGGCTTCAGTCACTTTCCCACTGCCATAATGCAGCTTTCCTGTACATTTTCTATAAATATTTTCATGGTAATTGTTTGGATGACCTTTCCTCTATCGTACCTAGACTTTATGAATTTAAGCAGTGTACTAGATTAGTGGCAAGGTCTCATCATTTTAAAATTGAAATGGTTAAATGTAACTGTAAGTTCTATGCTAACAGTTTCTTCTCTTGCACTTCTCACTTGTGGAACTCTCCTCCAGTTTCTTTGCTTTCCAGTCAAGTGTGATACTCAAAAATTTAAATGCAATGTCAATCATTATCTACTGCCTTCTTTGTGTTCTTTCTCTTTAATAGAATTTTTTTTTTCACATATTCTCTCACACTCAGTAACCCTTTAGGTTTTAGTGGCATTATTGCCTTGTTTGGGATGAAATGATTAAAAAAAAAAATGAAATGAAAATATACAGCAAAATAAGCATAGTACAAATTTTTTTTTTCATTAAAACTTTTGGTTAACAAAAAAATTTAGCAACAAAATTACTGATTAACAAAAAAAACATTTTAACAACAAAAAAAACATTTAACAAAAAAAAAACAATTTAACAAAAAAACATTAACAAAAAAACAAAAAAACATTTAGCAACAAACATTAACAAAAAAACATTTAACAACAAACATTAACAAAAAAACATTTAGCAACAAACATTAACAAAAAAACATTTAGCAACAAACATTAACAAAAAAACATTTAACAACAAACATTAACAAAAAAACATTTAGCAACAAACATTAACAAAAAAACATTTAACAACAAACATTAACAAAAAAACATTTAGCAACAAACATTAACAAAAAAACATTTAGCAACAAACAACATTTATATGTTGTTTCCTGCTTATCACTAACTAAATTGAAAATTGTTATAAAAGTTCATATAACGCTTGTAGCTGCTGGTTAGTAAGATTGTAAGAAAAACACTGGAAACAAAAGGTTGATAGAAGATGGGTTTGGTTATATGAGAACATGGATTGAGAATACAGTAGTTCAGGGTGATAAGTGTACAATTAAAAGTGCATTTTGCCCCTGTTCCATGAGCAGACATTCTACACATAGCAGATGGACGAGTCCATGTTTCAGGAAGAAGTGAAGAGAAAAGTTAGTCAGTCTTTTGACACAACGCTAACAGTTTCTTCTGTCGTACTTCTCACATTTGGAACTCTCTTCCAGCTTCTTGCTTTTGAGTCAAGTTTGATCTTCAAAAATTTAAATACAATGTCAATTGTTATCTTCTGTCTTCTTAATTCTTGTTCTTTTATTGGCCTCTCTCCTTCATGTTTTTTCTCATATTCTCTAACACTCAGTAACCCCTTGCATCTTAGTGGCTTTATTGTCTTGCTTGGGGTGAAACAATTAAAAGAAAAAGATTGCATAATGCAGCAGAGCATAGGAAATGGATTTGTTCTGGGCAATGCTGGGTTTTATTGCTAGTCATTCATTTATCACAGCCAAATAGGGCTATTCTTTTTTTCTTTTCTTTTTTTCAAATTATTTCATATGGTTTAGAAAACATTATCCCATT
The DNA here is from genome assembly GCA_903632075.3 of Acanthosepion pharaonis. Lineage (NCBI taxonomy): Eukaryota > Metazoa > Mollusca > Cephalopoda > Sepiida > Sepiidae > Acanthosepion > Acanthosepion pharaonis. The sequence continues at coordinate 1,146,034 of CAHIKZ030003516.1, forward strand.
TTAAAAGAGATAACCATAAATTATTATAACGTTTATATAACGTTCGTAGCTGCTGTAAGGAAAACACTGCAAACAAAACATTAAGTGAAGAAGAGTTTAATCTCAGGAGAACATGGATTGAGAATAAAGTAGTTCAGGGCAACAAGTGTACGACTAAAAAGTGCATTTTGCCTCCGTTCTATGAGCAGACCTTCTACTCATAGTGGATGGACAAGTCCATGTTTCAGTACTAAGCGTAGAGAAGGTTAGTCAGTCTTCCTACATAACAAAAATACAAAGGAGAATTTTTTAAAAAGTGCTAAACAAACACAAAAAATTTTGAAGCAGGTAATTATAAAAAATTCTATTGATAAAAACTAAAAGCTTTAAAACCTTATAAAGCACTGGCATTCTTTATATATAAACAAAATGCATATAGTACAATTCTTTCAGTATGATGGTGTTATAGTGGAACACACCTATTCTATTGTTAATAGACTCTCCCACCTATAATAAGTAGGAGTAGTAGCAGTCGCTCAAAGAGTTGGTCAGTCAGTCGATGTCGGACAACCATTAGTCAGATATTAAAGTATCAGCGACCACAACTAGATTTCTCTGCGTCATTACCTATTATATCAAGTTCGTAACGTTTTGTACGTCGAACCTATTTTAGGACCGACTTAGTGAAATACAAGCCTCCACTGTGCAACTACTCAACAACAGATGCCTTATGCGTTGTCTCTGGGTCCATGCACTACTACCTAAAATGGTATTAGTGAATAAAACCATTTCTTTTCTTGTTCGTTTTATTAGGAGAGAGTGGTAGCAGCTTGGATTCTAAGAGGCAGTGGGAGAAATGAGGTCACAGGAATGCATGTCGCATGTTGGCTCAGTGTCCCTCCGCAGGTGGTCTTAGCCACTTGCTAACCTGGATGTGTGAAGTGTATTGAGGCTCCAGAATTCTTGTGGCATTCTGTTGAATTTGCCTGGTTTTGGAGTTATAGCCAAAACCCACATAAAAGGTAATCTATCACTGTTAAGTTACACACTGACCAATCGCTGACAATTCTAGCCCTGACCATTTGCATTTTGTAACATTTACAGCCACATCACAAAACACCAGTTCTCATATGATCACTGAAGTTAAGCAACATCAAGCCTGGTCAGTACCTAGATGGGTAACTGTTTGGGAATGCCATGTGTTGTAATACTTGTGAAAAATGAATGAAAATTGACAAGGCTTCATCTAATAATAATAATAAAATTCAAGATAATATTACTACTAATACTACTAGTGGAAATAAAGCAATTGAAATATCGATGAAAAGAAATACTAGTGAAAAATGAATAAAAATTGACAAGGCTTCATCTAAATAATAATAAAATTCAAGATAATATTATTACTGAAGAAATAAAAGCAATTGAAAAGAAATACTAGTGAAAAATGAATAAGAATTGACAAGGCTTCATCTAATAATAATAATAAAATTCAAGATAATATTATTACTAATACTACTAGTGGAAATAAAGCAATTGAAATATCGATGAAAGAAATACTAGTGAAAAATGAATAAGAATTGACAAGGCTTCATCTAATAATAATAATAAAATTCAAGATAATATTACTACTAATACTACTAGTGGAAATAAAGCAATTGAAATGAAGATGAAAAGAAATACTAAGGAAAATGAATAAAAATTGAAAGGCTTCATTTAATAATAATAAAATTCAAGATAATACTAAGTGGAAATAAAAAATTGAAATGAAGATGAAAAGAAATACTAAGGAAAAATGAATAAAAATTGAATCATCTAATAATAATAATAAAATTCAAAATAATATTACTACTAATACTACTAGTGGAAACAAAGCAATTGAAATAAAGATGAAAGAAATACTAATGGAAAATGTATAAGAATTGATAATGCTTCTAATAATATAAATTTTAGATAAAAGTGGAAATGGTATTTTGCCAAATTTATATTTAAAAGATGATGAGTCAGTCATCTCTCGTTTCCGTCTTTCCCTCTATCTATTTTGATGCTTGTCTGTGTAGTATTTTCCTATATCTGTTACAAATGCCAGCTAAAAATCCATTACTAACTCTCAATACGACATAAAATGTTCAATATAAAACCTTGACCCTAAGCCTATTTTGTTTTGCATTTCCCCCTCATCAATTCTACATCAATGCGAATCATTTACAAGGGTGTTGGTTGCCCTCTGGTTCTTAAAATGACCCTAAGAATAAGCATTTTCATTCCTCATTTTTGCCTAATTTTATTACTTTCCTTACTACTGTTTCTAATGAAAACTTTTAGGTCAAGTCGACCATCAAGCAATACTTCACTTCCATTGATCAGTGTAATTCCTCAATGAACCATCTTGACTTTTCTTATTTAAATAAAGAGACTGAATGCATGGCTGTTAGCAAAAGGGACAGCCCAACATGCAAATTACAAATTGGAGATGCCAAGATCAAGCGTATGTAACAATTTAGATTACTGTGAAGCATGTAAAACAGAGGACGAAAAGTATGACACTGAAATCTGAAGGCACATTGGGATATTGAAAGATGCCTTCCAAAAGCTGAGCAAAGTATTAAGAAAGAGAAAAATATCATTAGAAACAAAGAAAAGAGTACTGAGACTTACAGACACATCACATTGAAACAACTATTCCTATATGATCTCCAAAGTTAAGCAACATTGAGCTTGGTCAGTACCTAGATGGGTGACTACTTGTGAGAACCAGGTGCTGTAAGCTTGGATGTGCCTGTGGTGTAATGGATAATGGCTTGGAATTAATCAGAGAGCTGAGTTCTAATTCCTGTTGAGTTTGTTGTATTGACTTATGCTTAAATACCCTTGAGAAAGGTGAATCCACTACATCTCCCCCAGCAATGGGTTAATTAGTAAGAGTTGTATCACGAAAACCATTATCATTTTTAAAAGAATAATAAAATGGTGTCAATTTTTTTAGATTTTTGTATAAATAATACATAGAGGTGTTGATATGTTGCTAAACAAAAATAACCAACCAATTAAAGTCTGACAAAAGTTACTCTGAGTATGAAAATCCATGTAAAATTATTCAAAGTGCTTTAACCAAACTGCTTAAATAATAATAAAATTGTCATGAATTAACAAATAGCTAGATATAGGTCTTGTTTACATTCAAGACATAAGGTAAACACAGATTTGATTTACACAAGAGAGAAAATGGTAGACATATATCCAGTTTACAAAAAACACAAATAGGTCCAGTTTACACTAGTCAAAGCAGTAGGCATATGTCTGGTTTGCACAGTCAAAATGATAGACAGAGGTCTGGTTTACATACAAAACAAAACAGTACATATAAGTTCAGTTTACTTGAAGCATAAACATAAGTCCAGTTGACATTAGTATTAAAACAGGAGGCTTAAATCTGGTTGACAAATAGCAGACATAAGTCAAGGTTACACTAGCGGCAAAATGGTAGATAGAGTTCCAGTTGACACACAAGACAAAACACAGACATAGATATGGTTTACACTAGAGTCAAAATGGTTGTCCAGTTTGAGCTAAGAGCCAAAATGTTAGACATGTGGTTTACAATCAAGATAAAATGTACACGTAAGCCTGGTTGACACTAGAACCAAAATGGTAGGCATATATCCAGTTTACATGTTTATAAAGGAAGGACTAGGTCTGATTTACATCACAGTTATAACAGTAGGGTTAGGTCTATGTGACACTCAAAAGAAAATATAGGTATAGTTCCAGTTTACATAGAGTCAAATGGTACAATAGGTTTGGTTTACACTTACGACAAAACAGTAGATATTTACAAACAAAAAATGTACACATCGCTCCAGTTGGCACTAGTATCAAAACATTAAGTATAGGTTTGGTTTACAAATATCAGACATAGGCCCAGTTTATACTACAGTCAAAACAGTAGAGAGAGAGGTCCCATTGACATTTGAAACAAAAAAATATAAACATAGGTCTGGTTTACAATAGTCAAAATGGTAGACATTAGTCCAATTTACAAATAGCAGACATCGGTCCAGTTGATATTTGAAACAAAATGTAGACACAGGTCAAGTTTACATGAGTTAAAATGGTAGACATAGGTCTGCTTTACAATTGAAGCAAAATGTCCACATAGGTTTGGTTGACACTAGAATTAAAATGGTAGACAAATGTCCGCTTAACATTAGAATATAAAAAGGTAGGAATAATTCTGGTTCACATTAGAGACAGAACAGTAGACATTGGTCCAGATGTCACTCAAAACAAGACATAGAGGTTCCAGTTCAAAATGGTAGACATAGGTATGGTTTATACTAGAAACAAAATGGAAGATATAGATTTGGTTTATTTAAAAGAAAACATAGACACAGGTCAAGTTGATACTAGTATCAACACAGTAGGCATAGGTCTGGTTTACAAATAGCAAACATGGGTTCAGGTTATACTAGTGTCAAAATAGTGGACACATGTCTAGTTTATATGCGTGTCTAAAAAGGTAGAAATAGCTCTGGTTTACATTCAAATCAAAATAGTAGATATAGGTCTGGGTGATAGTCAAACTAAGATGTAGACATAGGTCCACTTAACTACAGCAAAAATGGTATATATAGGTCTGGTTTATACTAGTGTCTGTAAATATCTGCCCAGAAGGTGGTTCCTTTTGGCAGGATCTTACTTCTCCGCAGGTGTTGCAGTCAGTATATTTTAAGTACTACCAACAGGGAAATGGGTCTTTTATATGTTGTTTTCCTTCAGGTTGTTGGCAATCATGGCTCTCCACAATTTCCTGTCCTTTATAGCTCTTAATAACTTTTGACTTTTTGCCATCTCTCCTAAACTCTGTTCTGCCATCCATTTGCTCAAACTTGCCAGGTAAGTTGTGTGTTGCTTTTTTCTGGTCCTCTTGCCCTCAAATCTGTCCCATGAGTATCAGATTTTCCAAGCACTCTTTCCTCATTATTTTCCCCAGAAATTTCAAATGTCTCTTCCAGATGTGAGGTATAAGTGTCCTTTTTGTTGCCATTGTCTCTAGAATTTTGTTTTTGTTCACATGTTCAGTCCACTGTATTCTCAGCATCCTTATGTAGAACAACATTTCTGTAGTTTCAACTCTCTTCTTCATATATGAGGAGATTGTTCAGCATTCACTACTATTAATTCAACATAACAGTTCAGTATTTTTTTTTAATAAGATTTGTTTTTTTACAGCTTATCAACCCCTTTCAGGTTACTTAAAGCCAGAAAATATTTTTAGATTGTAAGAATTTTTTTTCCTGGAAATAATAATGTCTTAGCAATACAAGTCTTACTGAGTCAATTCAGGGAAAAGGGGTGGATTCATATCTTTATATCCGATTATTCTTATATGGATTCATACCCAAGGGTATTTGCACATGAATATAATGAACCCTGAGGGAATTGGAACTCTGCTCTCAGATTAACATTTTTGAGCCATTATCCATTACATCACTTGCAGATTCAAGCTTATAACATCTGGCATTCCCAAGCAGTCACCCATCTAGGTACTGACCAGTTTCAACTTTGCTTAACTTTAGTGGTTGTTTGGGAACTAGTGTTTCAATGTGATGTGCCTGTAAGTCTCAGTACTCTTTTCTTTGTTTCTAATGATATTTTTCTCTTTCTTAATACTTTGCTCAGCTTTTGGAAGGCATCTTTCAATATCCCAATGTGCCTTCAGATTTCAGTGTCACACTTTTCGTCCTCTGTTTTACATGCTTCACAGTAATCTAAATTGTTACATACGCTTGATCTTGGCATCTCCAATTTGTAATTTGCATGTTGGGCTGTCCCTTTTGCTAACAGCCATGCATTCAGTCTCTTTATTTAAATAAGAAAAGTCAAGATGGTTCATTGAGGAATTACACTGATCAATGGAAGTGAAGTATTGCTTGATGGTCGACTTGACCTAAAAGTTTTCATTAGAAACAGTAGTAAGGAAACTAATAAAATTAGGCAAAAATGAGGAATGAAAATGTATATTCTTAGGGTCATTTAGGGTCAAGAAAACAGAGGGTATCCAACAGCCTCGAAAAAAGGGGTCAGGTTCAGATGAGTGTAGAATGGATAAGGGTGAAATGCAGAAGAAAAATGTTTAGGGTTAGGAGTCATTGATTTACATTGAAAGTTTATTCTAAAGATAAAACTATTATATGTCATATTAAGAGTGTGTAATGGATTTTTGGCTGGCATTTGTAACAGATATAGGAAAATACTACATAAACAAGCATCAAAATAGAGAGAAAGACGAACGAGACATGACTGACTCATCATTTTTCGGGTATAAATTTGGCAAAGTACCATTTCCACTTTTATCTAAAATTTATATTTTTTATCATTATTAATTCTTATTCATTTTCCATTAGTATTTCTTTCATCTTCATTTCAATTGCTTTATTTCCACTAGTAGTATTAGTAGTAATATCTTGAATTTTATTATTAGATGAAGGCTTGTCAATTCTTATTCATTTTTTAATAGTAACTAGCAGTAGAGCCCGGCGTTGCCCGGGAATGTAACAGTAAGAGATAGATCAAGTATCGACCATCATAAAGACTGAAAAATAAAATTGACAAAGATTATTGTTTAAGTTTGACGGACACGCATGTCTTAATTAGTTTTTTTTTTTTTAAAGCATTCTGAATGTAAAAATAAAGAAAAAAGTGTGCAAGACAATAAGAAACACTACCTGCCAAAAAAAAAAAAAAAGTGAAGTTTTGTTGAAATCGGTTGAAAAATGTAGGAAATCCGATCCCATATATAAACGAACAGACACACACAAACAACCAACCTGGGTTTTATAAGTATAACTCGATATGAGTTGTCCCCTTTTCATTCTCGTGATGCTTCTTAATCGTGTTTTCAAATTGATTTCGTGCAAAAACAATTGTTTTTCTAATTTTTGGTGCTGTTAGAACCACCGCAAGGTAATTTTACGTAGTCCTGTGAAGTTTTGTTGAAATCAGTTGAAAAATGTAGGAAATCCGATCCAATATATAAACGTACAGACACACACACACACACACACACACACACACAATCTGCGTTTTATAATAAGTAAGATATTTTCATATATAATATTTTCAACATAGACCTGTTGTCACAAGTATAAAAAGGACTAGATGTTTACTTGTTGGCTCAATGCCATGTTGGCTGGGGCTTCAGAATATGTTAACTGCACCTCTGCAGAGGTGTAAGCACCCCCCCGCCAAATGAGGCGTCCTGGGTATGCTGATAAACTACATCTGGCTGCAAGTCCTCTGATCAAGAGGTTTTGAGGAGCGTGGAACCACCTCTTAATTGCTGGTGATCCGTGATCCTAGGTCCACCCTGACCAGGGATAGTAGCACCTGTTAAGGTCCCAGCTATGGGCAAATAGCTACCCACCCCAAACTGGGGTCAAAACACTATGAAAGTGTAAAAATAGATTTTAATACCAGCAATACATTTTTGAAGAAAAAAATTATTACCAGCAGCACATTTCTGAAAAAAAAAATTACCAGCAATAAAAATCTTTTTGACATTAAATAACCCAATGCTGTAAAACAAAACAAAAACGAGCTAACAAACTTGTTAGCTCAAGTATAAAAAGGATCAAATGTCTAACTGTTGGCTCAAGTACAAAAAAAGATGAAATGTTAGTTGTTGACTCAAGTATAAAAAGGACTAGACATTTATTTGTTGGCTCAATTATAAAAAGGTCCAAACATTTATCTCACTCAACAAAGATTGACATATTGTTAAATTAACCAACCATTCTCTTCAAAAGTTCTTATTTTATTTGTGCCCTAGATCAGGGGGTCAGCAACCTTTTGGAGAGAGCAGGACAGAAAGCTATGCATTGTTTCAGGAGAAGGCTATGATATCAAATGTGCTATAATAAATTGTCGTGACCTCAGGCCACACCATCCAAAATGCAGCCTTTGTCTGGATAGTTAAAGAAAGAACAACAAAATTAATGTTATATTATTTAAACAAGTTTCCTTATTTTACTGCAAGAATAACAGGATGACAACTAACATGATCAACAAAAAATGCAAATGTCTTACTACAACTTCAAACGAAATACAATTAGAAATGGCAAATTATTTAATGAGATATTTGTTTCTGTTTATTGTACAATAACTTCTCTACATCAGGTGAAATATTTTGTTGTCGACAGAAGAAAAAGATCATCCAGGTGGTCATCACCCAACTTTGTTCTTAAATGACACTTGATATGTTTTATTTTCGGAAAAAGTTGCTCACAAGCATATGTTTGGTTTGTTTTGTTTTACAGCATATCAACCTCAATAGCTTATGTAATGCTGACAAAATTTTTATTGCTGGTAATATTTTGTTTTGTCAAAAATCTATTTCTGGTAATATTTTTCACTCAAAAATCTATAACTGGTAATAATTCTTTTACAAAGTATTTCTGGTATTAAAACCTATTTTTACACTTTCATAGTGTTTTTACCCTGGTTTCGGGGTTAACTATTTGCCCATAGCTGGGACCCTAACAGGTGCTACCACCCTGCGTCAGGGTGGCTGGGAGCACCAGCAATTAAGAGGTGGTTCCAAGCTCCTCAAAACCTATTGATCAGAGGTCTTGCTGTTGGACATAGTTTATTGTCTTACCCAGGACACGGATGTAGTTTATCGTCAAACCCAGGACACGGATGCAGTTTATCGTCAAACCCAGGACACGGATGCAGTTTATCGTCAAACCCAGGACACGGATGCAGTTTATCGTCAAACCCAGGACACGGATGCAGTTTATCGTCAAACCCAGGACACGGATGTAGTTCATCGTCAAACCCAGGACACGGATGTAGTTTATCATCATACCCAGGATGATCACAAGCATATGTACTTCCAAATAATGTTACCAACATTTTTGCATGATTCAACAGACTTCAATTCTGCTTGCCAAAACATGTTTCTTGTAGAAGTCAGCAGTGGATTTGGAATTAAATTTTGATTTAAAAAATTTGTCACATTGTTAGTCACTTAAATCTAACTGATATTTTTCTTCCATTTACTCTACAAATTAATCAGATAATTAGTGTCCAGGTGTTAAGCTGACGGGCCAGGCAAAAATCCTTTGTGGGCCGGATATGGCCTAGTGGCTGGGGATTGCCAACCCGTTGCCTAGAATATACTGACTGCAGAGGAAAGAGACCAACCCTCCATCTCCTCCTCAAGTATAAGTGTGACCAATATTTACTTTTGACTGAAGCACAAAAAGGACCAAATATTTGCCTTTTGATTCAAATGTTCTGATAGAGAATGGTAAGTGTGATACTGAGATCAGAGGACGTATTGGGATGGCCAAAGAAGCATTCCGAAAGCTAGGCAGAGTATTACAAGACAGGAGGATTTCTTTGGTAACATAGAAAACAGTACTTAACTGCTACATATCTGTCTTCTTTTACAGTCTCATATATATATATATATATATATATATATATATATATATATATATATATATGTGTCTTTCTTTTTACAATAGCGAATGTTGGGCAAACTCTTCAAGGATGAAGAAGAGATTCGAGGCAACAGAGGTGAGGTTCTTTAGAAGGATGTTAAAGATACCATAGACTGGATATGTGATGAGGTTTTAGAGAAAATGGAAACAAAAAGGAAAACTTATACTTAACATCGGGAAGAGGTAGTCGAAATTTCTGGGGCACATAATGAGGAAGGAAGGCTTGGAAAATCTGACACTCACAGGGTGGCTAGAAGGAAAGAGGCACAAGGGAAAGCAACATGTGACATACTTAGCGTGCTTAATCAAGTGGATGGTAGAACATGGTCTGGGAGAAATAGCAAAAAGACAAAACTTATTGATAGCTACAGGGAATACGAGGAAGTAGAGAGCCATGATCGCCTACGTCCTGAAGGGACATGGTACGTAAAAGAAGATAATAAAAAAGAAAGAAATTGCAACATTAACTAACCCAAAACAGATTTTCCTTTTTTAAAATTTTTTCTTACTGTTACCCATAAAAGTTCTAAGGACCCCTCAGGGTAGAGAATTATTCAGGGTAATTGTTGTAAGGGATGGGGAAGGAGGAAATAATAAATGTATGTTATCATGAGGGCATATAGGATAGATATTAGTTGGCTGTGGAATGAGATTGTGGCAGTCAGGGAAGCATGCTCTTGGGAGTTTGTTCAACAATTTAACAGTTCTGGGAGAGAAGTTGTCTAAATAGAACTTACTCCTTACCAAAGGAACATGAAAGAAATTTCGATGAGTTGTCACCATGAATATGGCACAGTAGGTCAGAGGCATGGTGAAGTAGTGGATAGCAGCTCGGATTGAGAAATCAGAGAGCCGAGTTTGAATTCCAGTCAGATCCATTACATTCACTTACATGCTAATACCCTTGGGAAAGGAATGAATCCTCTTCTCCCCACCAGCTATGGGTAAATAGCAGGACAGACTGGGTTCTATAGCCTTGGATAGCAACTGGTCGATCACAGAAAGAAATGGCAACCTATTGCGGGGAAAAAATCTGTCTTGTCAGTCATGTACCGAAAGATACATGATTGCCTAAGCGTGTATCACATATGGCACATAACTGATTGAGGTCAGAGCTGGTGGCACTAAGGAATGTAACTCGTTCAAATATCTGTCATAGTAACAGCAATAGAGTAGTGAGAGGTAAGCAACATTTTGCCTGTTGGATGACGACGACTGTGTTATGCTTTTTAATACACATTTACCTTTTGGGATTTTTTGGAGGCTTTATTTCATTTTTTTTTTTAATCTTTTGGGGTATGGGGCTCCTTATATTGAAAGGTATGCATTAATACATAGTCCATAAAATAACAGAGATTTGGAAATACATCAGATATTTTATAAATAAACACAAGAAAAACATGACTAATCTTTTACAAGAAAGGCCAGAGATTGAGACACAAAGGAATAAAATATTAGCAAACTTGGATCATCGTGCTGCAAAAAAAACAGATTGTCAAAAGAACAGGTTTTTCCCTTGACATTGCTATTATTTTAACTACCTTCACTCCTCACCAATGTTTATTGTTTTAAAAAGAGATGATTAGAATTGTAATAAAACCTAAGCATATGAAAGTGAATTTATACATTTTCTTTGTTCTTGAGAATTTACAACAAAAATAATAAAAACTATTTATTTATTAGATTGTTTATTAGAATGGTTGTAAAAACATTGGCTAACTGCCAATTGATTCGAACTCTTGATTCAAAATGTTAAATAATAATAATTTCCTTATAGTTGGTTCACAGTCAGTCATTTATGTGCCATGCGTGATACACGCTTAGGTGATCATGTATCTTTCGATACATGACTGATGAGGCAGATTTTGTTTTCCCTGCAGTAGGTTGCCATTTCTTTCAGATGCGATGCAAGGCTATAGAACCTGGTCTGTCCTGCTATTTACCCATAGCTGGAGGGAGAAGAAGAGGATTCATACCTTTCC
>CAHIKZ030003516.1:1165000-1225000 GCA_903632075.3 Acanthosepion pharaonis
ACACTGACTTGATGATCCTGACTACAGTCAACTTTTTAATATTTTTATTGTAAGTTCTCAAAGAACAAAGAAAATGTATAAATTCCCTTTCATATGTTTAGATTTTATTAAATTTCAAATCACTACCTCTTAAAACAGCAAGCATTGCTGAGGGAGTGAAGTTAGTACAAAATAATAGCAGTGTCAAGGGAAAAACAGTCTTTTTGACACTTATTTTGCAGGTACAAACATTAAGCATTGCCAGAAATCTTTATGATTTTATAAATTTCAAGTGATGGTAATGTAGGAATATTATTATTATAAATGTAGGAATATTATTATTATAAATGAATAAAAATAAAATATAAAATAATAAAAAAAATGAAAATTATAAAAAAAATAATAAAATAAAACAATAACATAAAAACATTGTATAAAATAAATTAAATAAAAATTAAAAATAGTAAAAATACTCCCAGCCCAGCATGCAACAAAAACTGTTCCTGCTGGAAATATGGACATCCCATCAAAAGACATTAAATTCAATCTCTTTATCATGAACCTTGGTACGGGCAACATGTATCCGACCTCTCTTGTAATTCTATGGAGTAAATTCTCCCTTTTATCACATGTGCCATAACACAATCGTAACCTAAGAAATACACACATCAATACTCACGAGTTGTATGAAATTAACATACAATTTACCATGCTTTTCCTGCTATTTGTGTATGTTTTGTTTCCTGTCAAGTATGCTTCTATCTCCATGGACACGAGGCTAATTTCTGCTGCTATGATATGAGTGAACCCCCATTACATTTTGGTGACCACTGACATGCATAAGAAAAACAACCTATTCACCCACAGTAACACTAAGTATTCAGTCAATGAATGCCAAATGTTTCCTGAATGGAAATGGCTAATATCACTAATACTATTATAGGGGTTCCTCATTTTGCAACAGAGTTCTGTTCCTATGATGTGTCGTAATGCAATTTTGCGTGTAAGTTAGAACGTACCCACGATTTTACCTACATCACTCATCTATGCTAATGCAATAGTAAAGCAATAGTCTAGAACATAACAACATATTTCTATGACATATGTTAACATAATTAGGTCTAAGAAAGTTAACGGATAACATCAATATCGTTGGTCCCAATCCTATATGGCATGAATGCAAAATACTTCACACAAATGTATGCTAGAAATTCTTCCTAGCCAATAAAATAGGCTGAATCTTGGTTTCATCAGGCTCAGTCCCAGTCTGTCTTGTCTTGAAGTCAGAACAATACTTCCTCTTATTCAAATTTGCTCGTTTGTCAACACTAATTCTTAGTTTGCAAACTTTTTGCCTTATTACTGCTAATTTGCCTTGCATATATTGTTTGCTTCCTTGATATTATTTTATGTCCTCTCCTTTTCTTTTTCTAGTTATTGCTTATTACAAACTTTGTCAATTCAGTTTGTTAGGCAGTTCTCCCATTTTTTTTTTTACATTTAACCATGACCACTCACTCTAGATTTAATGAAATGAAAATACAGGCTTCCATTGATTAATGCATTTCTGATTAGTGTGCTAAAATTTTTTATGAGATGAGGCATATATTACTCGGTTAGTAAACATTCTTTACTTTATTTACATTATTTTATGGGACTATAAATGGTGCTGCCTTTTTGAGTGTGTGTAGTTTCCAGTAGTCAACTCTGACAGTCGAGTCTGTCTATATTTTGAGATGAATTATTATGTACATTATTTACATTATTCGGACTATTGTCCTTCTTTGTCGCCATATTTATATTCGTTGTATATTTCGCCTTCTTCAGGTGGTTGGAATTCGAACTGAAACCACTGGGGTAGACTGTTCTAGTTCCACGTGCCATGTTTGATGGATGTCAGTTATTAGTTACCTCCTGTTAATTTCCCTCTGAAAGTTCTCCACTGCCTTAAGTGGGTATTGAACTCACACTCTTTGGGTCCTGTCACTGGACTAGATCTAACCAATGTGCCATGTGTCCTTGAGGACATCTGGGCATGAATTTCTGGGTATTATAAACCTAATAAACCTTTAACAACCATTTTTAGCAGTGCTCATATTGCAATTTTTGCCTTTATCATTGCATGTTTTTACCAGAGCTCATATTGCAACTTTTGTTGTTATCATTGCTTTTCTCTGGCACTCCTTATTACTGGTTCCCATATTGTATTTATTCATATGCTTGGTTGGCTCTGGAGATTTTTGTGGCCTAGCATATGTGCTGATTCCTTAAGTTTACGAATTTTCCAATGGTGTTCCTTGTCTATGAAATAAAGGGTTCAGTTCGAAATTCCAACCACCCGAAGAAGTACCAGAGTGTACAACGGCTGAAACATTGTGATAAATATGGTGACAAAGATGAGGACAATAGTCCGAATAATTTAAATAATGTCTGACAGTCGAACCGAACATTCTTACTCGTTTGTATATGTTTTGTATTACTGTTTCTGTTAATATATTTAACTCAATTCCTCTCTTTGTGTCTTTATTTCTGGCCCCAACAAGGCCATAACAACTATCCTCCTTACTATCAAAATATCAATTGAGGATGTGGGAAATCATGACTCTCCTCAACTTCCTATCCTTTGTAGCTCTTAGGAATATTCATCTTTTTACTATTGTTATAGTAATTTACCCATGCACACATGGACTCTCCCAGCTATATATAAGAGCAGTTACTGCCTTTCAGAGGGTGTAGTTTCCAGCCATCAGCTCTGACAGTTGCATTGAAAATTCTTGCTGTGACATTCTCGTTTGAATATGTTTGTATTACAGTTTTCTTTTAATATATTTGTTTAACTCAATTCCTCTCTTTGTGTCTTTATTTCGGGCCATAACAAAGCCACAACACATAGTAATTAAAAATTGACTTTTTCTTTTTTGATGTACAAATTAGCCACACAATTGAGAGATTCCTGTACATACAATAAAACTGTTCTAAGCTGCTTGTATATTTATTGCCAGTGATGTCATTGGCTCTTGGTAGATGAGATGATGAAGCGTAAGATCTTGTCTCACTTGTCATAATCAGAAGCAGCAGTAAATCTGGTGAAGAAAAACAAACTCATGTTTGTTTTTCTTTTTTATTGGAAATTTACCAAATTACAGACAAAACAAGAATAATGGAGATTGCATCGTAACCACAAATCGTCATTGGTCGGGAGTTTGTCGTAATCCGGTGACTTACAGGAATTTACAGAAGAAATACAATCACAGTGCTCTTAATAAAACTACTGCAGATTTTTCTTACATGAAAATCATTCAGAATCTATCAAAGTGTCTCCACCTTGCAGTAAAACAAACTGTACTCTAATTGACTTATGTAGGTTAGTTTTAGCTTTCTGTTTTTACCTTGAGAACGTCATTCGTTCTCCACACCTGCTTGGCTAATTATTGGGTGCCTATGTTCGGACTCATGGTGAATATGTTATTAGGTACAGGGATATTTCTAGTTTTCCTGCGAGGAAAGCACTGCTGTTTACAATCACATATAGGAGTGACAAGGACGACAAATGAACTATCAAGATATATTTATTTATACAATTTGATACACAAAATAATTAAGAACCTTGACCAACCATTTTAAAAGAACTGTTATTTCAAAAAAATATTGTCATTTTATAACAGAAAGTAAATTGTCATTTCATATAAAAAATTGTCATTTTGTTCAAGAAAATTTGTCATATATAAAAAATTGTCATTATGAAAAAAAAACATTTTTTAAAAGGACAATAAATTGTCATTTTATGAAAAACAATTGTCATTTTCTAAAAGAAAAATTAACTTATAAAAGGAATGTCATTTTGTAAAAATAAATTGTCATTTCATAAAAATGGCATTTTATATGAAAAAATAAATTGTCATTTTATGTAAAAAAACAAGCGTACACTTCTATTAGAAATAGAAATTTTAGAAATGCAAATAAATTGTCATTTTTTAAAAACCAAAAAAAAAAAAAAACAATGTAAAGGTGAAGTGGCACAATGGTTATCAACATGAAAAATGGAATTAGGAAACCAAGTTCAAGTTTCAACTGAAACTTGCATTTTATTTACACTAATACCCTTAGGAAAGGCATTATTCTAATTCTCTGCAAGATAGGGACAAACAGTAAAGTAAATTGGGCTCTATAACCTTGGTTGGCAACCAGTCAAGGAGAAGGATAACTCCAAACCATCACTGCAACCTGCAAAAACAGATGCATGATAAACTTTACCTACTTTCTGGCAACTCCAGACCCCCCCCACCTACCAATATAATCAAAATTGATCCTAACGTCCTAATGTCATCTAATAAGCAAGAACAGAAATAAACATTTTAACCAATACAAAAGATATTTATTTGGATTCCTTTAATTTTGGTATGGAGGAGGTGAAGTGCATAGTAATGGATAGCAGCTCGGATTGAGGAACTGGAGAGCCAAGTTCAAATTCCAGGCAAGTTCATTATCATTGGGAAAGGTATGAATCCATCTCTTATCACTCCAGCTATGGGTAAATACCAGGACAGATTTGACCCCTCTAGCCTTGGTTGGCAATTTTAGAAGAAGAAAACTCTGAAGTCAAACCAGCTTGGAGAGGGTTGGATTCTCTCAGGATGTCTTGCCCAGGAAACACTACTGTGGCTGCAGTAGAGGTACAGAGTGAAACTAATTATATATATATATATATATATATATATATATAGATAATAATTTTAGCTCTTAAAAATATATTTCATTTAAGTACTGTTGAATGACAAGCTAATTCTACAAACAACAGCCACCTGCGTTAATGCAAAGCTCTTCTGGAAAATAAATGGAGCACACCAGTTGCTTGACATTTGTTTACATTTATAAAAACAACAAACTAGTTTTAGCTGCCTTGTTCTGTCAAATGAAGTTAGCTCAGTGGTAGAAATTCTGACACTAAATCAGTTGGGTTTCAATCCTGGCTAGAGGCATTCGGTTGTCTAGTCACACTGAAGAGCTGTGATACAATGAAACAGTACTATCTGCGAATGACATTATATATATATATATATATATATATATATATATATATATATATATATATATTTCGATTATAGGTGCAGTTTAATTTATAATTACATGAATCATTAATACAAAAAACAAATATAGAGGTTAATGATTTAAATGGCGAGAATACATCTTGACAAACAATTTCAATAAGATACACTAACCCCGAACCTGTATATGAATGATATGATCCCTGTTTATAAATTCCAGTTGCATAAGGTCTTTTTAATTTTTACAAGCTTTTGTCTGTTCCTACAGACATCCTCCGGTATGGAAATAGATTTCTCATAGCATTTTTTTGGATTACATTTCTATTTTCATTGTCCTCTTATTACCGAGAAGTAAAAAACAAGAACAAATCTATTTCCATACCTACATAAAACAGTTTGTTCATGCTAAGAGCAATCGTCAGGCTTTATGTGTTGGGTTTATACTTGGCTATTTATATACAGTAATGCATTGTGGGTATTCTATTCTATTATTCTAGTGATTACTTTGGTGGGCAGTAATGGTTGTGTCTCAAATTATTCTAAGAGCTATTGAGTGGGAATAATTTTGGATCCAAATGCAGTTTTTGCATGATTTATAGTGTTGTTTGCTAACATTTTTATTTATTTATTACTGAATATTTGATTGTTACTATTACATTTACTTGTTTATATGTGCATCCATGGTTTGTCAATTATTTACTTAGCTTATTTCCTTATTTTTGGTTTTATATATATATATATATATATGAAGATAAAAGGAAAATTTATCTTAGTTGACACATTTCATCCTCTGATGGACTTTATGAAGGCAAATATAATGACTTTATTTTGCAACACATATTTACAAACAAAGTAAAATGTTAGTTTGTCAAAATTTATAAATTTAAGAAACACTGATAGACAAAAGTGATTAACTGATGTTGTTGAATATTTTTTATATGGTAATTAATATTTATATAATTTTAGTTTGGAATTAACTTATGCATTATATATTTTAAAGGAGAGGAGGTTAACCTTTATTTATTTTTTAAATCGTTTAACATTTTTCTAGTCATGTATGTTAGCTTAGGAAAGGAGTAATTCTTTCAGGAATGGAGATATTTGAAATATTAGGTTGGTGCAAAAATAATGACGTAATAATGTTTTTTTTTGACGTAAAAAATACGTCAAAAAACGACATTATTACGTCATTATTTTGCACCAACCTAATAGTTGACATGTTACATCCTCTGACAAACTAAGTTTTTTTATTTTTGTTCATATATATATATATATATATATATATATATATATACATACACACACACACACACACAATATATATATATATATATATATATATATATATACACACACACTATGTGCCTATATATATATATATATGTCTGAAGAAATATATTTTTTTTAAGGTATACTATATTTATGGGATAAAGTGCTCAATATCACAGACAGCGTGTATGTAAATATAAAAGTGAACACTGAAGTCAAAACTCAGAGGCGACAGACTGTTTCATACTAAATGCAATCATTAGTCCACAAAGTGTTGACACACACACACACACTATATACCACACACACACACACACACACAGACACACATATATACCACACACCCACACACATATATACCACACACACACATATATATATATATATATATAGGATGCAGTGGGGAAATTGTCCCCATTTTATATTTTTAATTTTGTGCAAGTGCATTGTTTGTTTTTGATTTTGTACACTGCACCGTATAGTAGGGTCAGTTGGGCACAGTCTATGAGAAAAAGAGCACCATAATGCAATTCACTCCGCCAGAAATTTGGAAACGGCATGCTGTACTACTTGGCATTCATGCCTGAAGCTCCAATACAAACATTTCAGACTGTTTGGGTGTCAATCTGTGGACATTGCACAGGATTTGGAAAGCGTTGGATGTGTCTAATGGCGATTACGAAGATGTTTGGTTTGATCACTAGTGATGAGGACATTATTCCTCTTTTTATCTTTTCAGACTAAACATGGAGGCCTACATCATCTGCCTTGAGGAATTAGTGTTACCCTAGATCAAGAGGGCGGCTGCTGGAAGACCCTATATGTATGCCAACAGGACTCTGCACCATGCCACACAAGAAGGAGAACCCAGTCATGGCTGTCAGACAATTTCTGCAACCACATCACCCCTTACATCTGACCATCTAACTCCCTAGACTGCAACTCCTTTGATTATTATGTGTAGGGCACAGTTGAGCAAGAGACCAGCAAAACTCCTTGTAACACCAAAGATGAACTGAAGGCAAGGATTATGGCAGCATTCACCAGCAGAAGAGTTGAGTTGCAGGGGATTCTGAAGTCATCTGGAGGCTATGGTTAAAGCCAATGTCAGTTTTATTGAATAAATTTACTCTTTACTATTTCAAGATATTTTTGGTAAATGTATCTGTTAAAATGAGATGTCAGTGTTATTTTCCTTTTTGCATAATTTAGATGACAATTTATCCATCGCACCATATATATATATATATATATATATATATATATATATATATATATATATATATGTGTGTGTGGTGGTACTCAATTGGAAAAAATTTGGATAGCTCAACTTGCAGTAGAACAAATCAGTGCCCAAGGAAAATGGGAAACAAAACAAAAAAGAACCAAGAGCATTAAAACAAGGCGAAAACAATCATCGAGTATTTAAGCTCCAAGTCCAAAAGAAAAAAAAACACAAAATGATTAAAAAGACAACTACGTAAAAGTGCTCAATACACTAAGTAGAGCAAACCTAAAATAATCCTAAGGAGCCAGACAAACCTACCTAGGTTTCACCTAAATGGAACTTCAGGTAAAAGCCGGCTTTATCCTGAAGATCTGTTTAGGTGAAACCTAGGTAGGTTTGTCTGGCCTTTAGGATTATTTTTAGGTCATATATATATATATATATATATATATATATATATATATATATATATATATATATGTATGTATGTGTGTGTGTGCACAGCATGAATTGGGATCAAATATAGATTGTAATCTGACAGAATGATGAGATAAAAAACAAATAGGAAACAAGCAATTTTATTTATATGAAGTGGGTATCATTGTATTATCTTATTTGTGAATTTGAGGAATCATCACATCAACTTATATCTTTCAAGAGAGACCTCATTATATATTTGTCAAGGGGGGCATCATTATTTGAAGCTTATATCATCTTATATTTGATATTAGTGAAGGACGGCATCATTATATCATATTTTTGAAGGGAGGCATCATTATATCATATTTGTGAAGGGAGGCATCATTATATAATCTTATAATTGTGAAGGGAGGCATCATTATATCATATTTGTGAAGGGAGGCATCGTTATATCATATTTGTGAAGGGAGGCATCATTATATCATATTTTTGAAGGGAGGCATCGTTATATCATATTTTTGAAAGGAGGCATCATTATATAATCTTATATTTATCAAGGAAGGCAACATTACATCATCTTATATCTGTCAAGGGAGGCATTATTAATGTTCAGTCAGCCTGTTTTATGCATTACTATTTGTACTTAATGGATCAGATGAAGAGGAAAATCAATGAAACCCATATTTTCCAAGACTAGTTTTTTTTTACATCCCATTTAACATTGTTGAAAAAGATTATATCTTCAGTCATCTAAAATATACACTGGGTTCCAAGCAAAACTTTTTATGCTGCTTACTGGCAACTGTAGCTGTATATATCCTATATACCATAAAGTGGTCATTGTTATATATCATCTGGTTCACACTCCTCCCCAGTCTTTTGAACTGTAGGACTTTGTGTAAATGGCTGGCACAACAGGGAATGGTAGAGGTAGTAAAAAGACAAACAATGCTAAGAGATACAAGATAGTTGTGGAGAGCCATGATCTTCGACATCCTAAAGGGACACGAGATATAAGAGGACATGTGTGAACTGCAAAGCAGTTTCTGACTGACATGTCACTCTCAACAATCAATCCATCAGAAATTGACAAAAAATTCTTGTCAGAAGAAAATAAGTTGATGTAAGATGTCTATAAAATGGATGGCCAAACTGCAGCTTGCAAGCTATATACGGCTCGTGGAAATATATTGGTTAGGGTCCTTTTATCATCACAGTTAATAGAAAAGGTAAATAAGAAAAGTTTCAAGCTTTATAATTATTTACTGGGTATGAATTGAGGTTTCCATTGGGCTAAAACTTAAGTTTAATGTTCATGGTTAGTAAAAATAATTAAGAATTTAAATCCTAATTTTAATGCTAGATCTGAGCGAGGTATTGTTCTTTATTGCTGAGGGAAGGAATGGTGAGGGGGAAGAGGGATTAAAGAAATTTCCAGTCAGCAAGGGTTACAGAGGAATGTCAGAAGGATAAGAAGATTAAGGGGACTACACTCATGCCATGTACATCAATGCAGTGTAACACAAGACAATGAAATGTGCAGACTGAGTTGGTACACTTTAGATACATGTTTTGTTTAGAAGGGTCAAGATTTTGAAAACATTTGGTATAAATTTAGATAAGATGAAGAATACAGTAAGGCATGGGTGGCCAAACTGCAGCTCATGAGCCACATGTTGCTCTTTGACCTTTAATATGCTGTGGCTCACGGAAATATTTCAGCTGAGCTCCTTTTTTCGTCACAGTTAATATAAAAGGTAAATAAGAAAAATTTCAAGCTTTATAATTATTTACTGGGTATTGAGGTCCCATTAGATTAAAACACAAGTTTGGTGTTCATGTGTATGTAACAAAAATGTATGTGTAAATTTTATTCATGATTTGTGGCTCTCAAACATCTGAACTTTATTGTATATGGCTCTTACATTAAGCAAGTTTTGCTACCCCTGCAATAAGGCATCTGATAGTGATCATGAAAGAGTAATTGGTAGACTGTTTAAAAAACAAATGGAAAATGACACTGAGATAAGTGTGCAATGTGCAAGGAAAGAACTTTGAAGAGGGCTAAGGTGCCATTTCCCTAGGTAGGCTATTTATTTACTTTTTTTAATTCGAATTTTAATGGCTGACAAGGCTCTTGGACTTTTTAATATGTTGCTCGTGGAAATATATTGGCTGAGTTCCTTTTTTCATCACAGTTAATATAAAAGGTAAATTAGAAAAATTTCAAGCTTTATAATTATTTACTAGGTATGAATTGAGATCCAATTGGATTAATGTTCATGATTAGTAAAAATATTTAAGGATTTAAATCCTAGTTTTAATGCTAGATCAGAGTGAGGCATTGTACTTTAGTGCTGAGGGGACTAACGACAAGAGGCAGAGTGATTAAAGAAATTTCTGGTCAGCAAGGGTTGCATTGGAATGTCAGACTGAAGCCATTGCCAATTTCTCATTCCAAGCTGCTAATATACAATAGTCCAACTTTGAGAAATTAGGGGATTTACGTCCTTTAGTTAGAGGCATCATATGTAATACCCAAGAAATTCACATGATTAAACATTTGTGTGCAATGGGGAAGTGAGAGTGGTCACATGTGTATGTAACAAAAATGTAAGTATAAAATTTTTTTCATGTCTTGCAGCTCTCAAACATCCAAACTTTATCGTATGTGGCTCTTACATAAAGCAAGTTTGGCCACTCCTACTCTATAATAATGCATTAACAGGCAACCTTTTATCAATAAACCAATAATTGAAATAAAAATGAAATTAGTTATTGAAAAAAAGTGTATATATATATATATATATATATATATATATATATTTTTTTCAATAAGTAATTTCATTCTTATTCAATATATATATATATATATATATATATAGGGAGGGCATGGTTGAGTAGTGGATAGTGGCTTGGATGGAAGAATTGAAGAGCAGTTCAATTCCAGTTGAATCCATTACATTCACTTACATGCTAATACCCTTGGGAAAGGTATTAATCCTCTCCTTCTCCCTCCAGCTATGGGTAAATAGCAGGACAGACTGGGTTCTATAGCCTTGGATGGCAACTTGTCTAGGAGAAGGACAACTCTGAATTAAAACCTGTGGAGGGGCATTTGGGGACATTGTGGCATGTAGTGCACCAGGTCTCTCTGTATTCAGCCCTTCAAAAAGTGTGGTTGGTTCTGCACAAAGCATTCACCACTATAATCAAATCATATGTGCTGGTGTCTGGGCTGTCAGTTCCTAGGAACTGAGCTGCTTGACCCTCATATGCCAAATACGATGGGAAAGCCACCATATATATATATATATATATATATATTATATTGAATAAATAGATTAGTGCTTTGCTCTATTGTAAGATCTCCAGTATCCAGAGTTTACAACAGCTAGTATATGTAGCAAGCTGGAATCTCCTATTCTGCCTCTTAGGCAATGCCATTCTCTGAGTTGTGGTTGGTTATTAGATAAATATCCATCATTCACCATTATGTTTGCTTGTGCACAGAGCTGTGTTGAATTACAGTTCACTCACCCCTGTCTGCCAACTGGATGCTTGTTTGGAACCTTCCTACAAATGTGAGTATTGCATTGATTCTAATATGTCACACATGAAATGGACTAAGTCTTACAATTATTTTAAGACATTTTTATGTTTATACATTCAGGCCAGTAAATGTTGTTTAATACTATTTATTATAAACAGAGCAGTTACTTAAATATATGTATCTATAAAATGTATAAACATAAAATATCTTAAAATATATATATATATATATATATATATATATATATATATATATTTGTATGTGTGTGTGTGTGTGTGTGTGTGTGTGTATATATATATGTGTGTATGTGTGTATATATATATATATATATATATATAGTCATTACAAAAAGTGAAATAAGGTTCTAACATACGTCATAATTGCAGAGGCAGATGTGAGTGAAAACCTCTTTCAAGTCTGCAGGTGGGAAGACACCATGTTGATATGAAGACAAGAGATTGCGAAATGATTCTAGTATGCTTTTAAAATATTGAGCATATTTTTTTCCTTTCAGATAAATTTTCAATATGGAGATTGAAAATTTTAAATTGAAAACTCAATGTATAAATAGTATTTTTTTACATTTTTTTTTAACATATAATTTATACACATGACTTCCAAAAATATTATGGCATATCAAATGTATTTTCATTTCTTTTTTTAAAGAGCATTACTTCAAACCAAATAATGATGAAAGAGGGCTTAGAAAAACTGATATTCACAGGACAGATTGAGGGAAAGTATTACTCCAAAGCTTATTTCATGTATACATCTAAAATCCATTTACTTTTTGACATCAGGAAGAGACAGTTGAACTTTCTAGAGTAAAAGATGAGGAAAGAGGGCTTGGAAAATCTGATACTCAAAGGACAGATTGAAGGCAAGAGACACAGAGAAAAATAATGCATAATATACTTAGTGAACTTGAGTAAATGGATAGTGGAACAGGGTTTGGGAGAAACAGCAAAAGAAACAAAATTTATAAAGAGCTACAAAAGACAAAGTTGTGGAGAGCCATGATCCCCTACATCCTGAGGGAATACAGCAGATAAAGAAGAAGATTAGATATTACGGTGTAAGTGTGTATGTATTGTATTGTCAGTTGTAGCACATTTGCAACAAAGCAGTTGACCCTGCTTTACTCAGGTGAATTAGGATGTGAAACTATATTGGTACATGACATCTCATATATCACTCCAAGAGGTTGCATAAGCACTATGATGGCCACACCCTAGTTAACGGCATCAACCTGCTCACTAAACTGTGAGAGGATAGTCAGACGGGTTTCCGGACCTGACCGGTGAAGGGGTATGCCTCTCCCCAACTCACCTGTGGCAAGCAGCCGTCAGCCAGTTTGCCAGCTTGTGCTTCAGAAGTCAATGATTTTACTAGAGGGTAGAACTGTAGAATCAAAAATATGATACTCACCCTTTCAAGGAAGTTCCCAACTAGCATCCAGTTGGCAGACAAAAAGAAAGTGGGTTGTAACTGAATACTTTATTTATTCATGATACATGAAATGTGGCACAAGACCTAAAAGGAAGTGGGGAAAAAGACTGGTACTCATTAGCTAGCCTACTCCTAGTTAATCCCAATTGTGACCCATTTGTTCTTTACAATTTGTCCATTCACCACAAGAAGCCACCCCTCACCACTAAAACCCACATACACCTCAATACTGCATATTTACAGAGGACCTTAAAAAATAAAAAATAAAATCACCTCATGCCATAAGAATTTGAACAGTTTATAATATAAGAATATATAAAAATTCCATGAAGTGATGGGGAGGGGATGAACCCAATAAACAAAGTAAAGATAGAAAAAAATAAACTAAAACAAATATTAGTAGGAGCCATCCACCCCCCATAAAATAAGAGTGGCCACTGTATTCTGCTGATAGACAGAATCAAGAAGCACACTCCCTAATGGAGTGGGAAAGTAAAAATAAATGATGGAATGGAAAAATCTAAGGCTGACCCCGTCAAGATGTAAAAAGGAGGACAAAAACAAACTGGGGAGGTGGGGAATCTTGACATGGATCATAACAAAAATGAATGTCAGGAACAGGCCAGGAGCAAAACTCGTTCACATTAACTAGGAAAACAAAACATGATAAAATTAACCAGGGGTGTGTTCACAAGAAACTGCATTAAAAGAGAAAATCAGGGCTAGCCAAATCCAGGCTCACCGCTCAACCACCTTTCACTGAAATCTGTCGATATTAAATTCTGTCTATCAGATATGATTTTTACCTGAAGCTGATGCTTAAACAACCAGATTTTGATGCGAATAACACTTGTATCACAAGATTCCCTGCTGCCACATTGTCACATGCATATGCAAACTCAGTGGACACAAGCCAATTGGGAGCGATATGAGCTGTCAACTTGACCAACATAATCCCAGAGAGGGCACACTTGAGGACAATGGTAGGTGTGTGAAGCCGTTTCCCTAAGCCAAGGTCACACCGATGACAGTCGGGCAAATCTGCCTCACCAAATAATGGTTATGTTATTGAGAGGTAGCACATTCCGAATCAATTGCCAGCTAAGTGAAAACTCAGGATTGCTGAGATAATCTGCTGTTGGCAACCAAGACCAGAAAGGGCCCAACTCTGATGCTGACAAGCCGGGCCAGCCACATAAAGGATCCTTTGCAACCCCCTCTATTAATTCACAATATAATAGCCTATGAGACCAGAAAGGTAATCGAACCGAGGAAAGGCCTTCAAGGCCAACCGACACCTGGTGAGGAAACTCAACAACATTCCACAACCATGATGGTACTTAGCCCAAGAAATTGGAGGATTGAAGGTAAGGGGTTTTTTGTTTGGGGGTTACTGTTTGTCCATAGCTATGACCCTTGGTTTTATGTACCTCAAAATCTCCAATCTCCCAATTAGGGGCCTTGCTGCTGGATGTAGTTTATCATCATACCCAGGACTTTCATGAGTTGGATATTAGATTTTTTTTTTTTAAGCAAATCACCCCATCAGGGCAGTAGTGCCACTAGCACACAAGGGGTTACAGAGAGTGAGAGTAAGAATAAAAAGGCATGTTTGTGAAAAGGATAAAGAGAAAGAGAGGGATCAAGTCCAGGGCATCAGAAGATGTCGATTGACGTTACACTTGAATATTTGAAGATTATAGCTATCAGGGAAGCAAGTGATAGGAAGGGAGTTCCCCTGACAGAAGGTGTGAGATAAGCTGTTAGAATAGAAGAGATGGCAACATTTAACCATTTCGACAGTGAAAGGGTGGAACCGAGATGCCAACCTAGTAGCACACTTAAATTCATGCAATTTGGGAACCAATGAGAGTAGCTCATTGAAGTAGTTGCCATGAAAGTACTTGTAGAAAAGACAGACAGAAGCCACAGCACGTCTGTGAGATAGCGACTGTAGATGGTACCAAGATCAGGACCAAGCATGTTGTGTATCCGTCTCTATCTTGTCAAGGACCTCGAGATGAACAGTGGGAGCACCAGACCATATATGGCAGCAGTATTTCATGCAAGGACAAATGGTTGATATTTTTAATTTTTTAAATAAAACATAAAACAAAGGAAAAATACTCCAAAATGAAACAGAGTTGATCTGGTAAGTGGTGAGGGATATAACTTTCCCACTGTGAGTAAAAACTGAACAACCTCCCTGTGGACTGAATAAAGGATTTAGTCTGAAATTCCTCTATAGGTTACATACAAATGCACATTTCAACCACAATATACTGAGCTCTTTAACAGAAAAGATAAGACCATCAAACCATTTGGTTTGGTTTGTTTTATTTCATGGCATATCAACCTCAATGGGTTATTTAATGCCAACAAGATTTTTATTGCTGGTAATATTTTTTTGAAAAATGTATTGCTGGTAATAATTTTTCTTCAAAAATTCATTGCTGGTAATAATTTTTTACAAAAATGTATTGCTGGTACTAAAACCTATTTTTATACTTTCATAGTGTTTTGACCCCAGTTTGGGGGCTAACTATATCTGGTTCCCTAACAGGTGCTACAACCCTAGGTCAGGGTAGTTCTGGATACACCAGCAATTAAGAGGTGGTTCCATGCTCCTCAAAATCTCCTGATCAGAGACCTTGCTACTGGATGTAGTTTATCGTCTTACCCAAGACAGAAAGCATTTGGTATCTGCATAAAAAATGTCATTGAGAAAACACAAATAAATACAGCACAACTCCAGGTGTCTATCAACTCTAAAACACCTTCCTGGATGATAAAACAACCAAATGTTATATTAAAACTCAGTGAGTTCCAAAAGTCAAAAACCAATCCAAACACATTTTAAAAAGAATTACTCACTATCAGAAATGATTGCACAGATCACCTGTCCATCTATACAGATGGTTTTTCATTTTTTGTTATTTAATGCTGTGATCAGTGTAGATAATATATTTTTTCTGTTTATTTGTATTTATGATGTTGAGGGCCAAGTCAACAGTTTTCACCTTGGCACTAAATATGGAAGCTCAAGATCACCTGTCCATCTATACAGATGGGTCAAAATATGATGATAAAGTTAGATGTGCATCCATCTGCCACAAATTAAAATTAGGGAAACCAATTCCAGACAAAGATTCTATATTTAGTGCTGAGGTGAAAGCTGTTGACTTGGCCCTCAACATCATAAATACAAATAAACAGAAAAAATTTATTAGGAAACCATTTCCAGAAAAGGCTTCCATATTTAGTGACAAGGTGAAAGCTGTTGACTTGGCCCTCAACATCATAAATACAAATAAACAGAAAAAATTTATTAGGAAACCATTTCCAGACAAAGCTTCCATATTTAGTGTTGAGGTGAAAGCTGTTGACTTGGCCCTCAACATCATAAATACAAATAAACAGAAAAAATTTATTATATTCACTGACTCCATGTCAGTGATCACAGCATTAAAAAACAAAAACTGAAAAACCCACTTATCATTAATCTACTCAACAGCTTAAATATAGATATTGTCTTCTGCTGGATACCTAGCCATATTGGTATCTCAGGGAATGACAGAGTTGGTTCCACAGCAAGAAAAGCATCCACTAAAATAAAAAACATATCAGACAGCTTAGATAACAAAATCTCAACCGGATGTGACACAAGGGCAAAGTTTAAAGTAGGTTTAACAGTCATAACATGGAAAAATTGCCCCAGGCCCTCTTGGCATGTCCGCTTTTGGGGAGGCCTCAGGCACCAGACAATAAACCCAGCCCCATCTTGAGGGATAGGTACTGCCTGTGGGAAAGGCTCCCTGGGGTTTGGGGTTAAAATTTAAAGAATATGAAAGATCCCAGCTAAAGGCTAAAATCCTATATACAGACAATCACTGAATATATTAAAGAGGAGTAGCAGAACCAGTGGAACTCCTACCTAAACAATAAACTGTTCAAAATTAAACCAACTCTATGAGAATGGCATCAGAAATGCTAAACTAGAAGAGAAGAAGTGATTATGTCCAGGCTCCATATTTGAATTACTACCATAATCTATTCATATATCCTAAAAAAAGAAGATCCTCTGGTATGTGTGACATGCCAAGATCCATTCACTATTCTGATAAACTGCAGTAATATGGGACATTTGGGGTGTCCCCGAAAGGTTAGTATGGGACAGGGGACAAAATTATCCAATATGAGACTTCTGGCAACCCTATTTTAGTTACATGTGCTCACCATTTGTTGTTCTTACTGCTATTGGAAGTCTTCAAGTTAATATTTTATCTGGTAAATAATCTGTGATGGGAGGTAAAAAAAGTTTGGGTAATAAACGTGCCTGCAATAAGATGGAGTGTGAAATGGACAGTTTTTCCCCAAAACACTGTTTTTTTTTTTTTACTACCTTCACTCTTTGGCAATGTTTGTTTTAAAAAGCAATGATTAGAAATGTAATAAAACCTAAACACATGACATCAGAAACACCAAACTAGAAGAAGTGATTATGTCTAGGCTGCATATTGGAATTTCTAGCATAATCCATTTGTATATCCTATTTATAAAAAAAAACCAAAAAAAAACCAAAAAAACAACATCCTCCGGTATGTGTGACATGCCAAGAGCCATTCATCATAAAAGACATACTGATAAACTGCAGCAATTTTAATTCAACCTGCCTAAAATATCACCAAATAAGCATCTTAAAAGAAATTTTTCAAAATACTGATTGATTTTATATATTTCACTTCCTTAGGGAAATTAAACTGATTCCAAATTTTTAATTAAAAAAAAAAAAAAACATAACAAAGAGAGGTCTTACTGTATAAAATTTAAAAAAAATTGACTGTTTAAATACAAAACTTTATTTAAAAGAAATTAAATTTTGACATTAAATGATCAAATGGGTTGATATGCTGTAAAACAAACCAAACCAAACCCTCAATAGGTCAGAAGTTATATGGATTCATTTAACTTTTTCTAATTGAATTCACCCCATGCAAGACAGTAAAGCCAATAAGATACAAGGGGTTACTGGGTATAAAAAGAATGAGAAAACAGAAACATTATTAAGAAGAACAATAGAAGAGTAATCAAGAGGACAGTAGATGACAATTGATATTGCATTTAAATTATTGAAGATCAAATTTGACTGGAAAGCAAAAAGCAGAGTTCCACAAGTGAGAATTTCAAGCAAAGAAATTGTTAGCATAGAAATTTGAAGTTACATCTATCCAATTCAACTGTAAATTGATGAGACTTTGCTGCCAATCTAGTACTGTGCTTACATTCATAAATTCTAGGTGCCATAGCAAAGAGCTCATGAGAACAATTACCATGAAAGTATTTATAAAAAAGGCAAAGGGAAGCAACTTTATGTCAGTGGGAAAGTGACTGAAACTGAGATGCCAGATCAGGACTAATAATATTGCTGATTCTTCATTGCATCTTCGAATATATAGCAGGAACACTAGACCATACGTGGCACCATGAACAAATGGTAAAGTTATAAATATGTAAGATAGATTCAGGAGAGAAAGATTGTCTAGCACAACACAGTGAACCAACAATCTTATCAGCAGATCCAGCTATAGATTCAATTTAGTTTTTCCACTTCATGTCAGCTGAGAATGTTAGCCCAAGAAGGTGCAATGTGTCACTCCTCTGGAGGTTAGCATCAGCAGAAAAGGGTCTTTCAGTTGTTCAATAGAGTGCAGTTTTATTTTGGAGGCATTAAAATTAACAAGCCATTTTTGGGCCCCACTTAACATCAGATGGTAGGTCATTTGCCAATCTGAACTGGCTTACTATCGAGACAGGAGTAAATGGTTGTGTCACCAACATAGATACCAAGTTGAGAGCTAATGTCATCAGGAAAGTCATTGATGAAAAGTAAGAACAAAGTAGGACTAAGGATAGAGCCCTGGGGGGGGGCACCTACATTAGTACAGAATGATCCAGAAGAGTGGCTGTTCAGGATAACTTTCATATTGTCTTTACTATAAGGATGTGGCCTTAAATCTGAATAGATCAATGAAATTATTAATTTTTTTTAGCATGACATCCTAATGGGATTAAAATACTAGTAATTTTAAATACGGTAATCTTTTATCTAATGTCACCAACAAGTCATCACATACCTATTTTCATTAAAAAAAAAACCAAAAAAAAAAACCAAAAAAACATGGATGACCAAAATTGTGGCTTGCGGAAATATATTGGCTGATCTCCTTTTTTTCATCACAGTTAATATAAAAAGGTAACTAAGAAACATTTCAAGCTTTATAATTGATTAGTGGGTATGAATTGAGGCTCTGTTAGTAAAAATAATTAAGAATTTAAATGCTAGATCTGAGCGAGGTATTGTTCTTTATTGCTGAGGGAAGGAATGGTGAGGGGGAAGAGGGATTAAAGAAATTTCCAGTCAGCAAGGGTTACAGAGGAATGTCAGAAGGATAAGAAGATTAAGGGGACTACACTCATGCCATGTACATCAATGCAGTGTAACACAAGACAATGAAATGTGCAGACTGAGTTGGTACACTTTAGATCAGTGGTTCTCAACCTTTTTTTACCCATGGACCCCTTTCCCCTTCTTTTTATCTTGGTGGACCCCTTCATAGCTATTGGACATAAGAACAATTTTCTATTCTTCACTAATATAAATTTTAAGGTTTTAATTATCAAAGAAATAGTATACGATTAAGCTTTATTTTTAAATGAAAACTAATTTAATACAAATAAAATATTCTACTATAATTATAATAATAATTATTATTACTATTTTTAATTAACACAACAATTGAGTTTTGCCTGTGGACCCCGGAAATATTACATGGACCCCTAGGGTCCATGTAGACCCCGGTTGAGAACCACTGCTTTAGATACATGTTTGTTTAAAAGTGTCAAGATTTTGAAAACATTTGGTATAAATTTAGATAAGATGAAGAATACAGTAAGGCATGGGTGGCCAAACTGCAGCTCATGAGCCACATGTTGCTCTTTGACCTTTAATATGCTGTGGCTCACGGAAATATTTCAGCTGAGCTCCTTTTTTCATCACAGTTAATATAAAAGGTAAATAAGAAAAATTTCAAGCTTTATAATTATTTACTGGGTATTGAGAACCCATTAGATTAAAACACAAGTTTGGTGTTCATGTGTATGTAACAAAAATGTATGTGTAAATTTTGTTCATGATTTGTGGCTCTCAAACATCTAAACTTTATTGTATATGGCTCTTACATTAAGCAAGTTTTGCCACTCCTGCAATAAGGCATCTGATAGTGATCATGAAAGAGTAATTGGTAGACTGTTTAAAAAACAAATGGAAAATGACACCGAGATAAGTGTGCAATGTGCAAGGAAAGAACTTTGAAGAGGGCTAAGGTGCCATTTCCCTAGGTAGGCTATTTATTTACTTTTTTTAATTCGAATTTTAATGGCTGACAAGGCTCTTGGACTTTTTAATATGTTGCTTGTGGAAATATATTGGCTAAGGTCCTTTTTTCATCACAGTTAATATAAAAGGTAAATAAGAAAAATTTCAAGCTTTATAATTATTTACTGGGTATGAATTGAGGCTCTGTTAGTAAAAATAATTAAGAATTTAAATGCTAGATCTGAGCGAGGTATTGTTCTTTATTGCTGAGGGAAGGAATGGTGAGGGGGAAGAGGGATTAAAGAAATTTCCAGTCAGCAAGGGTTACAGAGGAATGTCAGAAGGATAAGAAGATTAAGGGGACTACACTCATGCCATGTACATCAATGCAGTGCAACACAAGACAATGAAATGTGCAGACTGAGTTGGTACACTTTACATACATGTTTTGTTTAAAAGTATCAAGATTTTGAAAACATTTGGTATATATATATTTTATAATTATTTTATTTTTTTTAAAATATGATTACATCGTGACAGAAATTTCTGTGTTTCAAAACTGAAACTAAAATTGTAAATTTAATTATAAAAATTAAACCTAAAATCCAGAGTTTTGTTCCATTCTCAAGTGATGCTAGGAATAACTTTGTAAGAAATTTACTTAATTTATAAGTGCAGACAATCTTAATATTTTGAGTTGTTCTGGTTAAGGAAAATTCAATCTATTTTGATTAGGGTTGGTTGGGTTTTAATTTCCCTAGAAATAATATATATATATATATATATATATATATATATATATATATATGTGTGTGTGTGTGTGTGTGTGTACTTTGTGATTACTGAAACCAATACAAATTTTAAAAACTGCATACTTGAATAAATATTATTGCATAGATGCATTTCTTAATATTTATATAAACATTTTGTAACAAAATGTGTATGTAACAAAAAATGCATGTTTAAATTTTGATTATGTCTTGTGGCTCTCAACTATCTGAATATGTGGTGCTTACATTAAGCAAGTTTGGCCACCCCTTATTTCTGCAGTCATGTGATGGGGGGGACTTATTTTCCATTCTGCAGCCTCTTTACCCAGAAATGTAATGTTGCAAGTCAATTACAATTTCCATGGCAAATGTTCATATGAGCCACTCTTTAGTTCCACCAGTTTAAACCTTTTTAGTGAACACACGTCACTTTCTCATAGTCAAATCAACTTTATCACTTCTGTGAACCAAATGTCAGAAGAAAATTCCACCTAGTCAGATTTTCCCCAAAGAACTAGCATTTTGTGGAAGTGACTCACACATGGGTGCTTCTCTGAATATTTAATCACTTCAAAAGATGTGGAAAATATCTTTTCTCCCTATCTTCATGATCTCTGTTTCTTACTACCTTCTGCATTCATATTAAACAATTTATTCAGCATTACCATTTTGACTGCAATCCTCTACCTTGAGTGACTCTCTTACATTTTATAAAAGTTTAGTATTAAAAAAAAACATATAATTTGAGTATTATGAAAAACTAAAAATGTAAATGTAACACTTCTGAGTCATTGTTTTTTTTTTCTTTTTAATATTTTAATTTTAGTGATTTATAGCCATAACTGTATTCATTGATAATCTATGTTAGAATATAATGTGATTTGTTGATCAGTTATGCAGCCTGATCTCCCCTATTTAGTAATGAAACATTCCATTTTTATGGCAGCAAGAGACATTACTTGATGCCCATAAGTGTTAGAACAATGGAATAGCCCATGAGTAATGAGATCAGGATGCTTTTTAGTTTATTTATTTTGCATTAACTTCCTTTGGATACTTTTACTTTTAATGATTTAAAAGGCAGAATTCTTTCTTACATGCAACAATAGATGTTCATTGCAGAGATACAAAGCCAAGAATAATCATTCAGAAGATGAACAAAATGATTACAAATTAACTTAAATATGGCCATCATTATTTGATTGATTTGTTTTTACAGCTTATCAACCCTTTTGCATGTTATTTAAAGACAGAATATTTTAGTTCAAGAATTTTATGGAAATAATAATGATTTTTACTGATACAAGTCCTACAAATTAACCCATAGCTGGGGAGATAAGAGTTGTTTCATACCTTTCTGAATGGTATTTGCACATAAGGGAATATAACAAACCTGACTGGAATTGGAACTCAGCTCTCTGATCTCCAATTCCAAGCTGTTATCCATTACACTACCTGCACACCCAAGCTTACAGCACCTGATATTTCCAAGCGGTCAGGTATAGAGCAGGCTTGATGTTGCTTAACTTCAGTGATTTTACAAGACTTGATGTTTGAACATGATATAGCCGTAAGCCATTTAATACCACTTGCATGTCCCAGCTTACAGCACCTGATATTCCCAAGTGGTCACCCATCTAGGTACAGACCATGCTCAACATTGCTTAACTTTGGTGATTGTGTGAGAATTGATGTTTCAATGTGATATGGCTATAAGCCATACCACCTGCACATTCAAGCTTATAGTGCTTGGTATTCCCAAGCCGTCGCCCATCTAGATAATGGCCAGGCTTGATGTTGCTTAAATTCGATGATCATACGAGAAGCATTGTTTCCACGTGATATGGCCATAAGCCCATTTACAGTTTAAGAGCCAGAATTTTCTTACATGTAAAAATTGAGTTAACTGTATTGGTGAAAATCCCAGGTGACTCGTGCTGAAAAGCCAACCGACGCAACTGCAAAATAACTTAAAGACAGTACAGGTAAACTACCGAATAATAATAATAATAACAACACAGTTTGTTAACACGCAGCAAATCATATATTCCAGTAAATTACTGGGGTTTAACACGTTTTAAAGGTGAGAAGGTTTTTGTGAGCAATACTAAAAAACCTAGAGAAGCAATTATTCGTAGCTAAAGAAATGCTCAAAAGAATTATCTTCCAATTTCAATTTTGCAGATACACAGATCATCAGGATCAGAGAAATGATCCTATCATAATTGCGTTTGTCTCACCCTTTGTACGACCGTTACGTCCTGCCAACACAAATAAATAATGGACGATACTGTTTTGATTGCATGGAAAGAGAGGCAAAGACACTTCTTGGTTTCAGTGAGAAAATGAAAAGAAAGAAAGAAGGTAGAAGTGGAGAGAGAGAATCAGATTAAGCTGATAAGAACAGATGCTACACTTTGATCTCATCCAAAAGCCCGAGAAGTGATGGCAACTGCGAAAAACATGCCATTTTTCAGATGCACAGTATTAAATGATGGAAATGAAATAATCGCTAAAAATCCAGTTACCATAAATAAAATAACATTGTCTGCTGGATTATTTTTAAATTATTATTAAGGGAAATGTTTGTAAGACAGGGGATTTGTCTCGAAAGAAAGAAAGAAAGAAGGGACACTAAAAGTGTTTAACATCTCACCTCGTAAATAATAGTCTATTTTGTTTTGATTGTGTAAAAAAAAAAAACAACAAAAGACATATGCTACTTGGTTTCAGTAAGAAAGAATTCAAGATAGAAGTGTTTAATGGCTGTTTCAGTGAAATGGAAAAAGTTGTAAAATTTTTTTCATTTGTACCCCCTTACTTCTTAAAATAATGGCCAGCATTCATATTTATAATTGTTATTGCAATATTTTCTTAAAGCCGCTAAAACTCAAATATTTAATGGTTTGACACAGGAATTTGCTATTTTTGTTGGAGAATTTGCCATGAGCTTATTCAATCTTTAACTGAAGAATTAAGATTCATCAGAAATTTCAAATAAGAAAACAGTAAAATGTTCACAGGGCTTTCTAGGACATATTAATTTTTAAAAGTTTCATGTTAGCTTTCTTTGAATATTTTTACTTTTAATGATTTCAAAAGCAGAATTCATTCTCAAATATGACAATAGGTTTTATTGTATAGATAACCATATATATATATTAACCATTTCACACCCAGCAAGGCAGGAGCGCTTCTATAACGCAAAGGGTTACAGAGAGTGTAAGTAAGAGTAAAAAGGGGTATTTGAGAAAAGGATAAAGAGAAGGACAGGGATCAAGATCCAGGCATGAGAAGCTGTCAATTGACATTATATTTAAATTTTTGAAGATTATAGTTATCAAGGAAGCAACTAAGAGGAAGGGAGTTCCACTGTTGGGAAGTGCAAGAAGAAGAAGTTGTTGGAGTAGAAGAGGCGGTTACATTTAACTGTTTTGACAGTAAAAGAGTGGGACCGAGGTGCCAACCTAGAAGAACACTTAAATTCATGCAGTCGGGGCACCAGTGAAATTAGTTCGTCAGAGCAGTTGCCATGAAAATATTTGTAGAAAAGACAGAGGAAAGCCACATCCCATCTGTGAGAAAGTGACTGGAGTTGAGATTCCAGGTCAGGACCTATCACATTGCATATCCATCTTATATATATATATATTTGAAGAAACACAATTTTATGCTTTTTTTTTTTTTGTTAGGACCTAGGCAACCTTTCAGCCAATGCTTCTTCTGGGACTGATATTCAGGGATTTTCCTGCATATTTGCAGTTGAATTCTCATTACTTCAGTTGTGCCAACAATCAGTCTGAGAAGAAGCGGTGACTGAAATTTTGCCTACATCCTTAAAAAAAAAAAAAAAAAGAAAAGAAATGAGCATAAAATTGTGTTTATTCAAATGTATCTATTCATGTATGCATATAACATTACAGTTTATATATATATATATATATATATATATATATTAGTAGTAGTAGTAGTAGTAGTAATCTTATAAGAAACTATACTTGTTCAGAAAACCTTCGGTGTCTTGATTTGCAAATAGTCAATCCAATACCAAAGGGAAAAAAAGGTATAAAAAAAAGAAAGAACCAAGAACATGTACGTTAGCCAAAAATAATCGTCTAGCATGCAAGTACAAAGCCCAAAGAAAAAAAACCTGTGTTTCTCTCTAAACTCTCCCTCATCATTTTTTCGAATAAATGGTTTTCCCCAACCCTCCCCTTTGTTTGTTTTTATTTGGTCACGTGGTTATGGTGTTTTGTTTATTGACTATAAGTATTCCGTTTTTTTTTTACCTTTTAGCCAGCCTTCCCTGACGATCCGCTAAGGTGAGACCATGGTAGGTTGTCTGGCTCTCTCTAGGTTTAAGTAATATATATATATATATATATATATATATATATATATATATATATATATATATATATATATATATGTATGTATGGGAATAATGCTTTTGATATTCATGCTGTGGTATCAAAGCATCTTGATAATCTTGTATGCATGCATGTTGCCAAGATACAGCTTAAATGCTATCAATTTAGGAGCATATTGTA
This sequence comes from Acanthosepion pharaonis, assembly GCA_903632075.3. Taxonomy (NCBI): domain Eukaryota; kingdom Metazoa; phylum Mollusca; class Cephalopoda; order Sepiida; family Sepiidae; genus Acanthosepion; species Acanthosepion pharaonis. Next base: position 1,190,639 of record CAHIKZ030003516.1, read on the forward strand.
CCTTGAACCCCTGTCGAGTGCAATACCAAAATTCATTCAAATTAGACAAGGGCTTTTTGAGCTAGGGCCATTTTTCTGTTTTTATAGAATTTTCAATTTGTTTTTGATACACATTCTCATATCAATCCGTGGATATAAGCAAATACATACATATACTCCAACTATTATATGTGCGAAAAAAATAATACATATTCATAATACATTATTAACAACATTTTTAAATAAATTTAAATAGGCATAACACAAAATATATTTATACAATTCACTACACTACATTAGAACTATTTTTTTTATAAACAACTATTTGAAAAGGTGAAGAGTCTATATGTGTTACATGACTTGATGGCAAATGAATAAACAGATGTACACTGATTTGTTGCTGTTATGTATTTTGGAATAAATGAAAAAATAAATGTATATAATAAGCAAGATACTTATTATTATGACCATTTTTTGAAGAACAAAGTTGATAAACAAATTGGAAATTATTTATGACTCAATATAATATTTTCATATGTAAAATATATATTCTACATATGAGGCTGGATAAAAAAACAAAAAGTACATTTCAATTACTCCCCCACCCTTGACACCAATACTTTTATAATACCCTTATTTTTCTTGTGTTTCACCATCTTTCTTCTTCACATCCTCCTCCTTCCTTTATATTACACCCAACATTGTTCATTTCTTTTTTTTTTTTTTTTAAAATAATATCGCATTTATTAGTTTTTAAAAATAAAGCATTAAGAGGTCAATTGATAAAAATTACCTGAGGATACCATAAAGTTGAAACCAAGGTAGCAGATTCAACAGATCTCCTGATTTTTAAAGTACACACACTCTATATATATATATATATATATATATATATATATATATATATATATATATATATTTCAATAAAGGTGCAATTAATTTACAAATTCATGAATTATTCATACAAAAAACAAATACAAAGGTTAATGATTTAATTGGTGAGAAATCCATCATCGCGAACAATTCAAATAATATACAAAAACCCCAAATCTGTTTATGAATGAAAAGATCCTTGTTTCTATAAATTTCTGTTGCATGAGTTCTTATTATTTTTACAAGCTTTCGTCTGTTCCTACAGACATCATCAGGTATGGAATAGATTTTGTTCTTGTTTTATAAGTAATAAGTAATAAGAGGACAACGTAATTTGTATAAGAATGCACAATTGTAAAATTTAAATTCAAACTCAGCATTGCGACAGCACACTCCAAAAACAATAACTCATTTCTAATAGCATTTTTCGGATTACAACAATACATATATTTTCGTTGTCCTCTTATTACTGAGAGAAAAAACAAGAAAAAAATCTATTCCATACCTGAGGATGTCTGTAGGAACAGACGAAAGCTTGTAAAAATAATAAGAACTCATGCAACAGAAATTTATAGAAACAAGGATCTTTTCATTCATAAACAGATTTGGGGTTTTTTGTATATTATTTGAATTGTTTGACGATGGATTTCTGCCAATTAAATCATTAACCTTTGTATTTGTTTTTGTATGAATAATTCATGAATATATATATATATATATATATATATATATATATATATATATATATATATGCATTATTTTAATACCTATACTCAACTGGGTGTGAAAAAAACCTGGATAGTACAATTTGCAAATAAAAATATATTAAAACAAACTGGTATCAGGGGAAAAAAATCAGTAAAGAAAAAAATGAAAAGACTAAAAACTTCTGTATTGGTTGAAAAAAAAAAAAGATCACTCAATACTGCAATACACTAAGTAGAGCAATGTATAAAAACCTAGTGAGCCAGGATCTATCTACCAAGGTTTCGCTTAATGGATCTTCAGTGTATAACATATCTTCATATACATATATTATTAAATAGACTAAGTCCAACAATTATTTCAATATAGTCTCTGTTTATATATTATTTTTATAGATACAAATATTTAAGTAAATGCTCTGTTTATAATAAATAGTATTAACAATAGGTCCTCTGGCAGGAATTGAACCTGTATCCTATACCAAACCGTCATATAGCCTGACATGCTATACCACTTAGCTACAGAGGAAGCGTCTGGTTAGCAAGGTTGAATTACTGTTTTTAAACTACAAATTTCTCATGATTTCTCTCAAATGCTCATATCTGCTAAAAGTGGATCTTAAAGTAAACAAATGACATATTATGAAATGGACTAAGCCTGACAATTATCTTAATATATTTTCTGTTTATGTTATTTTTGTGGACACAAATATTTAAGTAAATGTTGTTAATACTGTTTATTAGAAACAGAGCATTTCCTTAAATATTTGCATCTATAAAAATAATATATATATATATATATATATATATATATATAGTTAGGTAATGAAAAGTTTGGAAATGGGTAGGGATATTCCCAAGGAGGATGTAATCCAGAGAGCTCAATGTAAAACCAGACCGAATATTAATTAAAATTAAAAAACAGACACCTTTAAGGGTCCATTGATTATATTTTATTTCCCCAGGAAAGTTTTTTTTTTCCTGGTTCTTCAGATCACATTTCAAAGCATAAAAAAATATTTTTTTTCCAAGCATTATTCTTGGAAATATGATCTGGAGAACCAGGAAAAAAAATACTTTCCTGGGAAAATAAAATATTATCAATAGATCCTTAAGGTAGTCTGTTTTTAATTTTAATTAAATTATATATATATCATTGTGGTGTCAGCTGGGGAGTAGCAAGTCAGATTGGGTATTTTACTCTTAGTCTAATACCAGTAATCTTTACTCAAACCCAACTATTGGAATATTAGGCATGGTAAAAAAAATTACAGATTATGAAGAATTACCAAACAACTCGAAGTAAAGACTACTCTCTTCATCTTTGTTGTTTTTATCACAATGTTTCAGCCATTGTGTCCTCCAGCCTTCCTTAGGTGTATATAAATCTGGGTAACCTACAGGGAATTCCAAATTGAACCCTCTATTTAATCTACATGGGTAGACTGTTCTCATTCCACTGCCCATGTCTAGGGACATCTCATCTAGTTCTTGCTTGCCAGTTTCCATTGAGTCTCACGACACACTGGCCAGCTGAGGTATTGAACTCAAAATTACTATACCACCAAATTCATGAATCAATGCTTTAATCAACAAGGTGATTGTCTCATAGGTCTCGGAATTCCCTGTGGGTTGCCTGGATTGATAAACGTCTGATGAAGACCATAGGGAACAAAGGCCGAAACATTGCGATGACAACAACAAAGATGAGGACAATATTCTGAATGTAAACAGCATCAATAATTCAAAGTAAATTTCGATTTTTTTAAAATTTATAATCATTCAGAAACTTGGCAACTCATGTGCTCCTGACATTTTGAAATATTACTTGACTGAGTTCCAGAAAAAATACACAAGGGGAAGCTAATGGCATCATTTTGCAGAATTTATTACAAGCAATCAGCAGGCATATGGGAGCAATTTAATTATTAGGGAGAGAGTAGATATGAATGGAATGAGCCGACAGTCTCACCATCACAAACGGATGATCTTGGACGACTGGATTTGGAGAATAACCACTACTTTGCTACAGTAGTGTTTCTAAGCCCAGGGGTAAAATGGGGAAACAATTTCTATATATAGGTAAAAATTATTAAAACAATTTCTATAAACAGTGTGTGATGGATAAATTGCCATCTAAATTACACAAAAATGAAAATAACACTGACATCTCGTTTTAACAGATATATTTACCAAAATTACACAGAAGAAATATCTTAAAATACTAAAGAGTAAATTTATTCAATAAAATTGCCATTGGCTTCAACCACAACCTCCAGACGACTTTGGAATCTTCTGCAACTCTTCTGGACGGTTTCCTTGTTTAAATTGGTCAATGCTGCCATAATCTTTGCATTCAGTTCATCTTTGCTGTTTCAATGAGTTTTGCTGGTCTCTTGCTCAACTGCACCCCACACATAATAATCAAGGGGGTTGCAGTCTGGGGAGATAGTTGTCCAGATGTAAGGAGTGACGTGGCTGCAGAAATAGACTGACAGCCATGACTGGGTTCTCCTTTTTGTGTGGCATTGTGCAGAATCTTGTTGGCAGACATAGGGTCTTCCAGCAGCCACCCTCTTGACCCGACACAGCACTACCTCCTCATGGTATTTGATGTAGATCTTTGTGTTGAGTCTGAGGCCCTGTTGGGAAACGAATGGCAGCATAATGTTACTGTTACTAGTGATCACGCCAAACACCTTTGTAATCACCATTAGATTCATCTAACTTTTTTTGAATTTTCTATACTGTCCTCAGATTGACACTCAAACACTGAAATGTTTGTAGTGGAGCTTCAGGCACAAATGTCAAACAGTACAGCGAATGCCAAGCAGTACAAATTTCTGTCAGAGTGAATTGCATAATGGTGCTCTTTTTCTCACAGACTGTGCCCAACTGACCTTACTATATTGTGCAGTCGACAAAATCAAAAACAAAAAACACACATATGTGAAATTAAAAATATAAAATGGCGACAATTTACTCATCGTACCCTGTATATGGGTGAATTATTAAAATTTTAAAATGTAGACATAAAATGCTAAAAGATTTTAAATATAGAGTAAATAGTGAAAAAAAATTTCTAAATATGGGGATAATTGGTAAAACAATTTCAAAAATGAGGTTAAATTGTTAAAACATTTTAAATATAGGGGTAAATTTTCTAAACGGTTTCTAAGTATAGCAGAAATTATGAAAATGTTTAAATATAGGAAAAAATGTGGATATAATTTTTAAATATAGGGGTAAATTGTAAAAACAATATCAAAATAAAGGTGTAAATTGTCAAAACAATTTCTTAAGACAATTTCTATATATCGGGGTGAATTATTAAAATTTTCAAAATATAGGGGTAAATTTTCAAATATATAAGGGAAAATTATAAAAACAATTTCTAAATATAGGGATGAAATTTTAAAACAATTTCTAAATAAAAGGGGGAAATAGTTAAACAAAAACATACTAAATTATTAAAACAATTTCTAAGTGCAGAAGAAAATTGCTGAAAAAAATCTCAAAACACAGAAGCAAATTTAATATCATGTAAATAGTTTTGAGACATTTGTATTTATTTGATATTAATCCACTTTTGAGCATTTTGTTTTCCTTAAATAACCACTGTGTTTAGTATGGAGTTGCCTCCTTCATAAGTCATGAAAAGTCATAGTAAACATAAGACAAACTAACCAGGCAAGTGAAAGAATAGTAATTAATTAGTAGGCCTAACAAATGAGCTTTGTAGTCATGCAGTGCAAGAAACCCTGAATGTATATTTAAACTAGTTTGTCTCTTGCATGCTTTTAAAATCCACAATACCAAGACAGTGTAAATAATGACTTTATGCTATTATGACAATACTTTCAGAATGTAAAAAGAATATTAATTCCATGATATTCATTTTTTTTTTTTATAACTGAATTAAATATTAAAATACAAGGGGTGTGGTTATGGCTTGTCTGGTAATCATGTTGGATTTTTAATCAACTGATCCCAACCTGACAACCTGAGATTGGTGTGTATGTGTGTGTGGAGGGGGATTTAAATCATTTAAAAATAATTTCTGTATATTCTGAAGTTAATTAGTACTTGGTTGGAAGTGGGGGGTGGAATCAATAAAACTCAAATAAAGCCAACTATTACTTAAGCAAAAAAAAAAAAAAAAAGGTGTTGGGGGATGTTTAGCTCAGTTAGTAAGGATGTTTGTTGTTTAATTGTCTGGTTAATTTTTCCACCTCTCAATGTGCAACAGGACTCCAAATGTAAAGAGCCTGTTAAATACTGATCATTTATAAGAGACTCGGTATCCTTATGATAAACTTACTTCTCTGAAGCAGTGGATTCTGAAATATTCTAAGACTTATGACATGTATGAAAATTAAATTTCATAAATGATCTCACACTTAACAGGAGTAGCTAGCTTTGCCTATTGCCTGGTTCACAGTCCTCCCTGGTCTTGTGAACAGGAGTAGAGGTTTATTCTTTGTTTGCTGTTTAGGATTGGGTTTCCGGTTGTTTCTCCTGAAGTCTTCTCATTCTCCCTCACACCCAGTAACCGCTTCTGTCTTAGCGGGATTATCGTCTTGGGGGAGAAAGGATATAATAACACACACATGCATACAATCCCCCCCCCAAAAAAAAACAAAACAAAACAAAAAACAGACACATGCATAAAACACACACACATAAAAATAACCGGTGTATATTGTAGGTCATCTTGCAAAGAGGTTGTGGAATGAATTAGCTGGTTCTTGTGGAAGTCCACAAATGGAGTTTTAGATATTAGCAAAACCTTCATGGCATTATTGCGTATATTCATGCTTGTAAAATCAATATACACCAAGTTGTATATAGTAATACACTATTACAACTCATAATATCTACAAATCTTAGCAGTAGTAGCAACAGCTTGAGTAGCTGGATAAAGAGAATGGGACAGAAAAATTCTAGCTATTTAAGAAGAAGAAGAAGAAGATGAAAGAAATAGGAAAATAAAATTAAAAAAAAAAAAGAAAAAAAGAGATTTGAATTTATTCTTTTATTAAAAGGAGAATTTAAAATTACCAGGAAATTTGAACTTGGGATTTTTTCTTTTTTTTTTAGTGGGGGATTTAATGCTCAGTGACTTTGTAACTATTTTTCATTCAAATGTGTGACTGCATCAGTAAAATCTAAAAATCACATGGGATATGAATTTAAGACTTGGACTTAAACAACACATGTGATTATATAGTGGGACTGGAATTATTAAATTGGATACACTTACAACAAAGTCCCACAGGCTATATATATATATATATATATATATATATATAGTTTCTTAATAAAAATAAAAGGTCTTACCTGTTGCATAGGGAATCATTGTTGATGGTACAATAAGCATACTGGTATACTTTATAAAGACATCACCGTGATCAAGACAAGTTGCAACACAGAAAAACTGTAGTAGTAGTAGTAGTTGCAAAACTCACATTTAGTGGCAAATGGGAGTAGTAATAGTAGTGATATCAGTAGTCCCAACAGTTAACTGAGTGACAGATCAATAGAAGACAGTGCAGACTGGTACACTATTGCAGTATGGCACAAACTAAAATGGTAACACTGGAAACACGAGAGTTACACTGGAAATAAGTCCCCAAACCTACTGTTTATTCCAATAGAGCATTTTCTACAAGAGAGGTAATTTACTATCAAAATCAGGATTTTTATAATTAAAGCTATCAATGCCTGACAGTATTTTTTTAAAAAATACTGTTTTATATATATATATATATATATATATATCAAACAGGATCCAAATTTAGTTTTGAATTTAATATTTCAGTATTTAAATAAAGCATATTTAAAATAAATTGCTAACAAAAGGAAAAAAAAAAATTTAGTCAATATTTTATATTGATAAAGAAGTAATGATTAAAAGGCTATGGAAGTAAATACAGACAGAAATCCTGGAGTAGAGTCCTGAAGGCAGTTGGCAGGGCTGGTGCATGGCTCTCATCGGCCCTCACCTCATCTATGATATAGAGCCTCCCCCTCCCCCCCCACACACTCTACTACAATTTCTATAAGGTAGCGTGTATATAAAATACAAATTTTATTGTAACCTAATTATGTAGAATAATGGATCATATGCAATATAGGTGAACAATTTGACTAGAAAAATTGAAAATAAATACAAATTAGAGACATGTCATAATAGATCATTCCATCTTAAATAAATCAATGTTTTATATGATCATGGCTCTCAACAACTTCCAGTCTTTTGCTGCTCAAAGTAATTCTTAGTCTTACCCCTTTATACTCTTTTTGTTCTCTCATCCAGGCCCAGTGCAAGGGTCTTGTACCTGCCATCAAATTTATGATACGCTCCACCCCCACATTTTATTACATCTCAGTTTTCATAAGGTAGTATTCATATAAAATACAAATTTTATTCTAACCTAATTATGTAGAATAATGGATCATATGCAATATAGGTGAACAATTTGACTAGAAAAATTGAAAATAAACACAATGTATCTAAATACAAATTAGAGACATGTCATAATAATGATCATTCCATCTTAAGTAAATCAACAATGTTTTGCGGCAATTTTTAATATCAACTTGTGATTTTTCTTATTAAAAATCTCAATAATTTTAAAACCTATTCAACATTATGAATGAAAATAGTGAATTTTATGTTATATTTTTTTTTTTCTTTTTTTTTTCTTGTTTGAGACTTAGCATGAGCAAAACAAATTCACAGATTTGGACAAAAAGAAAAAAAAAGAAAAAAAGAAAAAAAAGAAAAAAAAGAAAAAAAAGAACCCAGAATGACGTCAAAATTCATGAATAATTTTTATCCTTTCATAGTCATTTGGATTTAGTTTAATTTGTAACGTATATAAATGTAGGTAGAAAAAAATCGAATGCTGATAAGATAGTGAGTATCACAATTAGGCTTGCCCCCCTTGGTTAGGGAGCTCAGAGAGAGAGAGAGAGAGAGTACGCACTGGGCTGAGCAGTTGGCTGTCACCATTAACAACCTTCTGGCAACTCCTGCAGCCAAGCTGTCCCCAAATATAATGCCTTGTATTCGACTGGATCTCGCCGGTACTGACAAGATGAGGTAGCCATGTAGTCTGGGCAGTGCATGGCCTCTATATAACATCACCAGCCTTGGAGAAACAAAACTCTAAATTCAATCCACCTGCAGCCTTGTAGGTCAGGCCTCTTTAACTTCCGAGAGGAGGAACAGAAGATAATGATTGACATTGTATTTAAATTTTTGAAGATTGAAGTTGACTGGGAAACAAGAAACTGGAAGAGAGTTTCTTCTATTGCATTTCTCACTTATGGAACTGTTAGCATAGAACTTATGGTTACATCTAGCCATTTTGACTAAAAAGATGAGACCTTGCCGCAAATATAGTACTGCACTTAAATTCATAAAGTCTAGATATCATCAAGGAAAGTAATATTTATTTTGAAAATACAAAAATGTGGCACAAGGCCAAAAAAGAGGAGATAGAGAAGGTTGGTCTTCAATCTGTCTTAACTTAAACTTAGCTGTTACTGACCCAAACATACTGCAGTGTTTCTTACACCAAGACATGTTCTTACCATTTTTACTACAGTCACCATAATACCTCAAAGTCTCTATGAAGTCCTAACTAGTTTCCATATGTAAAATTTGTCTGTTGGGATAAAAATAACATTTAAAAATGAAACTCCAATGTATGTCAACTGTAAAATGATGAAACATTGTTGCCAATGAAGTATTGCAATTAAATTCATAATGACAATGTACCAAAAAGGAAAGCGATATTTATTCTGTACAATACAGAAATGTGGCACAAAGCCGAAAAAGGGATTGGGGAAAGGACGGTCTTCTTCTGTCTTAACTATAACTTAGCTAGCCGCAAGCATTGACCCAATCGTATGAACAATATTCCTTACACCAAAACAACACATTCATACGTACCTTTCTTACTACAACCACCATAATACCTCTTTGTCTGTATGAAAATACTAACTAGTCCCCCATATTGAGGAAAGTTCATCAGAATAATTATCACAAAAGTATTTATGGAAACGTCACAGAGAAGCTACATTATGGTGGCAGGAAAGTAACTGAAGCCAAGATGCCAGGTCAGGACAAATAACATTGCAGATTCTTCTTCGGATCTGATCAAGAATTTCTAAATATATAGCAGGAGCACCAAACCAGATATGATAAAAAAAAGAATTTAATTTAAAAAAAAAAAATTATTTAAACTTTTTTTTTTTAAAGTGTTTAAAACTTAAAAAACAAACTTGTTTAAACATTTTTAAAAAAAACCTTCATTTAAACATTTAAAAAAAAAAAATAACACGTTTAAATGTTTTAATCAATCTTTTTCAAATATAAAAGTCATTGATCCTTTTCAAACATGACAGACATTTTGAAAAAGTTTAATAAAAAAAAATAAAATTTGATACAGCTATTTCAGAAAAACCTACACATACACAAAAAGACAATTTGCTTTATACATTATCCTAAATAAAAAAATGTGATACATTGTTTGGCTACTCCCCTAATCAATTCAGTATACAGGGTAGGTTGCTATATTCAGACAATTGTATACATGGGTATGTGCTGTAGCAAAGACAAACTAAAAATGACTGTGTACACAAATGAGTCAAAATCGTAATTGAGAAGTACATCAATGGAGTGGACGATTTGGTTAAAAAAATATTCAGTTATGTCACCTCTATCATCACAAACAACAGTAGAAATGGCAGTTGTCCAATGACACCTTAGTTCTATGTGTTCCACAAGACGTTCAACAAATGAAGACATGAGAATGACCAGTCAGTCATTTACTTAATACAGAATAAAAATACAATGTAAAAATATATATATATATATATATATATATATATATATATATATATATATATATACACATACACACACACATATATATGTCGATATTTCTAAGATGAGGTATTGTAGCTATTTACACTATTTACATTGCATTATCAAGGGGAATTAAGTAAAACTGAGATATCCAGAGGCATGTTACGTGGAATTTGAACAATCTACTTCTACTTCCGTGGACTAAATGAAGGGTTTGGTTTGAAATTCAAAATATCACCTAAACGCTAGAGTGTACAACGGCTGAAACATTGTGAATATGGCAATAAAGATGAGGGCAACAGTCCAAACAATGTAAAAAGTATATATATGTTTCAGCTGTAATTAAAATAACTAAAAGTCTGCCATTTAGCTGATTAATGTTACCTTCAGTATATATATATATATATATATATATATATATGTTGTCAGGAAATGAAGTTTATTTATTAATCTGACAGATTTTATTACTTAAACATTATTTTTAGGCTGGTACACAAAAAAGAAAATATGCTGTTTAATAAAATAAACAGAACATCTACTCAAATATGGGTATCTACTCAAAATAACATTTAAGTAATAAAATCTGTCTGATTAATAAATAATAAAATCCATCACTTCTTTAGAAATTGCTTTGTTTACATTAGGATATGAAACTGAGCAGATATGTAGAGAGTCAAGGAAAGATTTGTGTTTATAAGCCACTATCACACTTTGTGGATGAGATATATTTAAATCAGTGGTTCCCAACTGATTTTGGGCCATGCCCCGCATTGGTTTTTCTAAAATTCTGGTGCCCCACCCCTGTAATATTTAATTCATACATTTTCAAAATTTTACTGCAATTCACGTGATGGAAGCAAACTGAATGGTCACTCACACTGATTGGCCAACAAAACATAGGCTCTTCCAGTGACATGCATCACACCCTCTCCTTTGTTGACTGAGATGTGTGATCATGTAAGAGACAGGAAATACCCTGTATGCCAGTTATACATGTACGTACATACACACAAAATATTTTTATGTATGCATACTGTATATGCATTGTATATATTAACACTTTCACTCAGACTCACTAGAAAACAATTCACTGTTAATAACTCATTCTTGAATTGCCCCCTTATTCTGTTGGTATAGTAAGCCAAAGGGTGCACACCCTACAAATACCCCACCAAAATATTACCAAGCCCCACTGGTGGGGCATGCGCCCCATGCTGGAAATCATTGGTCTAAAGCAGTGTTTTCCAAAGTGGGTGATAGTGCCCCTTTGTGGGCTCTGTTATGTTGAAAGAGGGCATTGTGATTTTTTTTTTTTTATTTCATTTTGGGGGGCAGTGAACATACTCAGGTGGTGGTGGGCATGTATCCATTTTTTACAGATTTTCAAAAAATATTCAATATTGGCTACAAAAGGAAATTTCTGGAAGTGCTGTGGGAAGCTATCAAACTTTTCTTCATTAGTTTCCAACTACCTATATGGCTGAATGTGGTTTCAACGCAGTTACAGGGCTTCTTACTAAACAAAGAAACCACTTAAAAATTACAAAACGAGGAGATCTACAATTATTTCTAAGCAGCATGGAACCTAGAGTAAGATCCTTAGCCAGTAAGTACCAAAGTCAACCATCGCATTGAAAACACTGAGATAAGCTATCAAATAAAATTTTTTTATAGAATTTTAATTATTGGCATTTTTAATAGAAATGAAAACAGTATTTTTGCACTAATGCCTAAGTGTTATCTTGCTATGAAAGATGAATTCAGTATAATATTCGAAATTTAATTTAACAAGGGGGCATTGACAAAAAGGTTGTGCCCAAAGGGGGTGCTGGTTGAGAAAAGGTTGGGAAATGCTGGTCTAAAGCATGTCAGACCTAACGATGGTTTCCCCGGCCCAGAGTGACACAGGTTCGAATCCTGCTGGAGAGCGCATATTTTTCTTTAATAAGATTTCTCAAATATTAAGGTTGGTAAATGAAAATGAATAAATATACTGTTTAATAAAATAAACCAAGCCTCTACTCAAATAGAAGTATTCACTAAAAATAATGTTTAAGTAATATATATATATATATATATATATATATACACCAGGTGTAACAGCATAATTGAACATCCCACAAAATATTTAATGTCTAAAAAAAATAAAATCACTAAATTATTTGAGTTACTTTTTCCATGTTTTCAGATAAGATGTTTAGCCATCTTGACACCATTTGTTGTAAGAATCACTGAAAAACCATTCGAGTTATTCAGCTAGAAAGAGAACAGGTTAAAATTATTTTGTCTCAGACCCACTGTCTTCTCAACTGAGCAATGATGAGAGGCCTTCAATAATGGTACCAGCATTCATACTCTGGCTTCCATCAAGAGAACGGTGAATAAGTTTACAAAAGAGGGAACAGTAGAGAGAAAAATTGGATCAGGAGGTCACAAGAGGAAGAGGAGGTCATCATTTCAACTTAGAGCTAAAGAGATCAATTAGAAAAGATCCAACTCAATCCATAAGACATTTGGCACATGAGAGAGGAGTTTCAGCTATGACAGTCCAAAGAGCAGTGAAAAAAATGATTTGAAAATGATATTGTACGTGAAATGTGTGAAGAAGCTTGTTACTCCAGGACAGAAAGTTAGAAGGGTAAAGAGGGCCAAGATCATCTTGAATAAGTTAGAAAATGATCTTGGAATAATAAATATATATTTAAACATTATTTCTATACTTCATGAGCTTATGATTAATTAATGAAGAACATGTCATTTTGATTTATGATTGATTTCATCATGATTCTTCTGTTAAGTTTGGAGAGTAATTATACATTCTTACTGCTCAAAGTAGAGTCCAATAAGGTTATAAAAACCTTGGAGAATTCCAGTAAGATATCTTTAATCATTTTCTAAGATACAACGGTTCAGAGCTAAATCTAACAATTGAAAAATTTTGCTGTTACATATATATATATATATATATATATATATATATATATATATATATATATATATATCTATGTATACATGGCCAAGTGGTTAGATTGTTCGCTTTCTGGCTGAGATCCAGGTTCAAATCATGATCAATTTGTCAGGATTGTAACCTCTTGTTTATATCAGCCTGGAGAGGTGATCCCAGTGGGCGGCACCTTTGGAAAGTGTCTGAAAACACGCCACAGGTTAACCTAAACCTTGTGAGTGAAATTGTGTAGACAGAAATTTTCAGAAGTTGTCAAGGGTTGTGCTAGCACAGAGTCACAAGTCATCATGACAGAGGGCTTGAGTATACTGTTCAAAAAATTGATCACACTAGATTATGTGTTCTCTCCCAGCAACTGTAACTAAGGTCTGCTCAGCATAGCCACAGTACAAACCACCATGGATTCTGTAGCTTGTTGAGTGGGTGGGAATTTGTAAGCTGCCCTGGTAGATGGGTGTGCTCGGAAACAAGTAACCAGTCATTATATATTTCCAAGAAGGGCATGTAGACATGATGTAATGGTTAGCAAGCTTGTCTCACCTGATACATTAGGACTGAATAGTGAGTTTGATCTTTATTGGGTGCCCCATACTTTCAGCCTTGTGTCACATCTAAGCTATGCTTAGAAAATCCCCAGTGTATATTTCTAAGCAGGTTTTGTTGAATTTAACAAACAAGTTCTGTCTATTTAATTTTGAATTGTATTTTTTTCAATTTTCTAATGACTGTGATAGTCAAAAGTACTAGAACGAAAAAAAAAGGGACTTTGGACACTTGATTCATGATTTCAATCCTGATATACATCTTATTCAGAAATTGGAAAATTGTACACTATTTACACTATTTGGACTATTGTTCTCATCTTTGTCGCCATATTTATTACAACGTTTCGGCCGTTGTACACTCCGGCCTTCTTCAGGGGGTTGGAATGTCGAACTGAAGTCTTTATTTTGCTCACTGGGGTAGACTGTTCTAGTTCCATGTACCAGGTTTTATGGATGTCAATTATCAGTTATCTTCTGTTAATTCCCCTCTCCAAGTTCTCCACTGCCTTAACCGGGTATTGAACTCACACTCTTTGGGTCCTGTCACTGGATCTAACCAATGCCTTTATCCACTGTGACATGTGTCCTTGGGGCTGGAGCATACAACGGCTGAAACATTATAATAAATATGGCGACAAAGATGAGGACAATAGTCTGAATAATGTAAATAGTGTACATAATACCTCATCTCAGAAATACAGACAGATATTGGAAAAATGTAATAAAAAAATAGACAAACCTTGTCAGTTGACTTTAAGAAAAAGTTTTAAAAAAAATTTCAGAATATGGGATTTGATATAGACTTCGTTTTTTTCAAAATATGGGTTTCAACATAGAGAAAAAAACTAGTTTAAAAGAAGTAGATTTCTTCAACTTAAGAAAAGTTACACATCTGTTGGATTACTGCCTCCTGACAATAATTACAGGTGGTGCAAGATTTGAAAGAATCTTCCTCTTTCCTTGATGACTTTGATAGTGAAAAGATGCCCTCTTCTAGCTCTGAAGGTTGAATTCTTCACATTTAATTTAATTTTCCTTTTTAGTAATATATCCATTTAATATAGTTATTAATACTTGTTTTGTTTAAATTCTATCTTGTATTACTTATTTTTTTTCTGTACTCCCATGAGTCCATCAATATTGTTTGTAGTACAAATGTACCAGGAGCATTAAACATTTAATAAAAAATGTCCACACCTCATATCAAAACTGTCAATTTCTGCAACACATCAACCCTATAGGAATCGCAACAAACAAAACCACTTTATAACTTTACATACACACATCTTCCAACAACCTAACAAGAATAATCAAGCAGATCCCACAATCAATTAACCACATATTAACATATCTGAAAATTCTTCCAATGAAACTATCTTCAACAAACCAATTCAGTTTATGTAACAGCCCTAAAAAATAGTGGATTTTTGGCAACATTCACATACACACCACAAAAAATAGCCAACAAGAAAAGTAATATCATCTAGTTCAAACCACTGTACAACAAAAACAAATGGAAAATATCCATTAAATTCATACAAAAACACTCTCCCCACATCAAACACTCAACAAGATATTCAACAGAAACACAATAAAAATCAGCTACAGTTGTACTGAGAACATGGCAGAAACAATAAAACGTACAAAAGAAAAATAAATCAGCCAGACAAACCAAACCCAATTATAACTGCAGAGCAAAGAACCATTGTCCCTTAAATGGCAATTACTTGCAAAACAATTTAGTATACCAAGCCACTGTAAAATCAGTAGGTAACAAAGAAAAAATGTACACAGGAGTAATTGAAGGACCCTGTAAACATAGACATTATATACACAAAACATCCTTTACAAATAGTGAATATATGAACAGCACAACGCTTTCTAAACATATATGGGAAATTTAAAAAATGAAAACCAAATTACACTAAAAATATAATGGAAAATAAGGAAAATAGCATTAGCTTACAACAATAAATAAAAAAATGTAAACTTTGTCTGAAGGAGAAAATAGCTATAGTCACCTTCCCAGACCAACACAAATTACTAAATAAACAATTAGAACTCATCTCAAAATGCAGACATGAAAACAAATTTTTACTATGTTACTTGAAAATCAAAAACAAATACCTTGTAAAATGCCACCATGAAAAATGCATGTATATGCCCTATATATAACATAGATAATGTGTTTAGATCTTTGAACAGGCTGGAGTTGAGGAAGTCAAGAAGAACAAAAGGTGTAGAATACTTCACAGATTAGGATCTGTCAAGAAATCTCTGAGGCAAACTTGTCTCAGTAAAGAAAATATTTTAAAACATCAAAATTAGGCCAAGGTATATGTGAAAATTGACTTTTTTAAAGTAATTTTCATGGATGAATCTCAAGTGACACTTCATGGACAGGCCAAAGGATGGATTTTATCTGATGCAGATGTTCTTGTGGCTAAAAAAAAGCATCAAGGAGGCAGCAGAATGATGATATAGAATTGTCCACCAAACCATTATTGGATCATTCAAAGTTGATGAAAGAGTTAAACTGAACAGTGCTAACTATTCATGGACAAGGCTTTCCTTGAATGGTAATCATCCCAGCTCCTTCTCATGAATCTAAGGTTAATCATGTATTTTTTGTGTGTAAAAGGCTTACAGGAGAGAAGATAATGGAATGGCCGACATCAAGTCCCGATCTAAATCCGATTGAAAATCTATGGTCAATTTTGAAGATGAAATCATATGAAGTTGGCAAACAATATGACAGCAAAACAAACCTATGGCAACCAATTAAAACCACCATGTTGAAAACTGAACCTGCTGAAGGAAAAAAAATTTGATAAAATCAATGGATAACAGATTGCTCGCTGTTATTGAGAAGAACGGTCACTATATTAAGATGTAAAGGATTCAAAGACTTATCATATATGTTTGTTACTTATTCTATTATATTCTATTATAGGTGTTGATCAATTGTTGATGATTTTATTATCTTGTTTATGGAGTAAAATTTGATTTTCTGGTTTTACATAACTTCAGACTGCAGTTTTTATAATAAATCCAATAACTTTAATAAAAACATGGTGAAACTACCTAAAAATTTAACTCAAGTATTGCTTTTTTTCTAAATTGATTAAAATTTGGCAAAAGCTCGTCAAAGGAAATTTGAGTTTTATGTCATTTTCCATAATAACTTCAGACAGGCTGTAGTAATAAAATAATAATACAATGTTGGAATAAAAAGCAACTTAAGATGGAATAAAACTAGCAATAAAATAACAAAATGTTGGGATAGAAAGCAAAAATAATAGTAATGATAACCTTTATTCTATAATAGTAAAAAACTCAACAGCTAATATAAATTGTTAATTTCCTTTGTCTATTTTCTGTCAAAACTTTTTAAGATTCATTCCAACAGAAATAAACAATAATGCATGTGTTTTTTTACTTTTTTTTCCAACCTGACATTTGAAATCTCAGGCAAACAATTTCTCAGACTGAACCAAAATGGCTTCTATTTTGATAATTATATTTCAAGGCGGTCTTCATCTTATAAAAATGATCCATCAAAGTTTGCTGGATTGATCGAATTTTGGATATGTTTTTGGCAATTTGACCAGGTTCTTTTTCTTTCTCATTCAACTGCAGCATTTCTCTGCCAATAATTTCAAATTGACTCACCAGTAAAAAAAAAAAAACAAAAAAAAACTGTAGTCACAGGACACTGAATTCTTAATAAAGGTCATTTCCTAGTCAGACTGAAAAACTTGCATGATCTTCTTAAATTTGTCTGCTATCAGCAAATGTTTCTATATGATATAAAAGCTTCAGCAAATAAGGCATTGAACCAATCCCTTCCTGCACACATGTACATTTTTAAAAAAAATTATTAAAAAACTTGCCCAACCATATGATTGACGATAGATTTATTGACAAAAACTGTGTAACATAATGTTTGCTCATTGGTACATGTTTTGGCACTTCTCCCTTCATCAGCAAAAGATTTACATTAATTTGAGTTTTAAGTTCTAATGCAAAAGTTACAATCCATCTCTTGACCTCCCCAGCTAAGGGTTAAATAACAGGGTAAACTGGATTCCTTAGTTTCCATATCCATAGTGGGAAATCATTCAGTACATGTTGCCCATCTTTTCTCCAAGGTCCAGCTGCCATCAGGAGCAGATAATCCTTCCTTTTCTCCAAGGTCCAGCTGCCATCAGGAGCAGATAATCCTTCCTTTTCTCCAAGGTCCAGCTGCCTCAGGGGCAGGTAATCCTTCCTTTTCTCTCAGTAGCAAGTAACTCTTGCTTTTCTCCAAGGTCCAGGGAAAGCTTCCTTTCATCCAAAGTCTAGCTGAGAGGCATGTAATCCTTCCTTTTCTTCAAAGTCCAGCTGTCTCAGGGGCAAGTAATCCTTCCTTTTCTCCAAGGTCCAGCTGTATTGGAGGCATGTAATCCTTCTTTTTCACCAAGGTCCAGCCATGTAATCCTTCCTTTTTTCCAAGGTCCAGCTACCTCAGGGGCACATAATCCTTCCTTTTCTCCAAATTTCACCTGCCTCAGGGGCAGGCAATTGTTCATTTTTTTTTCTAAAGCTGAAATAATGAAAATATCAACACTTAGCATTGATTTTTCAATCACTTATTGGGTGCAGGGTTCATAACACTACTCTGTCATTGAGAACAGAGCAGCAACATGACTGACCTACTTGATTCGAATCTCTCCAATTAAAAGCCCACACTCTTGGCTGCCTCTCTTGGTGAGGACTAGATATCCAAACTGGTTATTAGTGACCACAAATGTAACAGAATCAGATATGCAGAGGACACAGTGTTGAAAGCAGATACAGAAGAAAACTACAGGAACAGCTACAAAAGGTAGTGAAGGAAAGTAAGAAGAAAGGACTAAACACCATTTGCAAGAATACCTAAATCAAGCAAGTACAACAATAGTAAATATCCAAGAAGTGCTTTAACAGAAAACAGGAAGTGTGACATCAAAATCCGAAGGCACATTAGGATAGTGAAAGTTGCCTTCCAAAAGCTAAGCAAAATATTAAGAAACAGGAAAATTTTCTTAGGAACAAAGATATGAGTACTGAATTGTTACATAATATCAGTCCTCCTATATGGAAATGAATGCTGGAAATGTCTTCAGAGATAAGAGACTTGAAGCAACAGAAATGTGGTTCTACAGAAGGATGCTGAGAATACCACGGACTGAACATGTGAAGTTTTAGAGAAAATGGAAATGTAAAAAACACTTGTATTTGACATCAGAAAGAGGCAGGTAAAATTCCTAGGGTACAAAATGAGGAAAGAGGACTTGGAAAATTTGATACTCAGAACATATTGAAGGCAAGAGAGGCAGAGGAAAATGGTGAATAACCTATTTAACAAGCTTCTGTGAGGATTGCAGAACAGGGTTTAAGAGAGATAGCAAAAAGACAAAATTTACTGAGAAGCTACAAAAGACAGGAAATTATGGAGAGCCATGATTGTCCACAACCTGAAGGGATATAGAACATAGAAGCAGAAGATGAAGCTAACAACTGCACCCTGTAAAACTTACTAACTACTAAATCCACAGCGGCAACACCTAGCATGATGAAGTTGTGTTGTTATATGTCACTGGGTAGTCTGCAAGTTTTAGTAGTAGTAGAAGAATTTGATTATGCTTTTCTAAAAACAAAATATGCAAATTTGATTAATTTCATTTTTCTTTTTCTTTTTTTAAATCATTTCACTCCAAGCAAGGCAATGAGGTCATTAAGACACAAGGGATTACTGAGTATTGGATAATATAAGAACAAGAAAAACACTATTAAGGAGAGAGAACAATAAAAGAACAAGATATAAGAAGACAGATGATGATGATGATTGACATTGCATTTAAATTTTTGAAAATCAAAGTTGACAGGGAATCAAGAAGCCAGAAGAGAGTTCCACAAGTAAGAAGTGCGAGAGAAGAAACTAGCATAGAAGTTACAGTTACATCTAGCCATTTCAATTATAAAATGAAGAGACCTTGCTACCAATCTAGTACCGACCTTAAATTCATAAAGTTTAAGTAACATAGCAGAAAGTTCATTAGAACAATTACCATGAAAATATTTATAGAAAAGGCATAGGGAAGCAATGTTATGGTGATTGGAAAGTGACTGAAGCTGAGATGCCAGGTCAGGACCAATAAGATTGCAGATTCTTCTTTGGAGTTTATCAAAACTCTCTAAAGAGATAGCAGAGGGCACCAGACCAGATATGGCAGCAATAATCAAAGCAAGAGCGAACGGTAGACTTATAAATATGTAAGATAGATTCTGGTGAGAAAGATTGTCTAACATGAAACAAGAAACCAAGCAGGCAAAGAGAATGAATCAAAGAATTCTAAGAGAATATCTCTGATATTCTAGTAGAAAAAAAAAAAAAAAAAGACGAAAAAAATTCAAATTATTTAATTATTGAAAAGGTAAGCTTCTCTTTCCTTGACCATTTTGACTTTTATAATTGCATCTGCAATTTCATATTTTCAAATGCAATTTACAAAACGGACAACAACAAAGACAAGAGGGACAGAAAGAAAAAAAGAGAGAAAGTATCTAAGTCGAGAGAGAGAGAGAGAGAGAGAGGGAGAGAGAGAGAGGGGGGAGAGACCCCCCCAAAAAAAAACAAAAAAACAAAAAAAAACAAACAGTAAGTATATTTACCCAGCCTCACCACCAAGGTTGGATGTGACACAAGGTTGTAGTAAAAAAAAAAAACAGTGAGAAACAAAGGTGGAAAGAAACAAAGAGAGAGGAAGAGAAAAAAAACAAAGCAAAAAAGCTGTAAAAAAACAAAGAAGACAGCAAACAATAAATACAAGTGATAGAAAAACACAGGAAAAGGACAGTAAGAAACAAAGACAGAAAGCGACTAAGAGCGAGTGGAAAAAAAAAAAAAAGAACAAAGAAAAGGACAGTAAGAAACAGAGGGTGAGAGAGACAGAAAAAAAAACAATAAAGATAAAACAAAGAAAAAAAGAAAGAAAAAAAGAAAGAGAACAGAGACAGATATTAAAAAAAACTCAACAAGAAAGAATTCTATGGAAATTGTAATTTTTCTATTTTCAAGCTAGTAAGCCGTTTCCTGGAGGCATAAATCAATGAATAGGCCTATTGTGGGACATCCAAGTACGTACAAAAGTTGCATTGAAGAGGATCCTTTAAAAAGAGCAGCTAAGCACAAAAATGGAGATTATCCTTACTAATATTAAAATATATTAGTAAAAAAGCTACTGAGAGATTCACTCCCTATGCAAGGTTATTTAGTATTGGCTGTCTTTTTTGTTTTGTTTTTAAAGCTGCTGACCATTTTATCATATAGATATGATAGGCTTATTCAAAATTACAAGGTCGTTTAGTCTCAACTTCTATATAAATAAAGTGCAGTGTACATGTGTCTGTCCGGTTTTTTGATCTTGGTGAATTATAAACAGCCTGAACTGTAGTTACACAAGATTAAAAATTAAATAAATAACTCATTTAAAGTTAAATTTAAATATTGAACAGAGTGAAAGGTTTAAAAAATAATTCTTTATTAAAGGTTTAACTTTAATTTTGCTTTTCATTGCAATTGATATGCAATTAAACTGTAATTAAAGCTTAAGCAGGTCATGGTACATTGCTCATATGTCTTTTTTTTTTTTTTTCTAGCATGCATACTGTGACATATTCGAAATATTACATAATTTAGGTTCCCTGATGTCTTTTAAGGGTGACTTTATGTGAAGGGATCATAAAGAATGGTAATTTTAAAAGAAAATAAAAATTGCTTGCAAAATAAATGTAAACAAATGAGGAAGATCAGTTGTGTATATGAAGAAAGATTATTCCGATTTAAGGTGTTGGGTAAAGATAAAATAATTATTTCTAAATTCTTATAACTTTTACGTACATAAGACATTGAAGATAAAAGGCCAAAGGCCCAAAAGACCTCTGTGTTAGTTATCCTAAAATCTAGCTATGTTACGTCTTCATGGATTTGTCAGGCTTGTGAGAAAAAAAAAAAAAAAAAAAAAAAACTTTTTATAATGTTTATCCAATACAAGGCCCAAGAATCACTCAAGGTAGAGGGTTACTGTGAGGTGTTGGATGAGTATAAGAAAAGGCAACCAGTGAATGTTCACTCAATACAAGGCCCAAGAATCACTCAAGGTAGAGGGTTACTCTGAGGTGTTGGATGAGTATAAGAAAAGGCAACCAGTGAATGTTCACCCAATACAAGGCCCAAGAATCACTCAAGGTAGAAGGTTACTGTGAGGTGTTGTATGACCATAAGAAAAGGCAACAAGTGATGTTCATGGGACTATGCAGAAAAAATAACAGCTAACTCTAGACTTGAAGAGGTTTTAAATTACTGTAATTCAGAAAAAAAAGGAGAAGGAAAAGACTTTAGAAGTAATTGGAAGCCTGACCCTAAACAGGGATCAACAGATAAACTTCTACTTCAAAAACCTGAGGGGTATGAACTGGATGATAAGTGAACCTATCTATTCCTATTGGGAGGGTAGAAAGAAAAAATGAAATAAATAAGTATAAAATGTCAGAGTTCAGAAGGAGATGTTATAAGTATCAAGTTGAAATAGACTTTAGAAGGAAACAGAAACCCAATCTTAAACAAGAATCAAGATATAAACGTCTACTCCTGTTCAAAAGACCATGGAGGAGTGTGAATGAAGCGATAGGCGATCATATCTACTTTTATTGGGAGAGAAGAAAGAGATAATTAATGAATAAAATTTCAGATTTCAGTTGAAAACGTCAGAAGTATAGAGTGGTTTATAAAAATTGAGATTTTGTAAAATGAACAAATTAAATTTAAATTATAGCAAATGCATTATTAGAAAATATTTCATTAATTAATCAATTTCAGACAAAATAAAAAAAAAAATATTTTATTGGAAATTATTAATAAGATACAATATTCCTATTGAGTGTATATCAACTCAAAATAAAATTTAATTAACTTCTAATTACACAGCATTTAAATCAAATACCAAATAGTTTTCGCTCTCTCTTTCTGAAATGAGGTATTGTGACTATTGTGACTATTTACATTGTTTGGACTGTTGTCCTCATTTTTATTGTCATATTCATGACATTTCGGCTGTTATACACGGCATTCATCAGATGATATAGGTTAGAATTTCAAACCAAACCCTTTAGTCCACAGGGGATAGATAGAACTAGTACAATCTACCGGCTGCAAATATGCGTAACAATCAAGTTTTAGAGAAAATGGAAACAATAAGGACCCTTATACTTAACATCAGAAAGAGGCAGTTGAAATTTCTAAGGCACATAATGAGGAAAGAAGGCTTGGAGAATCTGACAGCACATATTGAAGGCAAGGATTGCAGAGGAAAGAAGTGCATAACCTAGTTAATGAGTTTACACAATGGTTGGCAGAAAAGGCATCAGGAGAGATAGCGAAAAGACAAAATTTACTAAAAGCTACAAATGGAAAGAAATTGTGGAGGGCCATGATTTTCCACATCCTGACAGGATATGGCCCATAGAAAAAGAAGAAAATGTTGTAAATGTACTTATCATCATCATTCACTTGCCTGCTAATTGTTGGGGCTGGGTGGGGGTGTCTAAGGGTAAAAGAAGTAGATACCCTCTTCCAAGATGATCTATTCGCAATGGCCCTCAAGAATTCCAGCACTGTCATATCTGTCCACTCTTTGATATTGGCTAACAAGCTCTTGCGTTGCCATCCCCGTTTGAGTCTGCCTTGCATGATGGTCTTGTAGAGGCTGTTATGCCATGTGACATAGCTAAACCATACCATCTTCTGATGCTTAATAGTGGCAAGGGGAGATTTCTGTCCACCCACAAAACTTTTGATCTTGCTCTGTACATAATTGTTGTTTTTGTGCTCTCAATAGGAGATCTCAGGCATTTGTTCTTGAATGCCTGGATCCTTTTTTTATGACTTGAACCAAGAGTATCCAAGTCCCATACCATAGAGAAGAATGGATATGATTTGTAGAGCTTGAACTTGGTATGGAAGCTGATGTTACTCTTCCATATCTTTTCCAGTATGGCCATCTCTGCTGTGGCAGTGGTGATCCATGTGTGGATTTCTGTACTGCAAGTGCTATTATTTGACAGGATCGCTTCCAGTGGTTCGACGTTCATAGTGATGCCGGCACTAGTGTTGCTTGTGCCATTCAACATTACTTTGGATTTCTCTGCATCAAGTTACATTCCATAGGCATCGGTTCTTTCAACAATTTTGTTGCACTTATACATCTTTATGAAAACTTACATTTTCGATTTATATACAGGGTGTAATAGGTAAATTGTTGCCATTTTATATTTTTAATTTCACGCATATGCATTGTTTGATTTTGATTTTACCAAGTGCACAGTATGGTAGGGTCAGTTGGGCACCATCTCTGAGTGAAAGAACACCACGTCATAATTCACTCCGCCAAAAATTTGGAAACGGCATGCTGTACTGCTTGGCATTCATGCCAGAAACTCCAACACAAACATTTCAGAGTGTTTGGGTGTCAATCTGAGGACCGTGCAGAGGATTCAGAAAGAGTTGGATGAGTCTAATAGTGATTACAAAGGTAAGGCAGCTTGGAAAACTCACTCTGATTGTTCTGATAAGAAAAGAACTCCTGAATTTGTTGGTGAAGCCCTCAGATTCAACACGGGGACTACAGGTATTGTTTTTAAACAATACTGATAAAATGGAGAGTATTCAATCAAATTTATTGGCTACACAGGCAAGTCTTTCAGATTTATTTACATTCTCTGGAATATAAATGTATAGAATCTACTGTGGCCACAAAGTTAGGGATCAGTTTATGTAGTTTATTGATCACTTATTTTATATCCACATTATAATTTCTTGTTTGTTTACCAAATTCTGATAAGGTATGAATCCACCTCTTCTCTGCCACCCCTGGCTATGGGTTAATTAGAAAGACGTGTATTACTAAACCATTATGATCTCCAAAAATTTCCCGCAAATTCTTACAATCTAAAATTACTTTATGGCTTTAAATAACCCGCAAAGAGTTGGTCAGCTGTAAAAAACAAATCAATCACACAATCAATCAATTAGCTTAGCCTGGAGAGTATCCGGTCAAAATCAAAATCATAGCACCTATAAAAAAATTTTTTAAATTGCCATCAGTGTCTTCATAGTCATTTATTTCCAATTTCTTTTTTTGCATAATGGGTTAATTCTTTTTGTGGTTTTAATTAAAATTACCTGTTAATTTGGTTGGATTTCTTTTAAAACAAAACAATTGGTGCAGAGCACAACTGGGATAATTTCAATAGTGTTCATTCTTAGTTCAATAATTACTAAAAATTAAAAAAAAAAAATAATGGGGGAAAAAACAAAACTTGCTGGTATGTAAATGCAATCTGACTTTGATAAACTCTGAGTCTGTAATTTTCATCTGCTAGAACAGATTGTTTTGGAGTGAATAGCCATGGTCAAATGCAAAATAAAGAACAGAACTGTTCAGCAAATAGAATTAACAAAATTTGCAATAAAAAGGGGCAAAGAATGAAATAATATCAAACAAGCAAACAATATATACAAGGCAAATTAAAGGTAAGAAGGCAAAAAGTTCACAAACTAAGAATTGGTATCAACACACAAGTTTGGACAAGCAAATGTAGCATTCTGTCTTCTAGACAAGGCAGATTGGGACTGAGTCATGTCGAACTGCAGACTGGCCTATTGGCGAAGAAAAAAAAATCCCAGCATGCATTTGTGTGTTTCTGCTTATAAAAGAGGAGGGACAAGTATTCTGCATCCATTTCTGATTGAAATTGGAAAAGGAAAAAAAAAAGCAGTTTCTGGATCCCAGAAATTGGAAATACATATGGATTAAGACTAGTACTGGAATAATAAAAGTGAAAAAGCTTCATCTAAGAATTTCAAAATAAATATAGCTTTACTGTTTTTTTACATGCATTGTAAACAAAAAGGTTTTAATTTCCTATAACCTTTTATGAGATGTATCAGCATCACAAGTTTTCATTAAATCCATTAATTAATTTCCTGTCCTTTGAACTCTTAATAAATTTAGCCTTTTTGTTATCCCCCTAAACCCTGTTCTGCTATCCATTTACTGAAGCTCTCTAGGTAGGTTGTGCATTGTTTTTCTCTGTCACTCTTGCCTTCAATCTAGATTACATAATGAGAAAAAAAAGCAGGACATAGAAAATTTGCTACTATTCAAAAGCTATCATTGATAAATATCTGATTTGTGGAGATAATTCTAAATGTCAAAACTGAGACTGGAATTTAATAACATTCCCGACAAATGAAAAAGAAACTGTACGTTAATTTGAATCCTAATTATTAATCAAATTCAAACTTATTGATTTCAAGGTAAAAACTTAAAATGAAACGAGTAGAAAACATTTTTTTTTAAATATTTTTTTTTAGCTTAGTAAGTGGTGGGGGTGGGTACCAGATGTAAAGAAAAATATTTTTGCCAAGATTTTCTACAAAAAAAAAATATTCAGAAGATAATTTAAATTCATTTGTGAATAATTCCTGAAAATTTCATTAAAATCCGACAATTATTTGATTTCTGCAAGAATTTCCAAATTAGTGTGTTACCACCAAAAAGACACTTCTTTTGGTTCCTCGCTGACGTGAAACGAAAAACAAAACAAAAAAACTAGATTTTTAATTTTAACCAAAATGTCGAACGTGCTAGAAATGATGAAAAAATTTAATAGAATAATCAAAAACATACTTTGGTCTTTCCTTTTAATAATGTCTTAAACAATTTGACTATAAAACTTTGTTTTTATCAAGTTTGGGACTTTTTTTCATCATGCTATGCGCTTTTTTCAACGAATTCAAGGGGAGGTCGCTAGAGATCATCATACCTAGGGTACAATAAATTATCTGAAAGGATGTATTGAGACGGGCCTAATTCAAAGAAATTTTGAAAATAATTATGTTAAATAACCACCTAGAGAGATATTCAGAGAGAGTTCAAATTTTTGTTTTTTGTTGAATTTGAAATAACATTGGTCCACGTTCCTAAGAAAAAAAGACAATTCAATCGAAAACTTAGATTAAGGGGAAGTAAATCAAAAAACGATAAAAAAAATATTAGCATTCAAGAGTTACGTCCCTTAGGTAGACAGTATTTACATTCAGAAAAATAGTCACCGAGCACTTAAAAAACGATCATTGTCAATAGTGAATTAATGCGTTGGTTCGTGAATTGTGAGTTCAATCCCTGGTTCAGGCAGTGTGTACTTGAAAACAGAGCGTGCACTAGTAGATTCAAACACATGAAGAAAGCAAAAGGAGATCATTATTCTACTAAATTACCCAAGAATAGTTAAATCAACCAGCATATTTTTTACTTTTTTCACCCCAGATAAAGCAACGAAGCCACTAAGACAAATGTACACTATTTACATTATTGTCGCCATACTTATTACAACGTTTCGACCGTTGTACGCTATGGCCTTCTTCAGGTGGTTGGAATATATCAAACTGAACCCTTTATTTCGCTTACTGGGGTAAACTGTTCTAGTTCCACGTGCCATGTTTTTAATGGATGTCAGTTGTCAGTTATCTCCTGTTAATTCACCTCTCCAAGTTCTCCACTGCTTTAACCAGGTATTGAACTCACACTCTTTGGGTCCTGTATCTGGATCTAACTAACGCCTTTATCCCCTGTCATCAGACTTACAAATTCAAAAAGTCAATTTGAATTTGTAGGTTTGATGAATTGGATCGTGATTACGATTCCAATGTAATAAATGATAACCATCAAATATTAGTATTTGAGCGTTATATATATATATCAGAGAGAGAGATTTTAAACGAATGTCCCGTATTTCTAATTTGGCATTTAACATTTCGTAAAAAATTCTGGAATGAGGAGTTTATCTACAATATCTTCAGACTTAGTTAAAAATAAAATGTTTTCGTCTCTTTGGTATTATTAAACCTTTTTGGAGGTTAGCGTCGTGCCCTTCAGTGAACTGGACCTTTTATTTAATCTACATAGAGACTCTTCTTGTTTCATTGCCCATGTCCCGGGATATCACGTCTTGTTCGCTTTTTTTAACACTGCCTAATAAATTGCTTGCCCTGTTTCCACTGAGTCTGTACCACCCATTGAACGTATTACTAGGCAAACAAATTTACGTACCCATAACTTAACTCTCTAGGCTATTGTCTCAACTATTTAAAACTATCTGTTTAATCAATTTCGTAAGTGTAAAGTAAAAGCGTTTTAATTTCTTCAACGAACTATTGATAAAAAATATTCTCACTAAAAAATAAACCGCACATACATCAGCAAAGTTCAAGGGACATAACCTATGAAAACCAAATTATCTCCCTTATTTATCCAGTATTTTCAGAAACAAATCGAAGTGCAAAATAATCAGTTCAATTAAATTTTTATTATTATTAATAATAATAAACACTAGAAAATTATTCAGATATTTCTCTCGTGGTCAGCCCTATGTAGTAATGTGCAAAGTAAAAAATTCAAGTGGACTTAATGAAAAAAGTAACTAAAAAATAGATGTCTTGGTGAAAATGTTGTTTATACAGAAATTCTAGAGAGGTAAGAGAATATCTATGGCAACTTAATTTCCTCTGTCCACAGAACAGATATTCAGCAAACAAAATAAAATGAAAGAAATTCAATAATTAATAAAAATAGACAAAGCTTCCACAAAGAAATTCAAATATTATATCTAATACTAGACTTGTTATATATATTGATATTATCACATGCATATGTTATAATGTTGAATATATATATATATATATATATATATTCAACATTATAACATATGCATGTTATAATATCAATACAAAAATTACAATTTTGTTTCAACACTTCTGGTGTCTTATCAAGTGATCAAAAAACAACCCAACCTCCTCAGTTGGATGTTTTTTGAACTGTTGAAACCCTTTATTTCGCAATTAACACCATCACTTGATAAGGCACTAAAAGTATTGAAACAAAATTGCAATTTTTGTAGTGATTCTATAACATGCATATGTTATAATTTAATTTTGAATAAATATTATTTGCTCTACTCGGTATTGAGCAGTCTTTTAACACTTCCGCTGCTAACTACAGAGATCTTCGTTTTTTCTTATCTTGCTCCAGTTGGCTAAGTATGGAAACCTATGTTTTTTGCATACCACTGGTATGAGTGTCCCGTTGTGCCATCTATCGTAAAATCACAAAGGACAATGCTTCAAAAGATATCATGTGTATACCCATTACTAATCTGGTAAGTCATTCCCAGGTATATCCATGAAAATGGAAGGCTGTAAAACACACTGGTGCCAGTTTTCTGTGTAATAAAATATGTAGGTTGAAATTTGGCATTTTCTTTAAAAATGGCTGGCCGGATGGGGGCAGCACTGGGCAAATGAGTAGCAGTGAAAGTGTTAAGAATAGTGTTTTTGGTTATTGGAATTTTATTCCATCTGTACTGTGTGTGTGTGTGTGTGTATATATATATATATATATATATATATATATATATATATATATATAATTATTTATTTAAAAATATGATTCCAAATCGCGACATAAGAAGTCTCATGTTTCAAAACAAGAGCCAAAAACTTAAATATAATTATTTGAATTAAATTGAGTTAAAATAAGCTCTGTTCCATCTTCAAGCGAAATTTTTTTTTGTATCTAATTATGCTCTACTTTTGAATTGAGCACTATTTTTTAAAAATAATAACTAAAATACTAAGGGACTTTGGATTATTTTCCTAACCAGTTCCTTCCTATTTTCTATATATTTTCACACACATATATATATATATATATATATATATATATATATGAATAAATCCTAAAGAGCCAGGAACAACATACGTAGGTTTCAACCTAAACGGATCTTCAGGGTAAGCTGGCTAATTAAGAAATGACATGAAACAGTATTTATTGATAAAACCACTAAAAACTAATTAGCATATAAAACCTTGTAACAGAAGATGATAGAGAACAAAAAAAAAAAAATGATCCTCTATTCCAATAACCAGGATTTCCTATGCCTACACTGTCTCAGATCTTTGATTTAATAAATTATTAGGTTCACTGGAGGTGGCTATTGCTAATTTTTCCTCCATACATAATAAGCAATACTTGTCCCCTGCTTTTACTTATGGCATTTGTTTTAGAATTTTCTATTTTAAAATAGGGTTAATACTATCTTCCTGTTTAATGCTCCATATGTATGTAGACAGGCTAGTGCTGTGTTTGTAATTTTCATGCTTAAAGCTACTTAAATGATTGTAGTAACACTTTTTGAAATTACCTTGGGGGATCTTATCTAAAATTGAATGATTTTATTACAACTTTTAGGTTTATTTCTGTGTATTTCAACTTTATAAACCACACATTCTTGTTAGCACCTGCCCTTATTTCTACAGTTACATTTAGGGGTGTGTGCGTATATATATATATATATATATATATATATATATATATATATATATAAATAAAAAGAAAGAACAGTAAGATATAAAATCCGGTGTTCTTATAGATATTTTTATTTTTACAAAATAGTGCTCAATGTAAATTTACAGAGCATTAATATTATAAATTAATTGATTTAAATTGATTTTAATTGATTTTTTTTTCCCTACAGAGTTCCAACCATGTTTCAAAAATAGAAGCTAAAAACCCCGAATTTAATTTTGCAATTAAATTAAAAGCATTAGTTCCATTTCATCTTCAAGCGAATTTTGGAGTAACTTTAAAAAATTACCGGGTTTTAAAGACACAGCTAAAATCACGTTTCCATGGTTACAGAATGTCAAACCAAGTGAGCCAGACAAACCTACCCAGGTTTCACCTAAGCATCCGCTTAGGTGAAACCTGGGTAGGTTTGTCTGGCTCACTAGGTTTGACTAGGTCTGCTCTACAGTTGTATTAAAAGCTCTTTTTAGTTAGTTGTTTACTTGTGTTGGGGTTTTTTCTTTGGGCTTTGAACCTGTATCTGTGCGATTTTTTCGACAGACTTTCTTTTTTTAAAACCTTTTATTCCTTCGAGATTGATTTGATTATTGGCAAATCAAAAATTCAAAGGTTTTTCGAGATGAGTATAGTTACCTATATATATATATATATATATATATATATATATATATATATATATATATATAATTTCTGAGATGAGGTATTTTAATCCAGTGACTTGACCCAAAGAGTTGTGACTTCAATACTTGGCCACAGCAGAGGTGAACAAAAAACTTGGTGAGTTGTGTTACTAATGGGAAATAACTGAAATTCAGATATCCAGAAAAGGTATGT
Organism: Acanthosepion pharaonis; assembly: GCA_903632075.3. Taxonomy (NCBI): domain Eukaryota; kingdom Metazoa; phylum Mollusca; class Cephalopoda; order Sepiida; family Sepiidae; genus Acanthosepion; species Acanthosepion pharaonis. Next base: position 1,221,928 of record CAHIKZ030003516.1, read on the forward strand.
CATGTGGAACTAGAACAATCTATCCCAGTGGATGAAATAAAGTAATCAGTTTGAAATTCCAACTTATCTCATCTGAAGAAGGCTGGAGAATACAATGGCCAAAACGTTGTGAATATGACAATAATTTTTACTTTCAGTGTTTTGCTTTTGTTGTTGTTGGTAGTGGTGGTGGAGAGTGGGGGGGTGTCAGTATTTGCCCATAGCTGGGGCCCAAGCAGGTGCTACCACCACAGATCAAGGTGGACCTGGGAACAACAGCAATTAAGAGGTGGTTCCATGGTCTCCAGATCAAAGTCTTTGCTGCAGATTGTAGTTTATCGTTACACTCAGGACATTCCAAATTTTTTTTATAAAAATTATTGCGAAATAGTATTGATTGGTGCTGAGACAAAAGATTTTTTATTATTTTAGCTATTTGATAAATGCTTAAATCTTTTAAAAAGGCATCTAAACAAAATCAAAATAAATCAACTGTTGGCAATAGCCTCACCTCCAAATTAATCTGCCCTTTGAAATTGTGTGTATTATTAGATCACCTGTGAAAATGCGGTATTTTGGTGTATGTTCAAACTGAAGGAGAATCAAACTAGGAGCAGGATAGTTACTGATAAACAACCTCTCTCTGTATTTTACTAAAAATATATATATATATATATATATATATATATATATATATATATATATATAAAGTAATTCATCGAGTCTAGAAGAAACCTCAACAGAATGCAGAAAGCACTGGACGGCCGTTTCGTCCTATATTTGGGACTCATCAACAGTGTGCATCCACTACTGAGAATTGAAACCCGGACAGCTACATTGACAGGCAAACATCATACCAACTGTACTAACGGGCCTTGGTGATAAAGAGGTAGCAAACTAGACTTGATTATATATATATATATATATATACACACACACACACACAGAGTCTGTCTGTGGATGACAATATATACTCCTATATTTATTTCAGTTGAGCTGTCTGGGTAGGAAGTGTGAGTTTGCAAACAGTGACTATTACTGCTAACAATGCAAGACTCTTCAGTAAAGTGAACAGAGTTCTCTCAGTCACTGTAGGCTTATCTAAAAATAAATACGTTTAAATTCGCCTTCATCCCTGCTGTGTGCCAATGGCTTAGGGGAAGAATATTCGACTGATGCCAATTCAGCTAGGTTTCGATCCTAGCTAGAGGTAACCAGATATCTAGCCACACTGATGAGCTGTGATACAGTGAAACAGTCTGTCTGTGGATGACTATATATATATATATATATAAAAATCCAATTTGTATTTATACTTGTATATATAATTCAACCTTTGTTTCAATGGGCCTCATTTTCAGAATGAAAATTTGATCACACCTCACCAAGTTTTTTATTTTTAAAAAGTACATAAAAAAGAGAGTAAGTTAAAGGGAGATAACTGCGGGTTCAAAGTCAGAACATTATCACTGATAACTCTTGCCTCCAATTCACAGATCCTAGTTACTATATTCTTAATACTTGATATAATGCAACCCTCGAATGGCCACTGAACCTTGTACAGCATGAACCTTACTGTAAAAAAAAAAAAAAAAAAAAAAAAGCAAATATATCACAATGATAAAATCAATCAATAATTACTTATAACCATTTATACTTATTCATGCATGCAATTACAAGTAATCCATAATAATATTTTAAATTTTGAAATCATATTTATTTTTGGCATATGAATTTTTTTCAAATTGTTTTTAAATCTTTGATTGTCTTTCAATCATTCCGCCTCACCTTCTATCCTCTCCCACCACACCTATGAGGCATGCTGCACTGTTTGGGAATGACTGACTTAAGACATAAAACTGCCAATCACCATGCAGTGTTGATTTCTGCATCCACACTGTTTATACCTACAAATATTCTCTCCTTGATATTGTTGAACTCTTCACTTATAAATATGCCAAATTTGAAGCCATTGTGTGTGCGTGTGTGTGTGTGTACTCTGTTATCCAAAAAATAGAGTTTTCCCATGAAACTTTTTGTTTGCTTAAGTGAAGTGTGTCCTGAGTGAGTACACCTGAAGGAGCGTATCTCTCTTTAGGTCAAACTACAGCTAATGTCCTCCAACTTAAAGGCTCAATTTGGTCATGTTGACTTCAGTTTAAGAAGCCTGCACCAAGTGATACCATGTCATCAGTGTGCTGTCTGCATGCACAGCTACAGAGCTGAGTTTAAAACAGCCAGATTGGGCCAAAAATGGAGCACTGCAGCCATATCTGGGCTGGTGCTGCACAGTCTTCCTTTTACAGTCTTGATAAAGTCCGAATTGTTTTCCAGCAGGCGGACCTGAGTTGAAAGCCAGAGAAGTGTTTATTTATCTTGGGTAAGTGGACCTGGCGGAGCCCATCCCTCTCCAGGTCAAATCACAGCTTTTGCCCATCTACAACTTATCAAAGAAAGCATGTTGGAGACAGATGAAATAACTAGCCCAAAGTACTTGTCGATCGATAAGTATAGCATTGATGGTCATTGACTGTAAACTAGGTACCTCCACTAATTTGGTATACCTTAGGTTTAAAATGAATTTTTAAAAATGAAAAAGCTTTAATTGAAAGCTAAAAAATTTAAAATTTACTATTTCCAGTAAGCAAAATACTCTGTGGTGTATTTCAAACAGAAATTATACTGATTGGAATCGATTATATATATTTTTTTTTTATTTTTTTTTAGAAAAATCGATCAAAACAGCCATTTTTGATGCATTTGTAAACAAAAGTTAATTCTCAGTTTTAAAAATCTTACAAAAATAAAACATATTTCTGAAATGTTATTTGAGGAAAATTAGCAAATTTAAAGTTAAATTAATTTGATTTAAAACAGATATTACTTACTTATAGCATAAAATGTATACAAACATTTCTTTATTATGGGGTCTTGATAATCAATTTAATGACAGCTGATTGACAGCTGAACATGTTCATAGTTAAGTATGGTGGAGCAGACAATAAAGTTTGGTGGGGGGGGTGCCCTAAGTGGGGACAAACCTTAAAACACATAACCTTTTAATGATAAATTTATCAGTTTGTACATCCATACT
>CAHIKZ030003516.1:1230000-1327500 GCA_903632075.3 Acanthosepion pharaonis
GGGAGTTTGTTTAATTCCAGCAAGATTTCGGGTTGCTTGATTGTCCATGGTGGAATACTGGCTGCAGCCATTTCTTGCATGTTTGAAAGTGAGGTCCCTAACTCTTTTGCAATGGATTTCATCCTGAGTCTATAGAGCTATATTGTTTGTTGGAATAATTCAAAGTAATTTGGTTTAAAGGTACTGTTGTAAGCTGGGTTAGTTGGGCATGATTTTATTTTGGCATAGTACTGTAGTGCAAGTTTAGCATTCCTTAAATGTGAAAGTGTTTTGTTAGCTTCTGTGTATAAGCTCGCCACTGGGGATGTCTTAAAAGCCCCAAGTACTAGTCTGAGGCCTTGCTGATAGTTTGCATTGAGTGTTTTTAGATATTATTTTCTGGCTGCCCTGTATCTGAAACTAGCATAATCCAGTTTTGAGTGAAACAGTGATCTATATAATTTAACTAATGATTGTTGATCTGCTGCAGGAAATTAGAGGTTGTAAGTTGTTTGTTGAATTCTCTCAGAGCTGCTCTTCTTAGCATGATGGCTTTTTTACATTTATCATTGATCCAGGGATCATTGCATTTTTTTGCTGCATTTTCTAGCTATAGAGTTGAGAATTTCCATGAAATGTATTAAGTCTTTCAACTAGTTTTTCAGAACATTTGATTTTAAATTCTTCTCAGTTTGCTCTGCCTAATTTCCAACAGAGAGGATTTTTGTTATTGTGTTCCGAGTTTTTTTGGACAATTGGCAAGCAATCACTACATCATGTGTCTGCCAGTACCTTCCAAGGAAAATCCATATAAATTGATGGATCACATAGGGATAAGTTTATTGCAGAGTATCTGCCAGTAAATGGATTATTCTAAGTCATTGTTTTATCATTATAAATGCATAAACCATATTTATTATTGTTTTTAAGGTCCTTCCCTTTTTGGTGTGTGTCTTTATAACCTCATATGGTGCTGTGAAAAAGTCTCCTAGTATCATAAAAGGTGCAAGGAGTTGCTTTATGATTTCATCAATTTCAGCTTCATTTACTGGTTCATTCAATGGGATATATACTGAGCAGAAGGTCACTGATGGGATATATACTGAGCAGAAGATCACTGATGGGATATATACTGAGCAGAAGGTCACTGATGGGATATATACTGAGCAGAAGGTCACTGATGGGATATATACTGAGCAGAAGGTCACTGATGGGATATATACTGAGCAAGGTCACTTTAACAGCAGTCGTCTCTAAAGATGTTTTTAAATCTATTTTACTTTGAGGTACATCATTCCTAACGAGGATGGACCTACCGCCTAACCCTCGAAGCCCAATGTCATGTATGTAGTTTTATTGATGGTATTCTTTTATATTCAGTTTGTCATTTTGCTTAAGGAATTTTTCCTGAAGGCAGACAACTGCAAGTGACAGGTCTGTTATTAGCAGAATCAGTTCATTTATGTTTGCCTTTATTCCGCAGCAGTTTCACTGGATTATTTGATACATGATTGCTAAATGTTTTCTGGCTTTAACTTAATATGCGGTTGTGATTTAGTTTTCTGAGGTTTTGGCAATTTGTGGGTTCTGGCTTTCCACCTCCATTTTTTCCAGTTTGTCAAATTGATTTTGGCTAGGAATTTGGTCACTGTGAATTTCTGTTTTTTGTTTGGCTGGTTCTGTTTTTTTTTTTTTGGAGATAAGTTCTTAAGTCTATCTTTAATGGTTTCTAGTGGACAGATAGGAGATTGCTGTGACCTTTGCTTTATAGGAGACTTTGTATTTTTTTGAAGAGTGGTTTGTGTTTGAGTGATAGATTTTATATTTGATTTTCTTTATTTATTATTTCAATTCTTTCATTGGCTTTCTTTTGTCGTTCATCTTGTACTATTTCCTTGTCTTTTAGGTAGTTTTAAAATCTGGGCCAGTCATTTGGTTCTAAATGTACAAACTTCTCAATGAGGGATCTGTATTTGTCAGGTTGACCGATATTTGTTGTGGTCATTTATTGTGTTATTTTTGCACAGAAACGGCCTTTCATGTAGCTTTCTACTATTTGCCCTGCTTCCATGACCGAGACGTTTCATTTATTTTTCAATTATCTCCTTTTCCTTTTCCAGAAGTTGCATGATCGTGAATATACTGGATGGTTTTCCTGGCAATTAGCACATCATACTTCATAGTGGCATTCTTCTGTGTGGTCTGAATCCCCTTGGCCACATTTTCCTCATTTTGGACAACTCCTGCAGTTATCCCAATGATGTCTAAATTTTTACCGCTTGAAGAACCTCAGTGGAGCAGGAATATATCGTTCCACTGGCTCAATATTGTACTGGACATTTATTTTTCTAGGGATTTGAGGTGTGACAAAAGTAAGGATATACATGTTTTTGCTATGGTTTCTCCTTTCCTTTTTATGCTTCTACAGTAATCACCGACCCACTAGCTTCCTAAGGCAGAAGTGATTTCATCAGGTGTGACAACTTTCTGATTCTAATGACTCCCTTAGAAGTGTTCAGTCTTACATGGGGGAAGTCTTTTTTATTTTGGGGTGACAGAAAAGTCTTCATCTTCATTAACCTTTTGGTGTGCTTACTATTTTCCCCTTTTACTAGAAAATTGCCGTTTCTCAATTTCTTAATTGTTTTGGGGTTAATCCTACTGGATAGCACTTTCTTAACCAAGAAAGGGGAAAGTTTTGCTAGAGGAGTTTCATCTATGGATGCAAACATGAGAAATCTTGGAAAGTCAATATTTATTTCTTTTTCAGAATCAGAAAGATATCGTGTTGGTGTTTCGTTTTGGTTATCCATAATTTTGAGGTAGTGAAATTTACTGCCTGTGCTCCCCACCAACCTCAGAGCCCAACATTGGGACATGTCAAGGGGGAAACCACCCAGTCGCCTTGATAGGTCAGGGCTACACAAACCAGTATACTCATATCTGAGAGAGACTGTGAGCACCTGTTAAACCATTTGTTGCACTTCCCAAATCTTAAGTGTGCAAATTGGTATGCTTACAGCCATGTTTAGATCTCTTTGAACCGATTGGCCTTCAGCCATTGCCTTCTAACATCTATAAATTGGATAGAGATGGTATTTTATCTCAGTGTATATTTGGGGTATTGTATTTTGTTATAAAGTACTCCATAAATTGATATAGTTATAGGTGCTAGGGCTTGGCATGACCAGCCGACTGATCAGATCGGGTCTCTGCAACCAGCCATCTAGGCCAAAGTGGTGTGTTGGGAATCAGAAATATCTAACTGACTCCTGAAGCTCTCACCACCAGAATTGCCACCCATGCAAACAAGTGGCCTCATTGGGGTAGGGGGGAATCTTACCCCCCTCTACAGAGTTGCAGTGAACATATTCTGAAGCCCCAGCAGGCAAGGCATATATATATATATATATATATATACACACACAAAGACAGTGAGAGAGATAAAAGATATATAACACTAATAAACTTATAAATGTAAGCAGCTATACTCGTCCGGCAAAACCTTAGGCATTTTAGTTTGTGAATGAACAAACTAATACCCAAGGGTAAAAAAAGAAAGAACAAAGAACATGTGCTTTCAGCGAAAATAATCATCTAGAATCTAAGTTCCGAGTCCAAAGACAAAACCTCCAACACGAGTAAAGTAAAATAACTAAACAAAGTGCTCAATATGCTAAGTAGAGCAAAATAAGTAAATACCCTTAAAAGCCAGACTAACCTACTTAGGCTTCACCTATGTTGATAGTCAGGGCGGACTGGCTAAAGAGGTGCTATAAGAACAGAAAATATATAACCTACAACACAAAAACATGACCATGTGACCCCCCCTCCGCCCCCAAAAAAGCAGTAACACAATGCCGGGGTGGTAAATCCCTACTTAATTATTTACTTTATATATATATATATATATATATATATATATATATATATATATATATATATATTTCTCTCTTTTATCTTTCTCACTGTGTTTGTTTGTTTGTATATATATATATATATATATATATATATATATGCCCTGCCTGCTGGGGCTTCAGAATATGTTCACTGCAACTCTGTAGATTATATATATATATATATATATATATATAAACAGGGTGTGAGTGACAGAAAGAGAAATGTATAAACTTAAATAGGGAAAGAGAGACATACACAGACTAAGATAGAGATATAAGAACAGGATAAGAATGGGGTGAAATAGAGAGATAAGAAAAGGCTGAGATAGAATTCTAAGAAGGGGTTGAAATAGATAGAAAGATAAGAACATGAGAAGAGAGAGAGAGTGAGATAACAGAACAAGCTGATAGATATTGATAGATATATCCAATCTTAGAAGTACAGAAATATAAACCGAAAGAGTTAAAGTGGTAGAGATAAGAAATAGAACCCTGATTTTGGTATTTGCTGCTATATTCAATGTATGAAAGGGAACTTAATTCTGTGAGGCACCACTTACAATTTCAAGACTTGTTCACACAACAGATCTCACTCTTTACTCTAAAGCGTTTTTATGTACACATCTAAAAACCGTCTATGATTCAACTAAAGGATCTTTAAAACAAATGACAGGAGAGAAACACCCAGACAAGATCATTTCATGAGATAATGGAAGAGAAATTGCCAGGCAGGATCATTTTGAGAGACAATAGGAGAGAAATCATCTGTGATGTTATTGATCCTGACCTGGCATTTTGGCTTCAGCCACCAATGTAACAAAGCTTCCTTGTCATTTTTACTAGTTTCATGGTAATTGTTCAGTTGAGCTTTCCTCTTTGGTACATTAACAAATTTTAGCACAGTACTAGATTGGCTGTTAGGTCCCATAATTTCACTATTCAACTTGCTAGTTGTAACTGTAAGTTCTATGCTAATAGTTTCTTCTCCCACTCCTCTTGCTTGTGGGACTCTCTTCTGGCTTCTTGCTGTCCTATCACTACAATCTTAAAAAATTTGAATGCAATGTCAGTTGTCATCTTCTGTCTTCTTAAGATCTGTTCTTTTATTGTCCTCTTTGTTTCTTTCAGTCGCAGTAACCCCTTGCATCTAACTTCTTAGTAGCGTTTATCACCTTGCTTCGGGTGAAATGAAAAATAAAAACAGGTGTTGGGAGAGGAGAGACCATGAGAAAAATATCGCCTGACAGCATAATTTTAAGAGATAAGTTTACTCAGAAACTAGCCTTCTCCAGCACTGATCTGATTTCCACTCCCCTCCAGACATTATTTACCTGTCATCTGCCCCCCTCCAGACATTACTTTTTTCTCATCTGCTCCTCTTGAGACATTTATCTCTCATCTGCTCCCCTCCAGACATTATTTACCTGTCATCTGCCCCCCTCCAGACATTATTTATCTCTCATCTGCTCCCCTCCAGACATCATCTGCTCCCCTCAAGACATTATTTAACTCTCATCTGCCCCCCTCCAGACATTACTTTTTTCTCATCTGCACCTCTTGAGACATTTATCTCGCATCTGCTCCCCTCCAGACATTATTTACCTCTCATCTGCCCACCTCTAGACATTATTTACCTCTCATCTGCTTCCTTCCAGACATAATTTATGCTCCCCTCTAGACATTTACCTCTCATCTGCTCCTCTTGAGACATTATTTATCTCTCATCTGCTCCCCTCCAGACATTATTTATCCCCCATCTGCTCCCCTCCAGACATTATTTATCCCCCATCTGCTCCCCTCCAGACATTATTTATCTCTCATCTGCTCCCCTCCAGACATTATTTATCTCTCATCTGCTCCCCTCCAGACATTATTTATCTCTCATCTGCTCCCCTCCAGACATTATTTATCCCCCATCTGCTCCACTCAGCAACTCCACGGAGTCTAATCCTTTACGGTTGGATTACATTTTACACAGAAATTAACAGAATAAACTGCATCTCCTGGACCTTAATCTCAGATTATTACTGGGATTATAAAATTAATTAATGGGTTATGAATAATTAATGAGCATGAATAATTAAGTAGCTCAAAATTATTTCATAATAAGATAAATATTGAAAAGTCATTTACACTATTTATATTGCCCCAGGGAACAGCTGCTGATCACAGTACTTCCCCCATTGTAGTAAAAAGGGGAGGTCAATAGTAATATCAATGCCAGTGGAAACAATAGTTACAGGGGCTGGGCTGTTTTTAGACCTGGCCCAATTGTATCTGCTTGGGCTCCCTACATTAAACTGGCCTTGTGTCACATTCAGCCAGTGTGGGGCAGCAAGTACATATTAAGTGTAGTATCTGTTCTTATGGTAATATTAGCCGTTTCCTTATAAGGAAAAATTCATCATTCACTGACCGAGCAGCTTGTACTGCAGTTGGCTGAAATTTATAAAATCTTTCTCTTAAAACAACTATTTATATTTGGACTATTGTCCTCATCTTTGTTGTTGCTTTTGCAACATTTCAACTGTTGTGCTCTCCAGCCTTCCTCAGGGAATTCCGAACTGAACCCTTTATTTAATTTATGATAGACTGTTCTTGTTCCACTGATAGTTATCGAGATATCATCTTATTTTCATCTAGTAGTGTTCAGTGTCCATTGAGTGCAAGTACACACTGCTCGACGCAGGGATTGAACTCACAAGCAAATTCACAAACCAGTGTTTTTATCCACTAGGCCATTGTCCTACACTGATTTTTTTTTTTTTTTGTATTGAACTTGGATCTTTAAACATAATCTGGCTACTGATTAGATTGCAACTGTTACTGCTGTTGGTGTCGGTCATGTTTTGACTGATCCTGCTGCCCATATTTTGAATGCTGCGGTCGAAGATGTGCTGTCATTTAAACCAGGTTGGGTTTAAAGATCAAAGTTCATTACAGCTGAGCAAGAACAGATTGCCCTGTAAATTAAATAAAGGGCTCCCTGTAGGTTACCTAGATCAATATACTCTTGAGATGGGCGAGAGGACATAATGGACAAAATGTTGTTGTGATAACAACAATAAAGATGGGGACAATAGTCCGAATATAAATTTTGTAGATAACGATAACTCCTCATCTCAGAAATTCAGACAGGAAAAATATTGAAACAAGTACTAAATAAATACAAAATATTCAGCTATTATATTTAGGTCAGATCTTGAAATAAATTTGGATAAGTGTTGACACCAGTAAACCAGTTAGTCAACTAAGCGAGAAGGAAGAATAAAGAATAGAAAGATTTCATGAAACATTGCCGGAAGAAAACTGGGCGGTAAAGAGGGAGTACAGGTTTTGTATAAAACTGATTTATTTTAATTTACAAAATCTGGCCAAGGAAAAAAAATTTTACAAGAGGGTGCTTCCCACTTTCCCAGGCCCAACTAAGGAGCTCTAAAAAAATTCTATTGTTTAGCAAGATTGTGAGAAATGGGTTGAACCAATAACAACCTTTCTTTTTTGTGTGTGTGTGTGTGTGTGTGTGTGTGTGTGTGTGTGTGTGTGTGTGTGTATATATATATATATATATATATAATGGGCACATGGCCGAGTGGTTAAAACATTCGCTTTCTGACCATGAGACCAGAGTTCAAATCTCACCATGGTTGATTTGTCAGGAAGGAAACTTCCTGATGTTATCTGTCTGGAGTGGGGTGATCACCATTGGAAAGTGCCTGAAAACCATACCATGGGTTGACCCAAGCGTTGTGAGTGAAATTGGCTAGACAGGACACTTGGAGACCCATTGATAACTGTGCTAGCATGACGTCACAAGTCTTTGTGATCGAGAGTTTGAGTGTGCTGGCCTTGTTCGGATTGTTGATCACGCTAGATAACACATTTTCTCCCAGAAACTGTAACTAAGGTCTGCTCAACATAGTTGCAGTATAAACCATAGGTGGGCTTTGTGGGGGTTGAACAAACACAAATGAACCTGAGTGAGCGTCTGTAATAGGGATTGGCTAGCCGCCCTAGTAGATGGGTATCCTCAAATACGAGTGGCCAGCTATCATCATATATATATATATATATATATATATATATATATATATATATAGATAATATTAGTGGTAAATATACATATATATGCAAAATATATAAATACCCATACATGTATATTTTTAGAATAAAAATTCCAAGAGGAAGAATCCACGTTGAACTCAATGTCCAGGACAGAGTAAGGATATAATAAAAAGGCTTAAACACTAATATTCCATGGTCATAATTTATTCCATTAGAATCGTAAATACGATCCAATTCATCAGACCTACAAATTCAAAAAGAAAACAGAAAAAAACAACTCCAGAAATAAAAACAGAATTTAGAGAGAGTGTAAGTATGAGGAGGAGGGAGATTAAACCTTAACAGAGAGAATTTTAGGAGAGGTGGGTTGAAGGGGTTTAAGTAAGAGAAAAATGATTGTCGGATGTCTAATGCATAAAGATACATTTCGTGGTGACATACACACACCATAGACAATCTAATGTTAGAATAAGAGTGAGGGAAAGACGAGGTGGTGGAGAGAGATGGGACGAAGGAAAGTGAAATTGCGTTTACTTAAAGTGTGTGTATATGGATATACATGAATATGTGTAGATATGTGAATATATTTTTATATGTGTGTACATGGGTACATGCCTATGTGTATATACGTGTATATGTTATTGTGTATGTGTGTATTCGCATGTGTTTTTGAACATAAAAATATAGGTCCTTGCTGGATTAGATAATCGTTATATTTATTTTTTATATGTTTATATTTGATTTGTAACCTGTAGTCGATATTAAATTTGTCAAATTTTCTCAATTACAAAGCGGCCCTTTAAGTAAATGCAATTTCACTTTCCTTCACCCCCATCTCTCCCCCACCTCGTCTTTCCTCCCTCTTATTCTAACATTAGATTGTCTATGGTGTGTGTATGTCACCACGAAATGTATCTTTATGCATTAGACATCCGACAATCATTTTTCTCTTACTTAAACCCTTCAACCCACCTCTCCTAATATTTCTCTGTTAAGGTTTAATCTCCCTCCCCTCATACTTACACTCTCTCTAAATTCTGTTTTATTTCCGGAGTTGTTTTTTTCTGTTTTCTTTTTGAATTTGTAGGTCTGATGAATTGATCGTATTTATGATTCTAATGGAATAAATTATGACCATGGAATATTAGTGTTTAAGCCTTTTTATTATATATATATATATATATATATATATAGGAAGCACCTGGTTCGCAAGGTCAAATTACGACTTTTAAACTACAAGTTTTCCATGATTTCTCTCAAACGCTCACATCTGTAGCTAAATGGTATAGCATGTCAGGCTACATGATGGTTCTGTGTAGAATACAGGTTTGATTCTTGTTGGAGGACACATATTTTCGATGAAATTTCTCGAACATTCAGGCCAGTAAATGTTCTTAATGCTGTTTATTATAAGCAGAGCATTTACTTAAATATTTGTATCTATAAAAATAATGTATAAAGAATAAATATATTAAAATAATTGTTGGACTTAGTCCATTTCATAATTTATATATATATATATATAGGATGCCATTGATAAATTGTCTTCTAAATTATGCAAAAATGAAAATAACACTGACATCTCATTTTAACAGATATATTTACCAAAATTACACAAAAATATCTTGACATAATAAAGAGTAAATTTATTGAAAAAAAAAAATCACCATTGGCTTCAACCACAGCCTCCGGATGAGTTCAAAATCTTCTGCAACTCTTCTGGATGGTCTCCTTGTTTAAGTTGGTGAATGCTGCCATAATTTTTGCCTTCAGTTCATCTTTGGTGTTATAAAGAGTTTTGTTGGTCTTTCACTCAATTGCACCCGACACATAATTATCAAGAGGGTTGCAGTCTGGGGAGGTAGGTGGCCAGATGTAAGGGGTGATATGGTTGCAGAAATTATCTGACAGCCATGGCTGGGTTCTCCTGGTTGTGTAGCATGATGCAGAGACCTGTTGCCAGATATAGGGTCTTCCAGCAACTGCCCTCTTGACTCAGGGCAGCACTACCTCCTCAAGGCACTTGATGTAGGCATCTATGTTGAGTCTGAGGCCCTGTGGGTAGATGAATGGAGGCATAATGTCACTATCACTAGTGATCACATCCAACACCTTCATAGTAACCATTAGACTCATCCAACTCTTTCCGAATCCTCTGCACTATCATCAGATATACATACAAACACTTTGAAATGTTTGTATTGGAGCTTTTGGTGTGAATGTCAAGCAGTACAGCATGCTGATTCCAAATTTCCTGAAGAAGGCTGGAGTGTACAACAGCCGAAATGTTGTGAATATGGCAACAAAGATGAAGACAACAGTTCGAACAATGTAAATAGAGTAAATAAAAGATTTTTTTTTCAAATATGTATTTTGGATATATAGTGAAACCAATTTATTTTAGTTTCTTTTTATTTACTGTTTATGTGTCATTAGGTTAGAATAAAATTTGTATTTTATATGAATACTAACTTATGAAAATTGAGAGTGGGGGGCCCTATATCAAAGATTTGGGGGTGGCACAAGACCCTTGCATTAATTGGTCTTCTTCAACATCAAAGAAAACATTCATCTTTTTCAATCCCAAGTAAGGCAATAAAGCCACTAAGATGCAATGGCGGTGGGGGGTTACTGAGTAAAATTAAGAAAAGAGAACAATAAAAGAACAGGACTTAAAATACAGAAGATAACGATTGACAGTAGAGGCAGGGGAGCCTTTTCATAAATTCAGAGGGTGGGAGCTGTATTATAGATTCATGGGGGTGGCACACGACCTTTGCATCAGCCCTGGCTGGACTCATATTCTAATTCTTATATTTTAACATAAATTTTTTTGACAGATGCATTAATTGGCCTTCTTCAACATAAAACAAAGCCATTCATCAGTTTCACCCCAAGTAGGGCAATAAAGCCACTAAGACACAAGAGGTTACTGAGTGTGAGAAAATATCAGAAAAAAAATATTAAGGAGAGAGAACAATAAAAGAACAGGAATTTGAAAGACTGACATTGGATTTCAATTTTTGAAGATCAAAGTTGACTGGGAAGCAAGAAGCCGAAAGAAAGTTCCACAAGCGAGAGGTGTGAGAGAAGAAATTGTTAGCAAAGAACTTACAGTTACATCTAGCCATTTCAACCAATCTCGTACTCTGCTTAAATTCATAAAGCCTGGACACCATAGAGCAAAGCTCATCAGAACAATTAACATGAAAGTATTTATAGAAAAGGCAGAGGGAAGCTACATTACAGCAATGGGAAAGAAACTGAAGCCAAGATGTCAGATCAGGACCAATAACATTGCAGGTTCTTTGGGTTTTATTAAGAATGTCTAAATATATAGCCGAATCATCAGACGAGATGTGGCAGCAATGTTCAAAGCATGGTCAAGGAGTAGACTTATAAATATGTAAAATAGATTCTGGCGAGAATTGTCAAGCATGATACAGTGAACCAACTTTTCTAGCAGCAGACCCAACAATTGAAGTCTTGTGTTCTGAAAGTGGAAGGATAATATTGCTTCCCACTTCATATCAACGGAAAAAGAAGGTGAAATGAGTTACTCAAATGGAGGTTAGCATCAGCCATGCTGATGGAAGGCAAAAAGGGTTCTCACAAATGATTAAAAGAGCAGTTTTATTTTGCAGATGTTAAAATTAGCAAGCCATTGCTTGCCCCAGTTAACAACAGACTGTAAGACTATTTTTGAAGTCAGCTACCCATGGAGCAGGGATAAAATAAAGCCAAAAAAAAAAAAAAAACTGTAAAATAGAAATAATTAAATTGAAAATAAATAAAAACTTACACTTATTTTTTCAGTTGGAGTAAATTGTGCTTTTACAAGCATTGTTCTAAACTTTTCCTGTTCATGTATGAAGATCTCATTTCCATTTGGTTGTATAAGTCAAGGTTTTGGTTCCGACCTTTAAGGAAAAAAAAAACAACATTAAAAAATGACAACATTAAAAAAAAAAACAACATTAAAAAAAAAAAAGATATTTTTGCTTCTTCCCACTATGCTCTACTATTTAACCCATAGTGATAGGGGAGAAAACATGGATTCATATCTTTGTCAAGGATATTTGCATGTAAGTGAATCTGATGAATTCGAACTTGGCTCTCTGACTTCTTATTTCGAGCTGCCTTCCATTACAGCACCTGCACATCCTCAGAAATACAACATTTAAGATAAAAAAGAAAATTTAGGATTATTTATGATAATTATTATTTGAAAGCCCACCATTAATGTTTGAAAGCCCCATCATTATTATTTGAAAAACCCTCATCATTATTTAAAAAAAAACAAAAAAAAAAAACATTATTATTTAGAACTCCTCTTCATGATTATTTAAAAAAGCCCCATTATTATTGTTTGAAAGCTCCCATTATTATTATTTTAAAACAAAAAGTCCTTATTTGAACCTCCTATCATTATCATTTGAAAACCCCTCTTCATTATTATTTGAAAAACCCTCATCATCATTATTTGAAAACTCTCACCATTATTATTTGAAAAAACCCCATCGTTATTGTTTGAAAGTCCTCATTAATATTATTTTTTAAAAAAAATCATTATTTGAAATCTGAAAGCCCCATTAATATTATTTAAAAAAAAATCATTATTATTTGAACCTCCTATCATTAATATCTGAAAGCCTCCATCATTATTTCAAAAACTTCCATCATCATTATTTAAAAAAAAAAAAAATCATTATTGCTTGACCCCCCCTCACCCCACATACCAATTTATAGTTTATATTGTTAATATAGGTTGCAAAAAAATAATAGAATCAGTTTAAACAGACACCAGAATGATGCGGGGAGGTTCAAAGAATAATGGTAGCAGTACTTATCACATCAAACCCGAATTTTCACACCAAGTGCAATGTTGATTTTTCTAAAAGAAAAGAAAAATCAACCTGCCTTACTGCGCCATGGCAATGATGTTCATCATAAGTGCATTGCTTTAACAGCAAGTCACTAAGCCAGGGCCATCTTATTGTGGTGCAGTGGTCAGTAAATTGTGTCATTAGTAGTGAGTTTGATCCTCAGTGTTTATCCTAAGTGGCCTTGTGCCAAACTAGGTTAAGTTTAGTAAATATTAATAAGAGTTAAAATGGCAGGTTTCATTCCTGAAACTATTTTAACCACAAATTTTTTTCTATTTTAAGATTTATGGAAAAACAGGCGTGAGAGAATGCAAAGTTTTGTGATAGAGGTGTTGTGGGGGGGGTGTAGAGAGAAAGAGAGAGTAGCAAAGAAAACAATTGTGTTTCTGCTTGATGAATTAATTCGCAAGTCAATTAACTTTAACGAGGACAGGTTGTCAATCTCCACCACCACCCTGCCCAAAACCACACCGCCAGTTGAACTTTGTATTTTTTTTTTTTTTTATTCTGTTACTTTCTTTTGTTTTAGACTTTGATATCAGATCAAATAACATTATTTTTTTTATTTTTAGATATTTTTTTCTTCATTAGAAAAGAAAAACAGACAAATCATAATGGCAGAGAAACCCCACCCATACATCTTTCATCTCCATGCTCACACCCATACCACCAAAAAAGGTTTTGATTGATTGATTCTTTTTTTTCTTAATCATGTCATCTCAAGCAAGACAATAAAGCCACTGAGACACAAGTGGTTACTGAGTTTTAAAGAATATGACAAAAAACACTAAGGAGAAAGAACAATAAAAGAACAAGAATTAAGAAGATAGAAGGTAACAACTGACATTGCATAATGATTTTCAGATACATGTCCTACTATTTTACCCATAGCTAGGGAGAGAAGATGTGAATTCATACCTTTCTCAAGTGAATGCCATGAACACAACTGGAATTCAAACTTGACTTTCCAATTTCTCCTACTAATTAGTTATCTCTGACACCATCTGCACACCCAAGCTTACAACACCTGGTATTCCCAAACAGTCAGGTACTGACCAGGATTAATATTGCTTAACTTCAGTGATAGTTTCAAAATGATATGGCCATAAGCCCGCCAAAAAAAAGGAGAAAAATCCACAAGAAAGTTCCAGTAGCATTCCTAGCTATGAAGTTCAAACTCTCCGACACTAACAATATTTACCTTTAGGTGTGTGGGAAGAAAGAGAAAGGGAGGGAGAGAGAGAGGGAGAGAGACTGATTTTCCTTGATGGGTGGGAGACGAATACAAAGAGTTTTTTCTAAGGGCTCAGGTAAAAATTCTTGGGACGCCATCTGAAAGGTTGTTTTCATGTCATTTGTGAGATTTGAACTTCCTTCTCAACCGGCATTCAACAAGGTGTTTATCTAAGGCGACTTTTGTTTTCTCTTCAATATAATTTACTGTTTGATCAGGTGAGGGAATTTTGAATTCGCATTGTCAGTAACAGGTTGATAGCCAACCTAAAACTAATATCAACTCACGTGGGGTGACTAATTTTTTTTTTCTTTAAATTTTTCCAAAAAAATATTTTCCAAAAAAAATATGTTAGTTATCAATGAAAGTCCTTTTCGACTGATTTTTATTTTTTTTCAGCTTATCAACCTTTGCAGGTAATTTAAAGCCAGGATATATTTTTAGATTGTAAGAATTTTTGAGGGTGGGAGATAATAATGATTTACTGATAAAAGTCCTACTAATTAATCCATAGCTGGGGGAAGAAGAGGTGGATTCATGCTGTTCCCAAGGGTATCTTTATTCAGAAGTGAACATAATAAACCTGACTGGATTGGAACAAGTCTTTCTGATTTTCAATTCCAGCCATTATCTATTACACCACCTGCACATCCAAGCTTACAGCACCTGATATTCCCAAACAGTCACCCATTTAGGTACTGACCATGATTGATGTTGCTTAACTTTAGTGATCATACAAGAACTTTGACAAAATGACTGCCAAAGTTTTTTCCTGACCTCAGATAGATTGACTTATTTGTTTTGATTTTTTTTCTGCATAGTTTATCAGCCCTTTTTAGGTTATTTAAAGCTGAAATATATTTTGGATTGTAAGAATAATTCTTTAACAAATTTTTGAGAATAGCAATGATTATTCCAGATACAAATCCTGCTATTTAACCTATAGATGGGGGATGAGATGGATTCATACTTTTTTCAAGGGCATTTGTGCATAAATGAATGTAACTAGCCCAACTGAAGTTTGAACTCGGCTCCGATTTCTCATTCCAAACTGCTATCTATTACACCACCCACACTCCTAACATCAAAAGCCATGTTACCAACTCATGCCTACTGCTACAATTTTTTTTTAGATTTTCCAAATTATTATTATATATATATATATATATATATATATATATATATATATATATATATAAAAAGTTGCAAATTAAAAAAATAATAATGTTTTATTTTATGAAAGTATTTATTTATTTATATATATATTTGATATTTCAGATTGTCCTCAATCTTTCATCAGAAATAACTGTTTGTTACAAATAAATTAAAATTACTGTTTGTTAGCAAGTAGCGTCCATCGTGAGACGCAGACGTCATGTGATATGGAATGTCACTGTTTGGATATTCCTAACTTAAATCTAACTGTCATAAATATTTTAGATGTTGTTTAAAAAAATAAAATTTTTTTTAACTATATCTAAAAAAAATTGCTTAACTATTGAAATATTTATAAAGATTTAAAATACCTAAGTCTTTATTTAACCCTAGTTTATGTGTATTTAATTTTAAAATCCAATATATATATATATATATATATATATATATATATATATATATATATACACACACAGCCCTTGTGCAAATTATTTAAAACAAAACAAATAGTTCCATTATTATTTACATTTTTTCATATTTTTCCAATGAAACATGACAGTGTACATGTTAGTACTTCATATGTCCATTCCATGAAATCGTTCCTTGCAGATTCACCACAAATTCTCAATTGGAGAGTTTCTGGGCCAGTCTATAGTACTTTGAGTGGCTCACTGGTAAGGCTTGCATGCAGTGTTACAATTTTTGTATGCTTCCTTGGAGTAACATCCACCGCAGATAATTGACAGTCGATTCAAGCCGAGCTTCTCGACTTGACGGTCGAACTTTCTGCCTCTGAGCAGAAAGGAACCCGGACGAGGTTCCGCCGAAGGGCAGAATCTCGTTCGGGGAAAATGACCAACCCGATCTCATTTATATGGGTCATACGGGCATTTTTTGGCCGAGCCTACGGGCTCGGGAAACCCACGATAAACTCGGCCTTGTGCCACATGCAACCCTCGTGTGTGTGTGTGTGGGGGGGGGCTAGATACCGATAATTGACAGTCGAGACAATAGTGTCTGGGCATGATAAAAATCTGATGCAATCATGGATGATGCAATATTTTTCAAGGTCAAACAAATTTCATCATACACCCCCAAAATAGATTCATATTACTGCACACCAATGAAAATGTCCTAATCTGAGGGAAAAATAGAAATTGATTACACCCTATCACTCCAGTGGATCTAAAACTTACTGAATGGTGAAAGAAAGGAAACTAAAGCAGTTGTTTCAATTAATTTGCACAAGGTGTTTTATATATATATATATATATATATATATATATATATAACCATTGATGGGACCAACAGACATTATACCAAAACCTAATACTATTATCCAGATAAAGTCTTGAACAAAAATGATAATACTGAAAAAAAAGAAATAAGGCCCAAAGACAAATCTACATACTCAGTAAAGTGATCGTAGCCCAGATTGCCTAGACAGAGTAAAAAATGCTTAACAATGTTAAATTCAATGAAAAGATGGTCCTAGTTGTAACCTGAGTTTCATGCTCACGTGATCTTCAGACAGCTTGAATGCATTCAACATGTTCAAGTTATATATATATATATATATAATAAACATTATTTTCTATTCAATAAGATTGTTTATGGCAAATAACAAAGCATTATTATGTGTAAAAATGTGATTTACAATTATTTTATAACTATTATCAGCTATATGGAGACTATTATATTTTAATATATAAACATGTTAGAGATGATTTTAATATTAGCTCTTTATATAACCCTTGATATACGAGGTAGGATTTCTTTCATTCCCTCTAATGATTACATATATAGGAACATTGCAAATACTAAAAGCATATATAGAAATTCATTGGAGATGATTTTAATACTAGCTCTTTATGTAACCCTTGATATACGAGGTAGGATTTCTTTCATTCCCTCTAATGATTACATATATAGGGACATTGCAAATACAAAAAGCATCTATAGAAATTCATTGGAGATGATTTTAATACTAGCTCTTTATGCAACCCTTTATATACAAGGTAGGATTTCTTTCATTCCCTCTAATGATTACATATATAGGGACATTGCAAATACTAAAAAAAAGCATATATAGAAATTCATTGGAGATGATTTTAATTACTAGCTCTTTATGTAACCCTTGATATGGAGATGATTTTAGGATTTCTTTATTTCATTTCATTCTCTAATGATTACATATATAGGGACATTGCAAATACTAAAAGCATATATAGAAATTCATTGGAGATGATTTTAATACTAGCTCTTTATGTAACCCTTGATATACGAGGTAGGATTTCTTTCATTCCTCTAATGATTACATATATAGGGATATTGCAAATACTAAAAGCATATATAGAAATTCATTGGAGATGATTTTAATACTAGCTCTTTATGTAACCCTTGATATACGAGGTAGGATTTCTTTTCATTCCCTCTAATGATTACATATATAGGGATATTGCAAATACTAAAAGCATATATAGAAATTCATTGGAGATGATTTTAATACTAGCTCTTTATGCAACCCTTTTTATGTAACCCTTTCATATACTCTAGGATTACATATATAGGACATTGCAAATACTAAAAGCATTATAGAAATTCATTGGAGATTCCCTCTAATGATTACATATACAAGGGGATTTTTTCATTGCAAATACTAAAAGCATATATAGAAATTCATTGGAGATGATTTTAATACTAGCTCTTTATGTAACCCTTGATATACGAGGTAGGGTTTCTTTCATTCCCTCTAATGATTACATATATAGGGAAATTGCAAATACTAAAAGCATATATAGAAATTCATTGGAGATGATTTTAATACTAGCTCTTTATGTAACCCTTGATATACGAGGTAGGATTTCTTTCATTCCCTCTAATGATTACATATATAGGGACATTGCAAATACTAAAAGCATATATAGAAATTCATTGGAGATGATTTTAATACTAGCTCTTTATGTAACCCTTGATATACGAGGTAGGATTTCTTTCATTCTCTCTAATGATTACATATATAGGGACATTGCAAATACTAAAAGCATATATAGAAATTCATTGGAGATGATTTTAATACTAGCTCTTTATGTAACCCTTGATATACGAGGTAGGATTTCTTTCATTCCCTCTAATGATTACATATATAGGGACATTGCAAATACTAAAAGCATATATAGAAATTCATTGGAGATGATTTTAATACTAGCTCTTTATGTAACCCTTGATATACGAGGTAGGATTTCTTTCATTCCCTCTAATGATTACAAATATAAAGGGATATTAGAAATTCATTGGAAATACTAAAAGCATATATAGAATTTCTTTCATTCCCTCTAATGATTCATATATAGGGACATTGCAAATACTAAAAGCATATATAGAAATTCATTGGAGATGATTTTAATACTAGCTCTTTATGTAACCCTTGATATACGAGGTAGGATTTCTTTCATTCTCTCTAATGATTACATATATAGGGACATTGCAAATACTAAAAGCATATATAGAAATTCATTGGAGATGATTTTAATACTAGCTCTTTATGCAACCCTTTATATACAAGGTAGGATTTCTTTCATTCCCTCTAATGATTACATATATAGGGACATTGCAAATACTAAAAGCATATATAGAAATTCATTGGAGATGATTTTAATACTAGCTCTTTATGTAACCCTTGATATACGATATTTTTTACTAATGATTACATATATAGGGATATTGCAAATACTAAAAGCATATATAGAAATTTTGGAGATTTTTTACTAGCTCTTTATGCAACCCTTTATATACTCTAATGATTATGATTACATATATAGGGACATTGCAAATACTAAAAGCATCTATAGAAATTCATTGGAGATGATTTTAATACTAGCTCTTTATGCAACACTTGATATACAAGGTAGGATTTCTTTCATTCCTCTAATGATTACATATATAGGGACATTGCAAATACTAAAAGCATATATAGAAATTCATTGGAGATTATTTTAATACTAGCTCTTTATGTAACCCTTGATATACGAGGTAGGATTTCTTTCATTCCCTCTAATGATTACATATATAGGGACATTGCAAATACTAAAAGCATATATAGAAATTCATTGGAGATTATTTTAATACTAGCTCTTTATGTAACCCTTGATATACGAGGTAGGATTTCTTTCATTCCCTCTAATGATTACCTCATATAGAAATTCATTGGGATTTTATTGCTTTAAATACTAAAAGCTAATGATTATATAGGGAAATTGCAAATACTAAAAGCATATATAGAAATTCATTGGAGATGATTTTAACATTAGCTGTTTATGTAACTATTGATATACAGTGTAGGATTTATTAAATAAATACATCAAAAGTTTTATTCATGCTAATGATTACATTGATAATCATAGTCATAGTAAATCCTTTTTGTATTCCAGTTGTGGCTGCATTTTTATGTTGTAAACATTATCAAGGTTTAGGCTTTATTTATTGATATCAACCTACTTACCACTAATCCCCCCACTTAGTTAATCAAGAATAGGAGAGAGACTAACGTTTCTGGTGGTCAGAAAAAACGCAAGATTAATTAATTTACTATAGGAATGTACTGAAACTCAGGAGGAAAGGGATTGTCAGTGGTCAGGAATGAATGCAAGCATTACTGATAGAATAAGGCTATTATATGTATAATGTAAGTGCATTGCTAATGATTTTACTATAGGAATGCATTTAAAATCAGGAAGCAAGGGATTGTCAGTGGTCAGGAATGAATGCAAGCATCACTGATAGAATAGGGCTATTATATGTATAATGTAAATGCATTGCTAATGATTTTACTATAGGAATGTATTGAAAATCAGGAAGGGATTATCAGTGGTCAGGAAATGCTCTTCTAATGGCGTAATGAATTGGAAGACATTATTTGCTATATTTGCATCTGGGAATTGTTTAGAAAATCTTGTCTACTGCCCTCAATATATTGTTAGCAACATGAACAAGTCACAGTTGAAATGGATAAATGGCACCATTTAGCTCCTCCATTAACATTGATGGCTTCCAAACAGTTTTGTCTATCCAATTACACATGGGTCAATCACTGGTGTTGTTTGTAGGTACTTCCCAATGGTACCATATGCTGGGATCATCTCATCCAGGATGACATTATAAAGAAGTTACATTCTTGACTAACTGACCATGGTCAGATTCAAAGCCCAAGTTTCCTGACCACTGATAATCCCTTCCTGATTTTTTCCTGGTTGCTGTAGTCATTCTGGCTGCAATAAACTGACCATATATAAATTAATGTCCTGGACCGTAATCTGTCTAGCATCAAAATGTGTTCTTATTTCTGCAAACTATGAAAATAGCACTATTTGGCAAATAAGGAGAAAATAAGTAATGTTGAATGGCACAAGCAACACCAGTGCCAGCGACACCATGGACGTCAAACAACTGGAGGAAGTGTCCAGCTTCAAATACTTGGGAGTAACCCAGTCAGATAATAACTGGAAGATAATTTAGCCATCACACCCTGTGTATACATGCATGCACACACACATATATATATATTTAAAAATTATAACATACTAGCAGTAGAGCCCGGGGATGTAACAGTAAGAGATAGATCAAGTATCGACCATCATAAAGACTGAAAAATAAAATTGACAAAGATTATTGTTTAAGGTTGACGGACACGCATGTCTTAATTAGTTTTATTTTTTTTTGTTTTTTTGGGGTTTTTTTTTGTTATTTTTTAAGAATTGGTCAAACTCAAACAAAAACACTGTTTTCAATCATTATGAGTCTACCGATTGAATAGAATTTTATTATAAACAATTGTCTTGTAAATGGAATTTTTAAAGCATTCTTAATGTAAAAATAAAGAAAAAAGTGTGCAAGACAATAAGAAACACTACCTGCCAAAAAAAAGTGAAGTGTTGTTGAAATTGGTTGAAAAATGTAGGAAATCCGAACCCATATATAAATGAACATACACACACAAACAACCAACCTGTGTTTTATAATAAGTATAACTCGATAACTCGATATTAATAAGTATAACTCGATATGAGTTGTCCCCCTTTCATTAATGCCTCTTGATCGTGTTTTCAAATTGATTTCATGCAAAAACAATTGTGTTTTTCCAAATTTTGGTGCTGTCAAAACCACTGCAAGGTAATTTTACGTAGTCCTGTAAAGTTTTGTTGAAATCGGTTGAAAAATGTAGGAAATCCGATCCAATATATAAACGTACAGCCACACACACACACACAATCTGCATTTTATAATAAGTAAGATGTATTTTATAACATCAATACAAAAATAGCCATTTTGTTTCAACACTTTTGTCAAGCTGCAAGTAAAATAAAAAGTTTTTATAAAATGCATATGTATTGAGCACTTTTTAAAAAATAGTGTTTGGTTACTGAAAGTTTATTTCATCTATACCAACCTTAGATATATATATATATATATATATATATATATATATATATATATATATATATATATATATATATCACACATTAAGTGCTGGTGTGAACTGAGCTATAAATTACATATTAATAAATATACATTTTTTTTCCTCATCGGTAGCATAGCTGAGTTTCATGTACAATATATATATATATATATATATATATATATATAGTGAACACTGAGGTCAACATTGAGTAGCAAGAATATTTCATGACTGAATGCTCCCAGCCTGAAGATTGTTTTCAAGCATGAAACAGACTGTCGCCACTTGTCAGTTTCTACTTTTACACTTGCATTTACATATGTGCTATCCCTGATATTGAACACTTTTATATATATATATATATATATATATATATATATATATATATATATATATATGTATGTTGGGGGGATAATGATATATAAATGTTTTAAGGAAAGAAGTATAACTAAGTGGAATTTTTTCCCACTTTGTCATATCTCTTTCTCGTATACTGTATGAGGGACATTAAGACCACAACAAAAAAATGTGGGTTTCACTAGAAATCAGTGCATGCTTAGCTTTGAAACTAGGAAGTGAACAAACATGATATCAATAAAAAATATGTCTGGAAAATTCATCCAGAAAAAAAAAAAGAAATTTATGGAATTGCCTAATATTTTGCTGCTTGTTTTGTAGAAATCCCAGATTTTACAGAAATATTTGTATTCTCCTGCTATATTGCTGCTTGATTTGTGTGTGTTTTTGTTGATATACAGATAGTCAAATTTGCTTTTCTGCATTTATGGCTTCATTTACCAACAAGTACCATATTTCTAGGGTTTTTTTTTTTAAATTTTTGTCTATTACCATATGTACCAGTATTCACTGATACCAGCAGATTTATTTGTAGCTATTATGAATTTACTGTATGTACAGATGTTGCTCCCTGAAAAAAATAATGAAAACAAAAAACTAAAACTATTTTCAATAAATGCATGATAAAATGTGATAAAATTCTTGCCCTCCAAAACTATGTCCTGCTAATTAAACCATACCTCATTTTTTTTTTTAAAAAAAAAAAAAAAGAAAAAAAAAAAAGGATCAGTTTTATAATTTGTGCTAATACTGTAAGTGTTTCTTCATGGTTAGTGAGAAGGTCACATAAAGGTAAGGTTATAATCTTGATTTTTTTGGGGGGGTTGTGATGTGTGCATTTCAACCCCCCACCATTCCATGACAATATGTGTGTGTATCCAACAGGCCAGCCAATACGGTGTGTGTATATATATATATATATATATATATATATATATAAAATGAACAGAATAAATTAAGTAACAGGTAATGAGAAAGTTAAAATAACCCTACCAATACAAAGCCTGCAAAAAAGAAACAAACACCGACATACCAACCTAACCTTATTTCTTTTTTGTTTATTTAAAAAACAAGTTTTTTGTTGATTTGGATTCTTCATTTGAAAATTGATGCTCAGTTTTTCAACTATTTTTAGAATATTGGGACAATTTTCTTTTCTGTACTACCTCAGTATGTTAATCTCTTTCACGGGATGCATGTAACAAACCTCACGGGATGCGTGTAACAAACCTCACAAGATTTGGCACTCGTACCTTCCACCTTTCTTAAAAGTCCAAACCTTTCAAATATTGATTGAACCAGTCCTACTGTATAGATAAGAAACTTGGCCATTATCTGCTTCTCTTGAAAGATGACTGTATGGAACAGATACAAATCTACTTAGAAAAATCCAGAACATCAGTTGGAGATCCCATACAATGCTTAACACAATTTACGGAGAACTGAGACAAATCTCTCTTAAGCTGAAACAAAAATGATTACAGTTTACTGGCTGCTGTCACCGAGCACACAGGGACATTGTCTCATCTTTACTCCTATGGCATCCTTCTGGATTTGATTTTAAGGGGGGAAATTTGAGAATGAATTATTAACAGTAAATTTTTTCTAGTGAGTCTGAGTGAGTTTGAGTGTGTTTGCAAGTTAATATATACAGTGTGTATACAGTATACATACATTAAAATATTTGTGTGTATATGTGTAATTATGTATGTATTGCATTTTTTATTTATTAATCTGATATATTTTATTATTTAAACGTTATTTCTAGTGGATACCCATATTTGAGTAGATGCTCTGTTTATTTATTAAACAATATATTTACAATATTTTTATAAATTTTGTAAAATTCTAAAATTAAATGATAATACTATTGCATATATGAAGTCACAAGTTCTTAAGGAAAGTTAAGCTAATGGCCTTTTAGGCTTCCTCCTCATGAGTAGATCACTTTTTGAATAATAAGAATTATATGTCATATATGTGGGGGGGGCATCAGAAATTTAGAGATGCTTAGGTGGGTCCCCTTCCCCACCAAAAAAGGTTGGGGACTACTGATCGAAACAGATTTTCGAGGTTAAAATACTCTAAATGCTGCTATTTTAATCCTTAAGCATTCAAAACTGTAAATATCAGTTTTCAATATTCAACCTGCCATAACGCGCCCCATGTATCTTTCTATGTGTCCTGTCCTTTCAGCATGTAAGTGATCATGGCTCTCCATCTGCTTCTATCCCATTCAGCACTCAACAAGTTTCTTCATTCTGTTTCCTCCCCCAGACCATGTTCTGTCATCCACTTACTTAAACCTGCCAGGTATGTCACATGTTGTTTTCCTTTGTCTCTCTTTCTCCCTATTTGACCTGTAAGTATCAGATTCTCCAAGCCCTCCTTCCTCATTATGTGTCCCAGAAACTTCAGCTGCCTCTTCCTGATGTTAAGTATAAGCCTCCTCCTTGTTTGCATTCTAAGACCTCATCATTGCTCACACACTCGGTCAATGATATCCTTAGCATCCTTCTGTAGAACCACATCTCCGTCGCCTCGAGTTTCTTCTTCATCTTTGAGGAAATCTTCCAACATTCACTACCTCTTCCTGATGTTAAGTATAAGCCTCCTTCTTGTTTGCATTCTAAGACCTCATCATTGCTCACACACTCGGTCCATGATATCCTTAGCATCCTTCTGTAGAATCACATCCCCGTCACTTTGAATCTCTTCATCTTTGAGGAAATCATCCAAAATTTGCTGCTGTAAAGAGGGACAGATGTCATGTATACTCTGCCATAATATATGATGAAATCAATGCAAATAACGCAGGAAGTCACAGTCTCTTCCAGCTTCTTGCTTTGCAGTCAACTTTGATCTTCAAAAATTTAAATGCA
Source organism: Acanthosepion pharaonis (assembly GCA_903632075.3). Lineage (NCBI taxonomy): Eukaryota > Metazoa > Mollusca > Cephalopoda > Sepiida > Sepiidae > Acanthosepion > Acanthosepion pharaonis. Next base: position 1,254,912 of record CAHIKZ030003516.1, read on the forward strand.
ATATCAATCGTTATGTTCTCTCTTCTTAATTTATCTTCTTTTATTGTTCTATCTCCTTAATAGTATTTTTTCTCATATTCTCTAACACTCAGTAACCCCTTGTATCTTAGTGGCTTTACTGTAGGTACCACCAAAGATTTGTTGAAAAATGAACAAAAAAATGTCCAAAACTTAAACATAAAGCTTTCCCAAAATCATTGTGTTATTATTTAGAGGAAAGACCAAAGGACTTTTAATCTTTTTAGAACCTTCAAAATTTTGGTTAAAAATCTTGTTTTTCTGGTGTCAATGGGTAACCATAAATTATTATGGGAAATCTAACCATGTTTTTCCAATGAAAAACACACAGATTTGGAAATTCTTCCAAAAATCAGATAATTGTCAGATTTTAATGAAAATTTCAGGATTTATTCACAAATGAATCATATTTTTTAGCTGTTTCTTTTTTTCAGAAAATCTTGGTCAAAATATTTTCTTTTATGTCTGTTAACCACCACTTACTTAATTTTATGAAACTGAGAAATTCTTTTTTGTATAACTTAACTAATAAGGACAAGTCCTCCAAGAATTTAAATCATCAATTTTTTTTTGATCAAACATGATCACCAGTTAGAAAAAATCTGATCTGAATCATGAAATAAAAAATGCAATAAAACTTGGACATTATTTAATTAAACAAGCCTTTAAATACTTCTATGCACAAAATATATTATGAACACTATTGCTATATGAAAAAATAATTTTTCAATGAATAATGGCAAGATCCGTTTCATTTTTGAAAATTTTTATAAATTTAAATGTTTTAAAATTCTTTATTAATTTGTATCAGTCAAGTTTTATTGTTATTAAATTAAAATTTTATTTACTAAACATAAATGGTATAAGCTTACAATTCTTCAACCTCCAGTATTTTAAAAAGAATTTTGAATTTGTTTTGTGTGTATAGATATATTGAGTTTTGTAAACATGGATAGGGAATTTCAAATTTATTAAAATTTATTAGTAATATTCTAACATATTCTCAACATGTATCTACATCAGTGAAACTATAAAGCCAAAGTACTTAAAATTAAAAAAAAATATGTTAGTCATGTAATTTTATAACAATTATCACCTTTTTAGATAAATTTCCTAAACATCAGGTTGTTGGTAAATGTATGAACACCTCATAAAAAACACCCATCTGCTTTTCTGTGATATTTTAAACTAAAAGTAAGTAATATTTGTTTTATTTCATGATTAATTAAACCTTAAATCAGCTAATTTTTCTCAAATAACATTTCAGAGAAATATATTTTATTTTTGTATAAGAGACTTATGTTGTGTTGACAGATTTGTCAATAATTTTAGTGTTTTACTGATAATAAAAAAATAATTTTAAACTATAGTAAATTTAAAGCCAAAGTACTTAAAATTCAATAAAATGTTACAGAGAATATTTTCCTAAATTTTTAAGATTATTGGGCAGTTAAAAATTATATTAAAAAAAAAGGTGTTTATATTATATTCCTCAAGTAATTTTTACAGATATGTCTGCTGCAGAAAAAATTAGATAAAATTCCAGCTGTCAGTCAAACTATCAACATCTTCAACAATTTTTAGCTATTTACAGAAAAAGAAGCTAATATTACTCAAGTTTCAGAATAGCATATATTTTATTTTTGGAAGAATTTTTAATAAAAAAAAGATTTACATTGTGATGAAAGACAATGAAGAAAGAGTATCAATCAAGCTGCCAACACTGTAAATAAACATCTATCTCAGTGTTAAGAAATGCATTCCTGTGATATTTTAAACTAAAAGTAATATTTGTTTCAAATCAGATTAATTAAACTTTAAATAAGTTAATATTCCTTAAATAAAGTTTCAGAAAAGTATATTTTCTTTTTGGAAGATATTTAATAAAGAGAATTACATTGCAATGAAAGATGACTAAGAAAGGGCACTAATCAGCTATTTTAGCAAAAAAAAAAAAAAAAAAAAAAAAAATCCTTCCAGTCAATTATTTAAATTAGTTTTGAAATACAGCAAAGTATTTTGTTTATTGGAAATATTAAATTTAATCTGTTAGCTTGAAATTTAAATTAAAAAAAAAAAAAAAATACATTTTAATCCTTAGGTATTATTTTTTGTTTTAAGATATTTTACTTTTTGTTTGGGGGTGAAATAAAATTAAAAAAACATGGGAAAAAAAGTTTGAAAAGAAATATGGCTGCATTGCCTATTATACAACTCCGCCCAGTAAATAATGGAAAAAAAAAAGAAAAAAATTAGTCAACCACTAACAGTAGGTAAGAAACACTAAGCATAAGTAACTACAATGTCAGTACATAATGACCTTTACCTTAGTTACACCCGGGTATTAATCTTCAGAGTATGAATACAAAGGTCAACAAACAACCTTAAAGCAAAATGGAGGAGTGAAGGCACGGCGTGGGGTGGGGCCAAATGCATGCAGACATTTTTTAAATATTTTCAGATTTGAAATTTTTAAATAAATAATCTGCAGCTATTTTCAGATTTGAAAAACAATTTTTAAATAAATAATTTGTGACAGGAAGTATTTTCTGATTTGTGAAATCATTTTTAAATTTGCTGTTAACCCACATTTCGGTTGAGAATACCAATATAGAGCATGTAAGCAATGAGGAAGTCTTAGGAAAACTAAAAACAAAAAATCACTTAGAATCAGAGACATAGAGAGAGCTGAACTTTCTTGAACACATAATGTGGAAGAAGGGCTTGGAGAATTTGACACACTGTTGTGGAGTAAGTAAGACATTCCCGGTAACACAAATGAACTAGGCAAGATGCCTTAAATAAAGAACTCAAAGTGAGTCAAGAGAAGTCCGTTGGAGTCAGCTGAAGAGAATTCTAGTGACATCACTGTGAGTGCCTAAGTTAAACATAATATTATAACTGCTAGGTGTCAGTTTTTTCTTTTTTTTTTTTTAATCAATTCACCCCAAGCAAGGCAATAATACCACTAAGAGACAAGGCAATAATGCCATTAAGACACATAAAAACAATTTAATGATTAAAATAATGAATACTTAATTAATAAAAGTGCAATATTGTTTTTTGCATATCTTTTATATATTATATATATATATATATATATATATATATATATATATATATATAATAATCAAGAATCCAGTTTTCAGTTCACCCTGTATTTGCGAGAACTATAAACAAATTACAAGGCCAAATGCTTCAAAAAGTCGGAATTTGGCTCCAGAAATAAATATTTACGCCTATAAAATTAAATTAAAGAAATTATTAAGCTGTGAAGTAGGATTTTGTCAAAGTATTTTTTCCAAACAAATCAGCTGATTCAAATTTTATCAATTAGTTTGCAAAATTTAATGAAATATAGAGTTTGTAAATGTTGACAAAAAATGTTAGTGATAATTTCAACAATGTGAGTATTTCAACATGTGTCAGCGTGTTGGAAAAATATTCTAGTATGTAAAAATTAAGATATAATTAAATATATATCTGTAAAAGAACAATAGGAATAAAGTAAAAAAGAAAACTTTCGTCTTCTGATAGAAGTATGGTATCTAGACATTTTGAATTTAAGCACAGTACTAGATTAGCATTGAGATCTCATTAATTTACAGTTGAGTTGGCCAGATGTTCTATGCTAACAGTTTCTTTTCTTGCACTTCTTGCTTGTGGAACTCCCTTCTGGCTACATGCTTTCCAACCAACTTTAATCTTTAAAAATGTAAATGCAATGTTAAAGAAGAACGAGTTTGTGTAAATGATTGGCAGAACAGTGATTAAGAGATATAGCAACAAAAAGGCAAACTTTACTAAGGGCTACAAAGGACAGGAAGTTGTGGAGAACCATGTACTCTTATGTCCTGAAGATACACAGAAGAAGAAGGAGTTTGTGTAAATGATTAGCAGAACAGGGATTAGGAGATGTAACAAAAAGGCAAAATTTACTAAAGGCCACAAAAGGACATGAAGATGTGGAGAGCCATGAATTCTCATGTCCTGAAGGGACATGGCACCTAGATTAAAAAGAAGAAGAAAAAGAAGGAGGAGTTTGTGTAAATGATTGGCAGAACAGTGATTAGGAGATATAGTAAACTTTACTAAAGGCTATAAAGGACAGGGAGTTGTGGAGAGCCATGACCTCTTATGTCCTGAAGGAACATGGCACATAGAAGAAGAGTTTGTGTAAATGATTGGCAGAACAGTGATTAGGAGATATAGCAAAAAGGCAAACTTTACTAAAGGCTACAAAGGACAGGAAGATGTGGAGAGCCATGACCTCTTACATCCTGAAGGGACATGACACCTAGATGAAAAAGAAGAAAAAAAAAAGAAGAACAAGTTTGTGTAAATGATTGGCAGAACAGTGATTAGGAGATATAGCAAACTTTACTAAGGGCTACAAAGGACAGGGAGTTGTGGAGAGCCATAACCTCTCAAAGGAACATGGTACATAGAAGAAGAAGTAGTAGTAGGAGGTGTCATAATACATCAGTTTGGACAGATCTGCCCATAAATTGTAACAATATTTGAAAAAAAAAAAATAGTTGAGTCATAGACAGAATTTAGATATTTCTGTCTAAATTTCTGGGAGGAGGAGTTATCATCATTTACACGATTTGCATGAGAATAGTCTACCCCTGTAGATTGAATAAAGGGTTCAGTTCAGAATTCCCTGTAGGTTACTCATAAATACCCCTGAGGAAGCCTGGAGGGCACAACAGCTGAAACGTGATAACAACAACAAAGATGAGGCCAATAGTCTGAATATAAATAGTGTAAATAAGAATTTAGATGAAAGGTCTGTAAAATATATAAATATATATATATATATATATATATATGGTTAATTTGCTAGAGTCTTCCAAACATTTATGATGGCTACACACTTTTTAAAATTAGAATTTGTTTGTGATACATTATTTAAGTTTTGTTAACCAAGTCAATTATTCTAATTCAAAACATATATAAAGAGAAAGAATTCAATCAAAAGTTTACCCATTAATTAAAGCTTGGGTTACTAATTGTGCTAAACTTTAGATATAAACAGGCAGGGCCAATTCAAGGGTTTCATAGCCTTCCTACCAACAATCTATGATACTTACACCCACCACTCTACTAAATCTCAATTTTCATAAGGTAGTATTTGTATAAAATACAAATTTTATTTTAACCTAAATATGTACAATAATGGATCTAGGTTAACAATTCAACTAGAAAAATTGAAAATAAATACAATGTAACTAAATGCAAATTAGAGACACGTCATAAAAAACCAATCTTAAATCAACAAAATATTCTGGCAATTTTTTAACATCAACTTGAGATTTTTCTTGTTAAAGAGTTGAATAATTTTAACACAATCAACATTATGGATAAAAAAAATAGTGAATTTTATATTCCGTGTTTTTTGAAGACTTAACAGAGCAAAACAAATTCACGAATTTGGATGAAAAGAAAAAGAACCCAGAATGATGTCAAAATCCACAAAAAACTTTCATCTTTTAATAGTTGTTCTTAATTTAATTTGTGACATATATAAATGTAAGTAGAAAAAAAAGCAAATCTTGATAAGATAGAGAGGGTCCGAAAGCACTGCCCAGATCCCCCCCAATCAGTCAGGTGGGTAGTACACATTGGCCTTGTATACAGGAAATAAAGGGAGAGGAACTGTGTTCAGAAAATCCCTTTTTTTTTTTTTTACAAAATTTTTTTTCATATCAATATAGAATGCTGAACTGTTATATAATGTCAGTCATCCTATGCGGCAGTGAATGCTGGACAATCTCCTCACAGATGAAGAGACTCGAAGCAAGAGTAACAAAGAAAAGAGTACTGAACTGTTATGTAATATCAGTCCTCCTATATAGCAGTGAATGCTGGACAATCTCCTCACAGATGAAAAAGAGACTTGAAGCAAGAGAAACAAAGAAAAGAGTACTGAACTGTTATGTAATATCTGTCCTTCTATATGGCAGTGAATGCTGGACAATCTCCTCACAGATGAAGAAAAGACTTGAAGCAAGAGTAACAAAGAAAAGAGTACTGAACTGTTATGTAATATCAGTCCTCCTATATAGCAGTGAATGCTGGACAATCTCCTCACAGATGAAAAAGAGACTTGAAGCAAGAGTAACAAAGAAAAGTGTACTGAACTGTTATGTAATATCTGTCCTTCTATATGGCAGTGAATGCTGGACAATCTCCTCACAGATGAAGAAAAGACTTGAAGCAAGAGTAACAAAGAAAAGAGTACTGAACTGTTATGTAATATCTGTCCTTCTATATGGCAGTGAATGCTGGACAATCTCCTCACAGATGAAGAAAAGACTTGAAGCAAGAGTAACAAAGAAAAGAGTACTGAACTGTTATGTAATATCAGTCCTCCTATACGGCAATGAATGCTGGACAATCTCCTTGCAGATGAAGAGACTTGAAGCAGCAGAAATGTAGTTCTACAGAAGGATGCTGAGGAAACCATGAACTAAACATGTGAACAACAATAAAGTTTTAGAGAAAATGGAAGCAAAAAGGACAATTGTACTCAGAAATAGCTGAAATTTCTAGGGCACATAATGAGGAAACTGGGCTTGGAAAATTTGTTACTCACAGCACAGATCAAAGGCAAGAGGGGCAAAGGAAAATAACACATAACCTACCTAGCTAGCTTGAGTGGATGGATGGTAGAGAGATAACAAAAAAAAAAAAAATTTATTAAGAGCTAAAAAGGACAGGGATTTGTGGAGAGCCATCATTGCTTACATCATGAAGTGACATGGCATATAGAAAAAGAAGATAGATTAAGCAATCCAGATCCCAAAGATCTATAAATAAAAAAAATAAAATAAATTTATTAAATTTTATGAAAATTTAGGGTGTTTAGTTTGTTATGTAAATTCATAACAGATTGATAGATTTTGATAGATTGTATTTTTTATAGCTTATCAACTTTTGTAGGTTATAAAAATATCAATTAACTATTGTCATCAATTCTTAAAAATAGAGGAAATGCATAAATCCATTTTCATATACAGTCATCTCTCGCCATTTTGCGCTTTGACTTTTACGGGTTCAATCTACTGCAGTTTTTTTCAGATCTTTTCATTAAAAAATCATGTCAGGGTTCCTCGCTGCTTTGTGGTTGACGACAGGGTTGGAATGTGCTGTTCACTGATTGGCTATTGTTGTGAGTGTGCTGTGAATCACTTGTTGCTGATGTGTTTGGCTGCGTATTGGTACAAAGGAGTCCACAAAAAAAAAAAAAAACTGTTCAGAAGATAGTAAGTTGACAACAAACCGAGTACAAAACAACAAGGCAGTAGTATTTGATTAAAATACAGGGGAACCTTGATTCTTGAACACCTCACATGTCAAACAAATCGATTTTTGAACAGAAAATTTGAGATGAAAATGCCTCAGTTATGGAACAAAATTTTGGTTCTCAAACAACATAGCTGAACCAAGTTAACATGAACAGAATAATTTCCGAGTCTAGCGCCATGTTGTATACATTTGTGTATTGTGACATGCTTTTTTTTTCCAATTTTATTGTACTATGACTTTTTTCTCTACATTGATTCCTCTTGGACAAATAGCTTTGAGTTACGAACAGCCTTGAGGAACAAATTAAATTTGTGAACTTATGTTTCACTGTATTTGGATTATCAAACAGATATGTTGTGGATAGTTTCGTAGGTCTCTGTGTATTTAAATGAGACCCAATTGAGCTATTGTCACATAGATGTAATGTGAGTCTTCTTGTTAGGCATGTTTTTGTATATCCAATATAATTATTTATGAATTTGAATTGATCCAGAACATGGCTCCTTAAGGGACATGTGAATTTGTAAATAATATCAACATAGCCACAATTATTACTAATAATGCTTCCATTACTTTTAGTCTTTTTTTTTACATGTTAATGAGGCTACAGAGGAACCTCGGTTCTTGAATGTCTCACCTGTCAAACAAATCGGTTTTCGAACAGAAAATTCGAGATGAAAATGCCTCGGTCATTGAACAAAATTCTGATTCCCAAACAACATAGCCAAACTGAGTTAATACAAACGAAATAATTTCTGAGTCGACCGCTGTGTTGTTGTTGTAGAGTAGTTTTCACAGTGGAGGCTTGTATTTCACTAAGTCTGTCCTAAAAGAGTCCAACGTACAAAACGTTAGGAACTTGAAATAAAAGAGTTAATGACGCAGCAATCTAGTTGTGATGGTTGATACTTCAATGTCCAATATCGACTGACTCGCTCAACACCACTGAGCCCAACTGGCGACTGCTACTATTGCTGCTACTACTACTACTACATATGTGTGGGAGAGTCTGTTACAATAGAATAGGTACTATAACAGTTGTATACATTCATGTGTTGTTCCGTGCTTTTCTTTTCCTATTGTACTGTGACTTTTATTGTACAAATTTTATTGTACTGTGACTTTTATTGTACAGTGACTTTTTTTCTCTACATTAATTTATATTGGAAAAATAGTTTCGGTTTGCTAACATTTCGGGTTACATATGGCCTTCAAGACAGAATTTCCACTGTAAAGCCAAATTTTATTTTTGGCAACAAAACCAAAACTACATACAAAGATATTTATGCAAATAGGATAATTGATTTCAAGGAGGTGCTGAAAAGAAAACATCAAATTATGCTTATTAGTCCTTCCAAGGTATAAAGAAGGGTTTTATGCAAATGATTTAGACAAGCAGTAACCTTTGTTGTGCACTACATCTCTTCATCATCGAGCAAGTTGCATTATTTTTCTAGATTCACACTAATCTAGGAAAATAATGCAACTTGTTCGATGATGAAGCAATATACACATAAGAAGTTTGTGTGTGATTTTAATGTACAATAATAATATGATATTTGTAATGTACAATAATAATATGATATTTGTAATGTACAATAATAATATGATATGATATTAATATGATATTTACAATAATAATATGATATTTGTAATGTACAATAATAATATGATATTTTGTAATAATATGATAATAATAATATGATATTTGTAATGTACAATAATAATATGATATTTGTAATGTACAATAATAATATGATATTTGTAATGTACAATAATAATATGATATTTGTAATGTACAATAATAATATGATATTTGTAATGTACAATAATAATATGATATTTGTAATGTCTAATATGTCTTATTTTCTCTTATTTTGTCTACTATATTGGATAATATAAGTGTAAAGGTGACTACAGAGGTGTTATTTCATGTCTAGAGAGCTCTTATAATGTCAAAAAATATATTTTGAAGGTTGTAAACAAGTTTTCTATGCTCTATGAAAATATTCAATATATAGATAAAGAATCCTGCTTCATGGAAATTCACTTATTACAGTAGGGTCTGGAACTGATTAACTGTGATAAATGATCGACTGTAAGTTTCATTAAAATTCTAATCATCACTTTTTAAAACAATAAACTTTGCTGAGGGAGTCAAAAATGTATTCAGTAATAGTGGTGTCAAGGGAATAACTGGCCTTTTGATACACTTTTTTTTTTTATGGAAATGAAGGTTAAACATTGCCCATTATTTTTTAATCATTTTACCTGAAGCAAGGCAATAAAGTAACTAAGACACAAGAGATTACTGAGTGTTAGACAATATAAGGAAAATAAAACCATTATTAAGGAAAGGGATCAATAAAAGGAGAGGAATACAGAAGATAGTGATTGACATTGCATTTAAATTTTTTAAGATCAAAATTGACTGGTGTCATATAGGAAGAAAATGAGTAACTACCAAGATTCGAGTGTGACACTAAACTTATGAGTATATGTTTTCTGCCAGCTGTATAAATAGTGATGTCAAGCAGTGATTATTAAGTGACTATTGAGTGGAACTATCCAGTTGAATTAGTGTGAATTATTGTGCATTATAATTTGGGTTTTGATTAAGGATTTACTGGATGTTAAGCTGAGTTACTAACAAGGTATTCACTGAAATGGTTAAATATTTTTGGTTGACTTTTACTTCTTGGTAAGTATTTATTTGCAGTTGTAATTAAATACAGTTTTATTTAACATTGAAGTCTTGAGTTATACTTAATCATTAACAGCCACCATACATCACAAAAACTGGAAAGCAAGAAGCAGAAGAGAGTTCCACAAGCAAAAAGTGAGACGGAAGTAACTGTTAAAAGAGAAATTATGGTTACATCTAGCCATTTCAAATGCAAAATGGTGTGACATTACTGACAATCTGGGAGTATGCTTAAATTCATAGAGGAAAGTTCATCAAAACAATTGCCATGAAAATTAAGAAATCATTATTTGTTTCGGCTTCTGTAAGAGGATCAACTGAAAATAAACAAAGTGAACCCCCCACCATTATTAACTTTCATAAAAACTTAATTAAAAAAAAATGTGCATATTCATGATCTACAGTTCTTAATTCATTATATGTACAAGTCTACCAAAATACATTTTGGAGAAAAAGCTTACAAAAATACAAACATTGAGACATGGAACAAATAAATTGAATCAATAGCCTCATCAATCGCAAAGAAAGTTGGTTCTCCGTGTTGTGCCAGAAAGTTTTTCTTGCGCAAGCCCATCCTTCAAATCTATAAATCAACCATTCATCCTTGCTGCCATATATGGTCAGGAGCTCCCGCTGTTTGTCTTAAGGTCCTCGACAAAATTCAGATATGGATATGCAATGTGATTGGCCCTGATCTGGCATCTTGTTTAAAGTTGCTCTCTCACAGACGTATCGTCTCTTCTGTCTTTTCTACAAATACTTCCACAGTAACTGCTCCAACGAGGTACTTTCGTTGGTTCCCAAACTGCATGAATTTAAATGTGCTACTAGGTTGGCATCTCAGTCCCACCCTTTCACTGCCGAAATGGTTAAATGTAGCAGTCTCTTCTACTCTAATAGCTTCATGTCCCATACTTCCTGTGGATATCCCTTCCTTTTACTTACTTCCCTGATATGCTATAGTCTCCAAATATTCAAATGCAATGTCAATCGACATCAGATGCCTTAATCTATTCCCCATCCTTCTCTTCATCCATCATACCTCTTTACTCTTGCCCCCACTCTCTGTAACCCCTTGTGTGCTAGTGGCACTCCTGCCTTGCTTGGGGTGAAATGCTTAAAAAAAATAAATAAAAAATTGCAAATAAATTGGGATCATATATAGATCAGAATCCGACTAAATGATAAGATGAAGAACAAATAGAAAATGTTTATCAATCTAACCTGTTTCACTTTTATTTAAGTTTGAGCTATTTATCTATCTATCTATGAGTTGGGATGAAATACAGATCAAATGTAGATCAGAATTCAACAGAATGATAGGATAAGAAACAAATAGGAAATGTTTATAGATCTAACATGTTTCACTTTTATTAAAGCTTCATCAGAGAATGAAGTATGGAGGAGAAAAAGAAAATTCTGGTATTTTTTTTATTTATGCATTGCTTGTTTTTCATTAGTTAATCAGTCCTCACATGCATCTGTCTTGTCAAGCAGTGTTCATGTGTATATGCATATCATAATTTTAGTTTGTCTATGAAAAATTCAGAAGATAATGTATATTCATTTGTGTGTGAGAGTGTGTGTGTTTGTATGCATGCGAATACAGATCCAGCTAAGCTTCCTTTCTTTTGGGGTTTTTTAATGTTATTTTTTTTTTTATCCAAGCCAAATATATAATTCAAATGTATATAAAAAGAAATAATTCAATGAAAAATTTTTTTTAATAATAGAAGAATATATAATTATTCTAAAGTATGATTAAGCTAAGAACTCGAGTCATGTTCTTAAATAGCCATGTCAAGTCAAAACTTTCATAGAGATTTCATGTACAGTGTCAAACCTATTTAGAAATATCTAAACTGTCAGCTGTATACAACTGCTTTCTAAGATCAATGGTTAAAGAAGGCTTTGAGAGAGAGATTTTGGCAAAGATCATTTTCCTTTGAACACTGGCACTATAGAATGACAAGCAAAGAACTGTACCAAAAGGTTTGGCACTATGTATGACATTTTATTTTTCTTAAATTGGTTTCACCCTGTAGAAGTCAAGTGACTTACCTGCCAACATGGCTGCCTTCTTCTGTTTTCTTGAAACGCAAGCCAGCTGATTTTACCTCATTTTATAGGAGAGTGCCTAATACACCAGTTAGGTTGGTCCATTTTGCTAGAATGGAACTTCCCAATACATTTGGATGAGTCGTCTTTATTCACCCATATATTTCTCCATGAAATGACTCAAGTCAGTTAAGCTTTGGCTACACTAGCCTAATTGTGTGTCAGACCACTGGCAAGCTAACCAATATTCTACACACCCTAGGTATTTACTCTGTCTCCCCACTAAGATGAATTGTGACACAAGGTCATTTTTTAAGGTGGGAAACCTGAACACGTACACCCAGGCAAGGAACAAAAATTGCCTGCTGGCCTCGGTGCAAGCACCGATCCCTCTCTGGTGCAATGAGAGGGTGTGGCCTCGGGCAGCTGTTTCCCTGGGCTGTATAATTTTTCTAAGTTGCAACTCTGTCCTTTGATGGAGTCACCACAGTTTCACTCTATGCAAGGCAGAAAAGCCACTAAGACACAAGGGGTTACTGGGTGTGGAAGAATTAGGAATGGAAACAATAATGAACAGAAAAAGAAAAGAGTAATCAGGACAGAAGATAGTAACTGAAAATGCATTTAAATTTTTGCAGATTAAAGTTGGCTGGAAAGTATGGAACTGGAAGAGAGTTCCACAAGCGAGAAGTGCAGGAAAAGAAACTTTTAGCATAGAATTTATGGTTACATCTATCCAGCTCAACTGTAAATTGATAAAATCTCAATGCCAGTCTAGTTCCATGCTTAAATTCAAAATGTCTAGGTACCACAGCGAGGAGCTCATTTGAACAATTACCATGAAAGTATTTATAGAAAAGGCACAGAAAGGCAACCTTATGGCAGTGGGAAAGTGACTGAAGCTGAGCTGCCAGATCAGGTTTGATAATATTGCTGATTATTCTTTGGATTTTATCAAGGAGCTATGAAAGTCTCGATCTGAAGCAGGATTTCTCAGATCATTGATTAAATAATGGCTTTGAGCAAATGATGTAGGTCGTAGAAAGGACCTATATTCTTGAAATCTTCAACTGGTACTACAGAATAATAATTGAACTAACTTTTAAAATTTCCATATTACAACACATTTGACTATTCATGATGACTCACGATTGTTCACCAAGTAACAAGGAACTCTGAGCAATTTTCTAAATATTATGTTCAAACAAACATTCAAAAAAAAAAAAAAAAAAAAAAACTTTTATTCTTTACAACAAAGTACTGACCCTTGAAGTAAATATTTGAACTGTAAATTTCTCGCATAAAAGTTTCAGGCATATATAATATCTGTCAATAAATCCACAGATTTATGTAGTAACTGCTATTGTTAAATTCTAAAACTTTTCTTCTCAATTTCACTTGATTTCTTGCTTTCAAATTTGACCAAAACACCTTCCAACAAAAGCTCAAAATGATTCCACCCAAACACAAAGGGAGAAGGAAGTGAAAAAAATCTTAGGATATACCTTTCTCATATATAACCTTTCCAATGAATTTAAACCGCAGAAGAGTTCATGATGTTTTTACAAAATGAAAATTGTCCACTGTGAAGTCTCAAGTTTGGTATTTTTCAAGCACCCCCCCCAAGTGATATGTGCTATATCTAGTCGGAAAGCAGGATTTTGGAACCAGTTTAACTTTTGTCAAATTATGATCATTTTATTATTATTATTATTATTATTATTATTAAATCAAAACTCACATGTTTTATCATTCATTCTTAGATGGTCAATTCTGGATAGCTGCCTTTTCTGATTCTTTTAGCGAGAAGTCATTGGAATTTTGTTGTAATGAACATTCAAAATGTCAGACAGGTTTAAAACCTTTAACATACTGGAGGTGATTTTGCCTGCAAAGCAAAACTTTTATCCTGCTATTGCAAGTGATGCATATGAATGAATAAGAGCATGTTTGAATTTTGCAGTTGTGTTGTCATATCCTGCTATGGCAACAGAAAATGATCATGACTGAAATTAAGTAGTGCAGTAGATGAACCTTGAAAACCAATACAGTGGAAAGGAGAGTAGTGAATAATACAGTGTTAGAGGTTAACTTAACACCTTTTCAAAAATTACATCTGTCAAGTTGATCTTAGGGCCCTACAACACAGCATTCAGACAAATTAACACAGTTTTTTGCCATATTCTGTCTAATTTTTTTTTTTTTTAACTCTGATCCCCCACAAAATGCACAAGAAAAAATTTTTTTTTTCTTCTTTTCAGTTCCTAAATATTAAATACTGTCTAGAAAGATTGACTAACCTTCTCTACACCTATTATTGAAACAAACTTCCCCATCTGCTAAGAGGAAAATGTCTGCACATGGAACAGTGGCAAAAAGTGGATCGCAAAAGAGTAGCACATTTCAGTTTACCATGCAGAACTACTCTATTCTCAATCTATGTTCTCATCTTATTAAACTCTTCTTTGCTGAACCTTTTGTTCCAATGTTTTCTGTACAGTCTTACTAACCGGCAACTATGAGCATTAAATGGTTTTTATAACATTAAAACAATTTAAATCTGCAAAATATAAAAAAAATATTGTTCTTGAGAAAATATTCAAAATATACTCAATTTCTTTTATAAGTTTGACAATGTGAAAGCAATTATTTTTTTTTTAATAGTTTCACTCCAAGCAAGGTGAGAATGCCACTAAGATGTAAGTGTTTACTGGCAGTGAAAGTGAAAGAGAATAAGAAGACTGAGAATGGGGGGGGGGGGAATTGAGGAAAGAACAAAAAAGGAACACAGTTCAAGAAGACAAAAGTTGGTGACTGACATTGCATTTAAATTTTTGAACACACTAGTTATCAGTGAAGCAAGAAATCGGAAGGAGTTCCACAGGTAGGACATGCAAGAAAAGAAACTGTTGTAGGTACCTCCACGAAATCGCTAAAAAAAGAGCATAGCTTGATGAAAAAGACGCCAACCTTGCCGAAAACAAAATTTTATTGTCTAAATGCTTATGTTATTATTAAGAGGAAAGACCAAAGTTTTTTTTAATTATTTTAAAAAAATTTTCCTTCTTTTTAGAACATTCTAAATTTTGATTAAAAAAAACCTTGTTTCTATTTGTATCAGTGGAACTAGTAAATAACATAGACAATTTTAGCACGCTTTTTTTGGTATGACACACATTAATTTGAAAATCGTGCAAAAAATAGAAATAATTATCGGATGTTAATGAAACTTTCAGGAACTATTCACTGATGATCGAAATTATTATAAATATGTTTTTTTATGAAAGTCATGGTAGAAATATTTTTAAAAAATATTTATTACCCCCCATAACTAATTTTATGAAAACGCTAGAAATTGATCGCATAGGTTTTAGTGATTACAATAATTAAAAGCACAGGGCTTTGAGGAATGCAAATCATGTTTTTTTTGTTTTAATTGGATACGCAGTACCTGAAAATCAGCTGTGAATTGTAACATACAGAACTCAATAAAACAAATATATTATTTAATTTCAAATGCTTTTATTTGCTTTTAGTTGTTTTTATGAATATGGACAATATTTTCTGAAAGCAAAAAAATTTTTCGATGAAAAATGAATTTTTAATACAATTATTTGTTATTTCATTAATTATAATAGATTTTACATTTAAGTTGTTAAAATATTATAAAATTAGTTAAAAGCCGCATCAGCTTTCATAGATCTTATTTTTTTTTTAGCGTTGTAAATTGTAACATTTTGACTAATCAGAAGATCCCCAGTAATTAAGAAATGTAATTTTGTGCTTATAATCGAGCTGTAATTATAAAATACGGAAGACCAACCAGAATATAATTAAGTTGCGTTATTTGAGTTAAGCATTGTTCTCCGCTGTTAAGGCCTTTTACTTTTTGCGAAACACGTATGGAGAAGTTAATTTGATTTTTCAATTTCAACTGAGAAGGGTACCTACAAGTATCAGTATCATCTTATGAAATTTATATGATCTTATTTTTTATATTAATCTCAGTTACGACATTTTTCCATAAATGAAATATCAAATTAATAATAAAATGAATGCAAATACAAATAACAGTAGAATGTAATAAATGTACATAAAATTATAGTATTTTTATGTACAATTCTGATAAAATTTCATAAGAAAGGTACCTATAAATTAATTAGATACCTTTCTTATGAAATATGAAATTTAATGTCACTCTTAACAGTTTTATTTTAATTTCTTTAGAATATATTTCCCATAAAGCATCATAAACGTAAAGGTGAAAGCTAAGTACAAAAAAAAAAAAAAAAAATTAGACCGCTGAAAGTTTTAGTTAAAAAATAACGGGGTAAATAATTTGTTCACGTAAATGTAAATTATTTCACTTTTATCCTTCCGTAGAACAAATTAGCCTCCTGGAATTCGTAAATATATCATTCATCACATGTCAAGAGACGCGAAAGTTTATGACCTGCTTTGTTTTATTTTCAAATTACATCTTTTTTTTTTGGCACAAAAGCTAAGTTAAGTTTGGTTCAAAATATTTTAAATAAACATTATAATTTCTGATTTTCTTAAAATAAGTTTTGAAAAAATGATAATTGATATTTAAAAAATTTCAAAGTCAGATTTCCATTTTTTTTAAAATGGAAAAAAAATGGTCAATTTTGCTTTACTCAAAAAAAACTAGATTTTTTAACGAAAATTTCGGACGTGCTAGGAACGATTAAAAATGGAAAAAATACCCCAAAAATACTTTGACCTTTCCTCTTAATAATAACAAACATTTAGACGATAAAATTTTGTTTTCGTCAAGTTTGGCGTCTTTTTCATCATGCTATGCTCTTTTTATAGCGATCTCGTGGAGGTACCTATGTTAGAGTAGATGTGGCAGCTGCATCAGTTGTAAGGTTCTGAACATAACAATTTTAAGAATTAAAGAACACAAAAGAAGAATTAAAGAACACGAAAGAAGAATTAAAGAACACGAAAGAAGAATTAAAGAACATGAAATAATCCCCTAACATGGACAGAGAAATGAGAACAGTCTCCTCCATACAGTGAAGAAAGGGCTTACTTAAAAATGTTGAGAATGGTACCAAGTAAAGAAGCAGGCTACAATGGCCAAGATGTGACTATAATAACAAAGAGGAGGATACCAATTTGAATAAATTAGTGCATAATAATAATTCCTCATCTCAGAAATAGCAGAAATTTTGTGACTATAACAACCAAGATGAGGATACTAGTTTGAATGAATAAGGGAATAATAATGATAATTCCTCATTTCAGAAATAGCAGAAATTTTGTGACTATAACAACCAAGATGAGGATATCAGTTTGAATAAATAAGTCTATAAGAATGATGATTCTTCATCTCAGAATTAGAAGAAATGTGATTATTACATAAGGATATCAGTCTAAAGGAATCAGTGCATAATAATGATAATTTCTCATCTGAGAAATAGTCAAAATTTGATGACTATCACAACCAAGATGAGGATGTTTTGAATAAATCAGTGTATAATAGTGATAATTCTTTCTCTCAGAAACAGCTGAAAACTTCTGACTATAACAAATAAGATGGGGACAAAAGTTTGATAATTTCTCATCGCAAGAAATATAGACAAAGCCATTTTATTTTCAAACATTTTTTTATCATGGCTGACTTGTATTTCACAGAATTAAGTATTTCTGAATATTGTATTCAATTTGAAAAGCATTCAAATGGAGAAGAAAATATTAAATAATTTATTTAAAAAAAAAAAAAATGACTAAAAATTCTGAAATGCCAAATAAACGGTTTTTGAATAGAATAAAAAAAAATTTAAGAATTATAAAATATTCCTGTTTTAATCCTTTCAACATTTCAGACAAAAAGAAAGAATTAGATTTCTGTGATTTAAAAATAAAATAAAATAAAACAAATCTTTAAAAGCACTAAAATATTTTCTGACATTTTAATAGTGAAGTCTGAAAGAAAAAAAAATTAGAAAAGAATGAAAAATAAATAAATAAAGATATAGAACTTAAAATGGTTTCCAATTATCTTTTTAGTTTAGAAAAAATACAGATAAAAAAGATATATATTTTTTTTTATTTCCAGTGAAAAATAAATTTAAGTAAATGGACAAAAAAAGCAAGTCTTTATTTTTTTTTTAATTTCACTGAAATAACTTATTTCATGATTGAACATAAATATTGGACTCTCCAAAAACTGCTTATGTTCGTTGGTAAGTTTTAAGAAATATAACTTGGAAAAATTTTACAAAAGATTTTTAAAAATATTTTTACATGAATTGTTTTCACATTTATTAATATACTATGAATATTATTCCATCTTATTATTGCTTTTTGCAGATGAGGAATTATCATTATTATTGCAATAAGATGGAATAAAACTAGTAATAAAATAATAATAATAATAGAATGTTAGGATACATTCTATTATTATTATTATTATTTTTTTATTTCTTATTTATTCCATTCTATTATTTTTGTTACTAGTTTTATTCCATCTTATTGTTACTTTTTTATCCCAACATTCTATTATTATTTTGTTACTAGTTTTATTCCATCTTATTGTTGTTTTTTTTATCCCAACATTCTATTATTATTTTATTACTAGTTTCATTCCATTTTATTATTGTTACTTTTTATCCCAACATTCTATTATTATTTTATTACTAGTTTTATTCCATGTTATTATTGTTGCTTTTTATCCCAACATTCTATTATTATTTTATTACTAGTTTCATTCCATCTTATTATTTTTACTTTTTATCCCAACATTCTATTATTATTTTATTTTTTATTCCATGTTATTATTGTTGCTTTTCTATCCCAACATTCCATTATTATTTTATTACTAGTTTTATTCCATCTTATTATTGTTACTTTTTATCCCAACATTCTATTATTATTATTTTATTACTAGTTTTATTCCATCTTATTATTGTTACTTTTTATCCCAACATTCTATTATTATTATTTTATTACTAGTTTTATTCCATCTTATTATTGTTACTTTTTATCCCAACATTCTATTATTATTTTATTACTAGTTTTTATTCCATGTTATTATTTTTGCTTTTTATCCCAACATTCTATTATTATTTTATTACTAGTTTTATTCCATCTTATTATTGTTACTTTTTATCCCAACATTCTATTATTATTTTATTACTAGTTTTATTCCATGTTATTATTGTTGCTTTTTATCCCAACATTCTATTATTATTTTATTACTAGTTTTATTCCATCTTATTATTGTTGCTTTTTATCCCAACATTCTATTATTATTTTATTACTAGTTTCATTCCATCTTATTATTGTTGCTTTTTATCCCAACATTCTATTATTATTTTATTACTAGTTTCATTCCATCTTATTATTGTTACTTTTTATCCCAACATTCTATTATTATTTTATTACTAGTTTTATTCCATCTTATTATTGTTGCTTTTTATCTTAACATTTTACAATTACTTTATTAATAGTTAACCCCCAAAATTTTATTTTATTTATTCATATATTTGTAGGTTCACTTTAGGTCAAGTAGATGCCACTTAGAAAACCCGGTCTTCAAAGACTTTATCCTGAGACCAGAGAACAAAAACACTTGAGAATGAGATAAAATCACACCTCCCCACTCCAATCATAGTGCCATGTTAAAACATCTTTAGTGCAAGACATGAATGAAAAGCCATTCATTAAATAGAACACTGTACTTTATAGATTACTTCTACAATGCTTTAAAGGGAATGCTATTAACCTATGTTCACAAACAAGACCGCTCTATGAATTCTACCTTTAGTGGCTTTTGAGCCTTGTACTGAGTGAACATTAGTATTAAAAAAAAAGTTGTTGATCTACAGCCATTATTAAAAGAAGCAGTAAGATTATTTGAATTTCTGTGAGGGGGTTTTCAACTCCTATTTCTTTTCTGTCTGAATTTCAGGGATGAGGAGTTATTATTTACACTCAGACTATTATCCTCATCTTTGTTGTTTTCATCACAGCATTTCAGCCGTTACACTCTCCAGGCTTCGTCAGATGTATATTAATCTGGATAGCCTACAGGGAATTCAAAACTGAACCCTTTATTTAATATACGAGGCTAGACTGTTTTCATTCCACTGTCCATGTCTAGGTATATATCATCTAGTTCTCTTATTTAGTACTGTTCAGTTGTTGCTTGCCTGTTTCCACTGAGTGCAAATACACACTGCCCAACCCAGGGATTGAACTCACAACCACTATGTCACCAAATTCACAAACGAACACTTTTATCAACTAGAACAATCTGCAGTAGTAAATTTAGAGCCTTAAACCTAACCTAATGGCTGATTAGGTTGCAAACTCTGCTGCTGGCTGATTAGGTTGCAACTGCTACTGCTATGGTTGAAGGCTTTCTGTCATTTGTCTACCTTTGCAAACACAGTAAAACCATTTATCTAGAAGCATCTCCCTCTGCACCCCTTATTACTCTTTCTACCAACAAATTATTTTCATAATTCTATTTTTGCAAGGAATGAGTTCAAGATCAGCATTTAATGAAAAAAAAAAAAAAATAGTACAAGAGGAATGCCTTGACTGCTGACTTCATATATCCTGTGACGCAAATATAAGATCAGTGCAGTATCTATCTATAAAAGGCAGGATGTGTGTGTGTGTGTGTGTGTGTGTGTGTAATGAAGATTTGCCCCAAAATTTACATGCACATGCTCCAAGTTAGCGGGAAGGCCAAGACCAGCTTTGCATTTCCCAAATACCATC
Source organism: Acanthosepion pharaonis (assembly GCA_903632075.3). Classification (NCBI taxonomy): domain Eukaryota; kingdom Metazoa; phylum Mollusca; class Cephalopoda; order Sepiida; family Sepiidae; genus Acanthosepion; species Acanthosepion pharaonis. Next base: position 1,275,766 of record CAHIKZ030003516.1, read on the forward strand.
AATATTGGAAATAATTGATTTTTTCATGCTTCTATGGCAGTTTTCATGTAGTTTGCAGCCATTTTCTACTGGCCAGAGTGAGAGCCTATAGCTGGCTGCGACGAATAGGCAGGAAGATTCTCTTGGCCAGCGTGAGAGCCAACAGCTGAGTGACATGAATGTTAACTAGCATGCTAGCATGCAAAAAAAATCTAAAGCTGCATTCGTCACAAATGGGAAAAATTTAAATCTGCATGGCAATTTACTCCAATTGGCTCATTTGCTTGCTTAAAGTCAACATTGATTCTGATTCTGTAGAACTGGGTTAGGTATGAAAAAGTATTTGTTGTTAACATTCTTTTTTCATTCGTTTTTTCAATTCTGAGTCCTTTTTAAAGCTGATCGTTTTGTGTTCATTTTGTTTAGTTCTTTTTTTGTAACAGATTTAATGTTTAGTATAGAGCTTAGAAAAAATTTGCAGTGTGAGATAGGCAAGAAGTAAGGCATGTAACAACATCAGCACAGCAAAGGGCACTCCTTTAAAGGCAAAGAAGGGCAAAAATAAAGTCAAGTGATAGCGACTGCTGTATGAGTTGTACGATTTTTTAATCAAGCATGCGCAATGCTGGACCATGCTGCTAGTCTTCCATATAGTTCTGTTAAAGATATCTACCATCAGATGATAGTTTCTTCATTGAGAATTTTGAATTTTTAGACACATATCAACCCTTGTATAGATGTTTAGTGCTGAAATCTGTTTTTTATTCCACTGTCAACAAATGTTGGCTGAGTGGTTTTCACTCAAGCCTGCTGGCAAACATTGGCCAGGTCTGTGCTCAAAGCTGCCAGCAAAAATAGACCAGAGCTATGCTCAAGCCTGTTGGTAGAAATTGGGTGGATCCATGCTCAGGCCCACCGGCAAACATTGGTCTGGCCTGCAAACAAGCCCATTGGCAAAGATTGGCTGGGTTTGTACTCAGGCTCACCAGCAAATGTTGGTCCAGTAAGTACTCATCTTGAGGAATACTAACTGCATCTTTGTAAAAGCCCTTCAGCAAATGTAAATGCATTGCTAATGATTTTACTATAGGAATGCATTGAAAATTAAGTAGGAAGGGATTGTCAGTGGTCAGGAATGAATGCAATCATTACTGATAGAATAGGGCTAATATATGTATAATGTAAATGCATTGCTAATGATTTTACTATAGGAATGCATTGAAAATCAGGAAGAAAGGGATTGTCAGTGGTCAGGAATGAATGCAAGCATTACTGATAGAATAGGGCTAATATATGTATAATGTAAATGCATTGCTAATGATTTTACTATAGGAATGTATTGAAAATCAGGAAGAAAGGGCTTGTCAGTGGTCAGGAATGAATTAAAGAGGGACAGATGAAAACTCTGCATAATCTACCTAGTGAGCTTGAGTAAATGGATGGTGGAACAAGGTTTAGGAAAGAACAAAATACAAAATTTATTAAGAGGTACACAAGATAGGAAATTGTGGAGAGACATGATCACCTACATCCTGAAGGGATATGGCACAGAAAAGAAAAAGAAGATTTAACCATAAGTCAATATCATTTGATTATACCAGAAATTGGAACGGTCAGCTGAAAAAGATGTCTCTCAAATATGAGTAGTATGTAAAACGTTATGGGGAACAGTGCCATGTCACACAGCCAATCTTGCTCCCGGGAAAAGAGTAATTTGGCACGAACAGTACAACCTTGTCTTCCGGCATTCATTAGTCTTCAATCACTTGGGAATTGGCAGCCTGCAACTAATTCTTCACAAATTGGCAGACATCATTGCTGATATTAAACAAAAGAGAATTGCCAATAAGAGAAATGAGAGGCAGCATCAAATCTCACCTGGTATACCCAAGCAATCACCCATCAAGGTACTGACTAGGCTCAACATTGCTTAACTTCAGTGATCATATGAGAATTGGTGTTTCAACATTGATATGGCCGTAAGACATACCACCCGCACATCCCAATTACAAAACCTGGTATTCCCAAGAGGTCAGTCATATAGGTACTGACCAGGCTTGATGTTGCTTAACTTCAGTGGGACCATACAAGGACCACTGTTTCAATATGATATGTCTGTAAGCCATATCATCTGTACATTCAAGCTTATAGCATTAAGTATTCCCAAGTGGTCACCCATCTAGGTACTAACCAGGCTTGATGCTGCTTAACTTCAGTGATCATAAGTTTTTTAATATGATGTCTGTAAACCATCAAAGTTTACAGTACCTGGTATTCCCAAGCAGTCACTTACCTAGATACTGACCAGGCTCAACATTGCTTAACTTTGGTGATTGTACAAAAAATGTTGTTTCAACATAAGTCTGTAAGCCCTACCACCTGCTTACAGCAACTGGTATTCTCAAATGGTTACTCGTCAAGGTACTGACCAGGGTTGACATTGCTTAACTTCAGTGATTGTACAAGAACTGATGTTTTAATGTGATATGGCTATAAGCCATACCACCCACTTAGAGCACCTTGATTCCCATGTGGTCACCCATCTAGGTACTGACTAGGCTCAACATTGCTTAACTTTGGTGATTGTACGAGAACTGGTGTTTCAACTCAATATGGCTGTAAGCCTGACTTGTATCAAGTAAAAAAAAACATTGTTATTCTCCAAACATTATTAATGCAATATTCAGTTGCAAAGAAAAAAAAAATGAAAAGAAAGAATTATTTATACAATCCAAGATATGTTTTGGCTTTGAATAACCCACACAGGGTTGATAAACCGTAAAAAAAAAAAAAATTAATCAAAATAGGACTGCAGTAATTTCTTCAATCTTATTTGGTTTGCAGATGAGATAAGTAGCACTTTGGTATTTATACAAAATGGCAACCCTTATAATTATGACACCATTTTGATGTTGAACCAGCTAGTTCAGTGGTTCTCAACCTCTTTTTGTCCTTTTCATCCTAAGTCAGAATGTCATTCTCCCGCTTTCCAAGATTGCTCAACACAAAAGGTGCATTCCAAATAATATGCATATATTATTGAAACTCTTCATTCTTTTCCATATCAGTATATATACATGGTGGAGGCATGGTGGAGTAATGGATAGTGGCTCAGATTGAGGAATTGTTTCTCTTCTTGTATTTTTCACTTCTAGGACTCTTCTTGTTTCTTGCTTCTCCGACACCTACGCACTTCAAAAATTCAAATGCAACATCAAATTGCCATCTTCTGTCTTCTTAAAACCCTGTTCCTTTATTGTCCTTTTCCTCACTAAAGTCTTTTCATTCTCTTTCACTTCCAGTATCCCACTGAACTTTAGTATCATCATTGCCTTGCATGGGGTGAAATGATTAAAAAAATAAAAAGAAAGAAAAAAAAAAGAAAAAATGTTTATCGTCTTGTTTCTCACAGTGTCTTGGGAAATAAATTTTTCTGCTTTTTTTTCCACCCCACTAATATTCAAATCACATTGTCAGGAAAAAGGTGTGTCATGTTTTGCTTGTAATTTAGAACTTTCTTTTCTGCCTGAATTTCTGAGGTGATATGTTGTTGATATTTTACATTGTTTCTTTTAGACAATTTCTTTGACTGATATCTATGTCATCATTGTCGTTTCTCGCAGATGACAATTTTATACTCTTTTTTTTCTTGTTGCACATGGTTAACTTTATGGGCTTCCTCATGCAGCACCCCAGCAATGGATTAAAAAGTAAGATTTAACTGGAAAAATCATTGTTGTTCTCAAAAAATTGTTACTGCAATATTCACTCATAAAAAATTATTCTTATAAATATTAAGCAACCCGAGTACTGGTCAAATTCATGTTTTTTATATATATATATATATATATATATATATATATATATATATATCCATCCTATAGTACAAGTGAGGCCACCATTGGTAATTTTTTAAAATGGTCCATAAAGTAGTTGTTTTAAACTTTAAATAAGAAAAAATTATTATATATGGTTAAAAAAAAAAAAAAAAAGTGAGACATGAATTTTTATTAGGAATTTTATTATGGGAAAAAGGAAAAAAGCATTTTATCATTAAATTTTGCTCTCGTCAAAATATCCTCCTTTAGCCTTGTTTACTGCAGCACAAATTTTTGGTATTTGTTGCAAATATGTCAAGTTCATTTCATGCTAATTCTGAGGGCTGCTTCAAACTTTTGAACTGTAGTGTATATATATATATATATATATATATATGAATTAGGCTCAAATACAGACTGGAATCTGACAGAATGATAGAATAAAGAACAAGTAGGAAACGTTTATAAACATAATATGTTTTGGATTTATTAAAACTTCAGAGAATGAGACAAAAATACCAAAAGTTTTTCCTCATCTCATTCTCTGATGAAGCTTTAATAAAATGAAACGTGTTAAATTTATAAACATTTCTATTTGTTCTTTATATATATATATATATATATATATATATATATATATATACACACACACGTTATGTATATATATATATGTCGAGAAGATCTGTTAAATTAGTGTTTTGTGGATATATTAATGATGAGTTGTCGATGTATCTGAAATAAGAAGAGTTTGTCAGGAGAATGTTTTTGAATGGGTCACTTCCTAGAAATTCTAAAAATAGACAAGCAAGAACGCTAATTTGACAGATGTTCTCTACCAACTTAACAATGTTGAACCTAAAATAGACTTCACTTTTGAAACTGAAACCAACTACACTCTTTTGTTCCTAGATATCATATTACAAAGAAATAACAACATGCTCAATTTTGATGTTTACAGAAAGGCTATAAGCAAAAATGATCCGATCAGTTTCTACTCCAACCACTCTTCTAATATATATATATATATATATATATATATATATACACAATAAAATAAAGAACAAATCGGAAATGTATATCAACCTAACATGTTCCACTTTCATTAGATTTTTTTTATATTAGTTTTCTCTCAATCTGATGATAATATAAAATGCTTCCCATTTGTTCTTTATTTTATTATCCAGTTGGATTCTGATCTGCATTTGATCTTTAACTCTCTCTCTCTATATATATATATATATATAAATAAGTTCCATCTATCAATTTTTTTAAAAAAATGTTTCAAATTTCCAAATAAGTTGTTTTGTGTTATCAGTAAATTTGCCAAAATTCATATTATCTTTTATTTTAGACTCCCCCCAGCCTGAGTACTTCTGAATGTTGCTACATACATTTTCAAGAATTGTTCTTGCATGTAGTTACAAAACTGTTTTTTTTATTCCAGCATTTTTACATTTGATGGAACCAATTTCAAGTCACATATAAACGGTCAAACTGAAATTTTTATTTGTGTGTCTTCAAACATTTCAATATACAGTCCCCTATGTAGACAGACATTTTATTTAATGTTGGCTGCTTCTCTTATTACAACAGCCTCCAGAATTTAGAGGCTTTCTTTGCTATGTGTGCTACATAAAATTTTGATTTTATCTACTAACAGATAGAATAAAATTTTATATAATATAAAATAAAAGTTAATACGAATTTTTGCAAATTTAACAAGAAAACAAAACAACTTTTTCATAAATTAGAAAGATTTAATAAAAAAGATTGACAGACAAAACTTGTTCATATTATTTAACAAAACATGTTTGGGAGAATTCTTGCTGCCAAAATAGACCTTATATATATATATATATATATATATATATATATATATATATATATATATATATATATAATATATATTTTAAAATATGGTTACATCACTACACAGAAATTACCAGGTTTCAAAACAGAAACTAAAATTTTAAATTTAATTATAAAATTAAATTCAAAATCAATCAACGTGTGTTCCATTCTTAAGCAATTTTTGAAATCAGTATTAAGAAAATTATTATTATTTTAAAATAATAATAATTTTCTTAATACACACACATAAACGTATACACACATACATGCAAATACACACACACACACACGTGTGTGTGTGTGTGTGTGTGCACATATATTTATAAAATACACATATATATCTATCTCTAAAAATATACACAGGCACAAAACAACAAAAATATATGTACATAGATAGGAGGATTATCAGATAATAAAAGTAATAACATACTAAACTTACAGTAATATTGCCTTATCATCAAAAATAATACTAGCACTATAGTAAGTTAAATTTTGAACTATGTTTACAGTTAACAATGAGTTCATTCCTTTGATTTAAGAGATGGGTCTTGTCTTTAAATTTAATAATTTCAAACTCTTCATTAAAACATAAATAACAAGGGGTATATAGAAAATTACATGTTTGAGCTCTCTTAATTAATTTCTATTTAACAGTAGATGTCTTATTTTTCTCCTTTAAACTCCCAAAATACTTAGATAATGAAGTCTTGTATATATATATATATATATATATATATATATATGTGTGTGTGTGATTGTGTATATATATATATATATATATATATATATATATATATATTATATATGTGTGTGTGTGATTATATATATGTATATATTTGAACATATATTATTAACAGATAATGAATGTCTATTACATCTCATCATGAGCTGTTCGTATGTTTGCTTTAATTTCTGGCGAAAATAAAGACAAAAATTGTCCAACATTTAGATATTTTCTTATTAAGTTGCTTCTAAGGTTTCGGCTCACATGAGCCATCCTCAGAGTGGTTATACAGACATGAAACAAAGATATCCACCATCAAATATGATATTTTGTTATTTTGACAAAATATCATTTAGGACCACCTTAATAATTGAGTGTCTGGCTACAAAATAAATATACAAACTCAGTATCACCTTAAAGGGCAGTTGTGTGTATGTATGTGTGTGCGTATATTATTGACTTAATATTTTTCAGCCATCATATGGAAAATAATTTTTTTTTTATTCAATCTTTAAAAAATCAACTTCATTGCTTTTTGGTTTGTAACTGACATAAAAAAAGTAATAATTTTCAATTAAGTTTTATTAAATCAAAAAATTCTAACAAGCATTATTTTTTCAAAAATTAGTTTTAATAAAATATAGTGAAATTTATAAAACAAATATTCAAAATGACTAATGTTGACCGTAAGTAATGTCTGCCTCCGCTAATTTTTATTTAACTTTAATTTTTTTTTGTTTCAAATACAAATATAACTTTAAACATAATCGCTTTTCAAAACTAAATTCTCAATGTATCTTGATTCTAGCCTCTTCCAAAATAATAATTAATGTTTAAAAGTAAAACTTAAGAAAATTTAAATTCCCCTCCAAAATAAATAGTAAATAATTAGTTTTTTGAAGATAGTAACACTCACTATAGTTTTTGTTTGAAAAAAAAATGATTAAATGTTTAAATATATCTTAATTTAAATTTATTTACTTTTTATTAATAATAATTTTAAAAAAGGTCAATGAACTTTTATGTAAGTTTGATTTGTTTGAAAACAACATGAACAGAGTATTTATGTTCATATTTAAATAAATAAAGTGTCTTTTTGAATAAAAATATAAGGATGCTCAACTCCCTAAGCTCCCACCCACAAAAGTGGTATGGTAGTGTGGTATTTTCCTAAATTTAATCATTTTAAAACAAAAAAAAAAAAAAACAAAGAATGAAGTTTATTTTTTAAAGATTGAATAAAAAATTATTTTCCATAAGATGGGTGAAAAACATCAATAAATTGTCAATAAGAAACTATTATTCAGAGATCTTCCGAGCAATGCCAGGTATCCCTGCTAGTATATAACATAGATTTTGAATGAGTAGGGAATATCTTAAAAGACTTGATCAGTGCATAAAGCCAGTTTACAGCCCATAAATTGGTATCTACTCTCTTGCTGTTTTGTAAACATACTTTCAAAAGAATAACAGCCTCTCGTAAGATGAATTATTTCACCTGTGGCAATGAACAATTGAAATAGCTGACTACTTTGTGGACAGACCTTGTAGAACTCTCCACTATTTGTAATGTTGCCTTTGGTGCAAGCATTTAACAGATCACCGCATTTTCCTGGGAAAGTAAAGCACATCGAAAAGGCTGCATTTCTGGAATGGCATTCAACTCTGGGGAATACAAAGTAAAAAGTAATGGTGGAAATAAAAAATGAAAAAAAAGGGTGAAACCAGAATGAGAAATGTGTGGATAATGTATTACAGATTTTGTATAGGGGTCGGTAACAAACAAAATAATCTATCAATCAAAAATGTGCTTTTTCTTACATCTAGACATTTATTATATACCACATACCAACCATCATTCTTATTCATATGCCATATTTACTTATTTGTTTTCTTTTTGGTTTGTGTTATAATCAATAACTAAATGATCAATAAATAAATATACTTCATAAACATGGAACGGTTCAAAAGTAAACAGAAAAAATAAAATAAAATAAAAGGAGTTGATGTTGTCATCTAATAAAAGAGAAATTCTACTTTGAGAACAAGACTACAAATACACTTTACCAAGTATGAAAAAGAAAAAGAAGAAAATATAAGTAGGAGAAAAAAAGAAGAAAAATACAAGGAAAATAAAAATAAAAGAAAAACCAGAAAAAAATGATGATGTTCCAATGTAATATAAAAGTCTAACTTTGAGAATTAAATTTCAAGTACACCTTAAAAAGAAAAAGAAAAAAAGATAGAAAGCAGTTGATGCTCCCATGTAATAAAAGAAAAGTGTCTTTGACACTCAAATTTTAAATACCCCTTACAAAGTAAAAGTATAGAAAAAAGAAGGAAAAAGGAGAAAAAAAAAAAAAGGAAAAAAAGAAAAAAGAAAAAAAAAAAAAAGAAAAAGAAAGAAGAAAAAAAAAAGAAGAAAAAAAAAAGAAGAGAAAAAGGAAAAAAAAAAAAAAGAAAAAGAAAAAGAAAAAAAAAAGAAAAAAAGGAAAAGAAAAAAAGGAAAAGAAAAAAAGGAAAAAGAAAAAGAAGGAAAAGAAAAAGAAGGAAAAAGAAAAAGAAGGAAAAAGAAAAAGGAGAAAGAAAGAAAAAGGTGAAAGAAAGAAAAAGGTGAAAGAAAGACAAGGTGAAAGAAAGACAAGGTGAAAGAAAGACAAGGTGAAAGAAAGAAAAAAAAAGAAAAAAGAAAAAGAAAAAGAAAAGAAAAAGTAAAAGAAAATAAAAAATAAAAAGAAAGAAATTAGAAAAAGGTTAAAGAAGAAAAGAAAGAAAAAGTAAAGGAAAAAGAAAACAAGAGTTGATGTTCCCATCTAATAAAAAAGCAATTCCAAATAAAGCTCACAAAGAAGAAAAAAGAAAGAAAAAAGGAAAAGACAAGGAAAAAGAAAAAAGAAAATACCTAAATTTCAAATACACCTTATGAAGAAGAAAAAAGCAAAAAAAAAGTAAAAACACAAGGAAAAAAAAAAGTAAAAACACAAGGAAAAAAAAAACAGTTGATGTTTCCATCTAATAAAAGAAAACGTCTGACTCTGAGACCTATATTCCAAATACACGCATCTCTTTTACAAAGTATTCTTTTGTGTAATCCTGTGATACTCAAAGTGTGGTTTGCATACTGGCATCAACACACGAACCATAGCCTTTTGGCACATGACTGACAACAAAAGAGCTAAGATGATTCTGAAAACCACAGCACCTTTTTTTTTTCTTTTTTCTTTTCCTTCATAGATTAAAGAAAAAGCAGAATATCTTGAGCTTTGAAAGCCATCCTACCAAACATCTTCACATAATTTTGCAGGACTGGCTTCTCTACCAGCAGAGTCATTCAGACGAAATACAATTGATATTCATTCCTCATTGTGTGGCTTATGACCACATGAGAAAACACAGGTTCGCATCTGATCACAGAAGTTAAGCATTGTTGGGTACTCAGATATTGATGGTCGCTGAGGAATACCAGTTGCTGTAAGCTATGTGACAGGCCTAGCAAGCTGGTAATACATACAATCTTGCTACTTATACGTCTGGAGGTGCTTCTCAAATGGTCACAAAACCTGCCTGGAGTTGTGTGAGTGGTGATAAGAGTACCAACTATGTGGGCGTGGTGTTGTCTTCAACTGAGCCAAGATTGGATGAAAAAAGTTGGTTTGCCTTTTATATTAGAAAAAAAGCTGATATCTGTTAATGCTATTTTTCATTTTATTACTTACTAACAACTTTATAATATTTTTGATAGCCTGAAGAAGAATGGGTTCCATCAGATTATTTTGCCCATCACACACCTCCCTGGTCTTTTGAACAGGAGTAGAGCTTTATTCCTTCAGTACCTGTCTATATTTCTGAGATGAGCTATTGTAATAATTTACATTATTTACATCATTCAGACTGTTGTCCTCATCTTTATTGCCATATTCATGACAAATCAGTCCTGAAGGACACATAGCCCAGTGGATAAAAGTGATGGTTGGATCCAATGACTTGACCCAAAGATTTGTAAGTTCAATACCTGAATAAAAACTTGGAGAGTTACGTTAAACTGAGGCATCCCAAAGAGGCATGGCATGTGGAACTATAACAATCTATATCTATAAAAGGCAGAATGTGTGTGTGTGTGTAATGAATGCAGGGCTGCAATTTTTGACAGATTTGCACCAAAATTTACATGCACAAATATGTACAAATAATCAATTTTTCATGCTGCTATGGCAGTTTTCATGTAGTTTGCGGCCATTTTCTACTGGCCAGAGTGAGAGCCAATAGCTGGCTGCCACGAATAGGCAGGAAGATTCTATTGGCTTGCATGAAAGCCAACAGCTGACTGACACTAATGTTAACTAGCATGCTAGCATGCAAAAAAAAAAAAAAAATCGATAGCTGCATTGGTCACAAGTGGGAAAAATTTAAATCTGCATGGCACTTTACTCCAATTGGCTCATTCGCTTGCTTAAACTCAACATTGATTCTGATTCCATAGAACTGGGTTGGGTGTGAAAAAGTATTTGTTGTTAACATTCTTTTTTCATTCGGTTTTTCCAGTTACGAGTCCTTTTTTAAAGCTGATCGTTTTGTGTTAATTTTGTTTAGTTCTTTTTTTGTAACAGATTTAATGTTTAGTATAGAGCTTAGAAAAAATTTGCAGTATGAGTAAGACATATAGCAACATCAGCACGGCAAAGGGGACTCCTTTAAAGGCAAGGAAGGGCAAAAATATTTTAAGTCAAGTGATAGCGATTGCTGTATGAGTTGTATGATTTTTGAATCAAGCATGGGCAACAGCGAGCCATGCTGCTAGTCTATCAATAAAAGGTTCAGTTCGAAATTCCAATCAACTGAACAAAGCCAGAGTATACAATGGTCAAAACATTGTAAATGATATGGTAATAAAGATAAGGACAACAGTTCAAACAATGAAAATAGGTTTATCCCTTGTTTCCTGTTTAAGATTAGGTTTCCAGTTCCTTCTAAAGTCTTTTCATTTTCTTTCACTCCCAGTAGACCCTTGTTTCAGTCTTATTATTGCCTTGCTTGGGGTGATCTTATCAAATAAAAAGTAAATGCAGAATATCCTGTGGTCACTGAAGTCCCAAGAAACTGGACTCTAGATCAACTTTTCCAAAACAGAAACTATAATTGCATCTAACCAGAATCCATCATAAAAATTCAGAATTTGGAATTAGTAAATACTAAACACTTCAAATATGTCACCGTATGGATCAATTATAACAAATTTAGGATAGAAGTTTAGAAAATTGAACATAGAATAAGCTATGCTCAGGTTAGTTTCACCCAACCTTACAAATTACTACAAAACCAAAATATTAACCTAAAACCTTGTTGAGTCACATTCTTAAATTGCTTTGTCAGATTGAGACTTCCATATGGATGTCATGCCTGTAGAACAATTATGTTGTCAAGATAAACACTCAGTTGTGGAACAAGCTGAGTGAATGAACACTCCACCTTGAGAAAGAGAGCTATTTATGGTGCCATGGAGTATCTCATTGTGCTCAAGTGGGATAGTCCATTGCTTGGGCTGTAATTGGCTGCTGGTACATGAGTGGAGGTATTTCTGTATAAATACCAGTTTGATTCCAGTCAGTTTGCGGGGTTTGTATTGAGTTACAACCTGCTTTATTTTTGTCTGCCAACTGGATGCTAGCTGGACCCTTACGCCAGTAAGTGTTATTATTCTACAATGCCTTGTGCCAAACTTGTTCAGAAATATCTAAAATGTCAGCTATATACAAATGCTTTCTTAGATCAATGATTAAAAATGGCTTTGAGCAAATGAAGCCTGTGGATTTTGATGAGGAGTGTCCTTCTTCGGACATTGTGGACCAGTACTACAAAATCATAAACAAAGAAATTTACCAAATAACAGAAACCACATCACTTGGGGACTTTCAATGGCAACAACAACTAAAATGGATAGAATATGTAACTCAAGGAGAAAATAATGGCATAATCATGATGTTGACATTCCACACTATCCCAGACAAAAGACAAGTAAGGAAACCTCCATCAATACTAGAAAGAGTGATAACAGCTAGTGAACTTGAGAAACCAATTTTCCAGAAAAATTGTTTTGAGGGACAGATTTTATAAATTTCAACCAAAAGTAATAATGGCTGCTCAACCAATGAATGGTGAATTTTTTCCTTATAAGGAAATGGCTAATATTACCATTCCTTTTAACATACTTCTGTGAGATTTAGAAAAAATACAATTGATGTCAATTCTAAATTGTGTGAGGTATTGTCTTCACCTGAACCAAAATTGGATGACAAAGAAATCGGTTAATTTTCAATATTAAAAACAGGCCAATATTATTGTTTTTAATCTAATTTAATCATTAGAATTTGTTATCTTAATATCTATTAACATCTGATAAGCAAAGACGGATGGGCTCTGTCAGGTTATTTTTTTATCCAAGATGCACCATCAATGGCCCTGATGGGTTAGAAGTCTCATGATCATTATTGTGAAGATTTATGCCGAAAGTTATGCTAATCTGTTTTATTATTTTTAGTTGTTTTGTATTATTATATTTTGTGATAAACTATAATGGCCACATGCTTGTGAACAAGGTAGGACACCTAGTTGGAAGACATCCACTGTGGTTTAACCTGGAGAGGGATGGGCAAAGGCAGGTTAAAAGCCTACGACATGCCACATGATGAGTAGAGGGACTGATTTTCCTTTTGAAATGTTCCTTAAATTCTGATTTAGGGAATTCAGTTTTTTTTTCAGTTTTCAATTTAGAATTCTCCATTTTCAGTATAGATTTCTGTTTTTGCTTCATTATAATAAAGTGTAACAATATATAAATATTATTAAAATAAGAAAACAGAAAAAAAAAAAAATTTTACTCTCTGGAATATCCACGCATTGGATAAGTTGCTCCAGCTTGATAGGCTTTGATACCACATACTTCAGACCTTTGTAGGAATCCTTCTACTCGGGTTTTTGTTAGATGTCAAGATTCAGAGTATCAATATTTGATTCAATAACAAAATATTGTTGCAGGACTGCTTGTAATTCAGCCATTTAGAATAATCCTGCAATTTTCATTAAAAGAATAAAATCCAGTAGAAAAAGACAATGTACTATTAATAAATAAACATTATAATAACGACAAGAATACAAGAAGTTGGTTATAGATTTGAAAGTAATTTCTTTTTGATTTTGTTAATAAGGTTCTGGAATAGAATATAAATTGTATTTGTGTATGTATGTGAGAAACACTGAAATGTTATACGTGTGTTTGAGTATGCATGTATGTGGTTAGTAGTAACTCGGGGCATACAAGAGATAGAATTTAGGTCTTACTGTAAGCTTTGTTACCATAATTTGGAGCAGTCTCTTTGCAGTTTGTCAGCATGGTAGCTTTTTGCATGTGGATGTGAATGGGTTCTTGAAGACAAGCAGCTAGAGTGATGTGGATTTCTGTGCATTTTCTGCTTGAGGCCGGACTTCCTGAGTTTTATACACTTTTTCATAAGAACATTGGTTCCAGAATTATATTATTTATTTCTTCCTAATTGGCCCTAAAAAACCACGTGGTATGTCTTCTAATACATCTGCACCATATTTTGGTATTATCTACCTAAATCATGAAGAAATATTTTAGTAAATATTTTCGCACACGACTCTTTAATCTAACTGGATGAGTTTCTGGGATAATGCTTGCAAAGAATGCTACAATCCTAAATAAGAATTGAGTAAAAATGGCAAAACCTACAGGAAAGTAGTACCACAAAGTCTTATGGGAGACAAAAAGCTACATGATCATTTGGTTACTTTATTGAAATTATTAAATAACATTTTTGAAAAAAAAGTTTAATTTATAAAATATGGCTTCCTGACATGACAAACTGTTCCCCAACTCCATTAAAATGTCTGATAAGAAAAAAAAAAAGATAAAATAAAGACAAAATTTTTGTTTCCATCCTGACACTAAATTTTTTGTTTTTTAATTTATTTAAATAAGCCAACATTGTAAAACTTGGTTCCTCAATACTGTTGTCATAGTTAGCTCCTCCTTAATTCCCTAATTGTTCACTAGGGGTCACTCTCCCTAAAACTACCTGGGCAGTTTCTTGCCTCATTCTCTTTTTACTTTGCATTTCAGTGGACACATTTAAAAATGTAATGTCTCGCAGAAATCCGCGTTTTGCCCACTTGTGGAAAAATGCCATGAAACACACATACACGTACATACGAATTTTCACCAACAGATAAACGCTTTACATTCACACACAAACACAAATGTTGATGTCTTTGTCACTTGTAAATTTGTTGTTTAATACAGATATTTGTTGATATATATATATATATATATTGGTCTTGTTTGTTTTCTTTACATTTTTGGTTGGACTCAACTTGAGTCTGCCATTTTCTTGTAGTTGGGCCTTCTTCTAGCAGGAATAAACAGCACGTGTCCCTAATTCAACAACACTCAGACCCACATGGTCCTCTACACTGTAAACTGTAGGGAGACAGTAGGTAAGGGGGGATTTATTAAAATATTACTGACTTTATCCCTTGATGTCTGTCAGGGGACAGGATGAGTGAGTCAAGAAAGGCAAACATAGTAACAGATTAAAATGGCAGTTGACAAATCTGATTATTAGAAGAAAAAAATTTCCATTTCAAAATCGTGATTTCCATTTCAAGTAGTTTTCTATTTTCATGGAAGATGAGTCCTTCTAGATGAGCACCTCAAGAAACCATTCTCCAGGCTCTGGCACACAACTGCGACAGATGCAGGAAAATGATGAATAGCTCAGCACATCAGTGCCTCAACGGCTACTTCTGGGATTAAGGTTGAAAAATGAAGAAGAATTTTGCATTTAAAAAAAAGGTATATAAACTTTTAATATATTTATAGTTTTCTGATTAAAGATTAACATTACTACAATTAATATTTTACTAACTGTACCTGAATTATAACTTGGCATATAAATCCTATCATTAACAGGCTCATTGGTTGGGGGAGGTACAGAGCCTGATTCCTGTTCTTTTATTGTCCTTTCTTCTCATTAAAATCTTCTCATTCTCTTCCACTCCCTTGCGTTTTAGTAGCATTATTGCCTTGCTTGTAGCTAAATGATAAAAAAAAAAAATCTGGCTCTTATAAAGGTAGAGAATAGCCAGGAGGAGTCTGATACTTACTGGAGTGGTACAGGGAATCAACCATTTTTCCAGCATCTTTATCATATCGCATTATTGTGAAAAATAGAGAATGGACCAGGGTGGTAATGACAAAGGCAGCATATAGATGGTTCAATAGTCCAAACTATTTTAGAATGTAATGAATAATCAAGAAAAAAAAAAAATAAAATAGGTTTTCAAGCAAGTGAATATTGTATTAACAATTTTTTTTTTTTTTAGAATAACAACAATTTTTCTAGATACAACTCCTACTATTTAAGCCATAGCTTGGGGGGATGAAATGGATTTGTACCTTGTTCAAGTGTATTTGTGCATAAATGAATGCAACGAACCTGACTGGAATGTAAACTCGGCACTCCGATTTGTCAGTTTGACTTGTTATCCATTACACCACCCGCACCTCTGCTTTTACTCATGAAATAGCAGATTATGAACATGAAAGTAATGAAAGTCATTCTTTTCTATCAAGTGCAAATCAATCTGCATTATCATGAAAAATAGAGAAGGGATCATTGTGGTAATGACAAAGGAAGCATATGGATGAGTCGATAGTCCAAACGTCTTTCAGAATGATAATGAATAATCAGAAAAAAAAAAAAAGAGAGAGAGAGAGAAAGAAAGAAAGAAGCTTTATATCCATGATTTACCACCAGGAGATTCAGTATTTAAATAATTCTAAAGCAGTAGCATAGCTAGCAGGGAGCAAGTGGGATGGTCTGCCCTGGGCAACCCTTTTTGAGTCTGCTGTATAAGCCAGTATAGGTTGCATTGAAATAAAAGTGGTTTTAATGCCTGGTCACAGTTGAAGGCCATTTTTGATTTTGAGTAACTTAAACTATAGCAAATGTATTTAAACGATTGTTATCTTAGCCAAACAATAAACATTATCCAGTGATGTATGCAGGGCTGTTTTATCATTGCTAACAATGTGAAACCTGTGAATGGACCCAGGGTGCATTCTTTTAATTCATCCCAGACATGACAATAAATTACATCCGCCAACAAGGCCTTTAATCGGGAGATTAGAGATTTTGAGAAGCGTGAAACCACCTCTAGTCTGTCATGCTAGGCCATTTCAAATGTCCATCTTCCCAAAGAATTCCAGGATGCAGACAAATGAATTCTAACTACAACACAAACACCTGGTTCTTGATAATGACTAAAGTTGAAAGTACTTGAAGAAAAATAAATAAATATGAACTTCAGACAGTTTCTCCAGAACTGTGAGCACAATACTTAACACATTGAAATTTGGAAAAATATAGGAAAAAAGTAAACAGACCATGTCCATTCTTTTCAATGAAACTTTTTGGGATATATATTTTATATCATTTCACCCCCATGCAAGGTGATAAAGCCACTAAGGCACAAGAGGTTACTGAGTGCAAAAGAATAAGAGAAAGTGAAACATTTTTAAGAAGTGAGAAAAGAGTACTCAGGAAGACAGTAGATAATGAGTGACATGCATTTAAATTTTTGAAGATCAAAGTTGGAAAACATGGAGCCAGAAGAGAGTTCCACAAGTGTTAGCATAGAAATTACAGTTGCATCTTGCCATTTCAAGTGTAAAATGACGAGACCTAGCCACCACTCTAGTACTGCATTGAAATTCATAAAGTCTAGATACCATAGAGTCAAGTTCACCATTTATAGAAAAGGCACAGTGAAGCTACATTATGGCGGTGGAAAAAAACCAAGGTGCCGGGTCAGGACCAATAATAATGCTGATTCTTCTTCAGATTTTATCAAGAATCTCTAAATGTATAGCAGGAGCACTGGACTATATGTGGCAGCAATATTTAAAGCATAGGCAAATGGTAGACTTCGAGATATTTATATCTATAATTCTCAAAATGTGTGTGTGTGTGTGTGTGTGTGTATATGTGATCGGATGTTTATGCGTTCCACAGTTTTCATCTGATTTCGATGAAATATTTTTTGTTTGATAGATAATTCTTCAGTGCTGGTTTTGCATCCAAATTGTTGGTGATAATGGCTCTCCACTACTTCCTGTCCATTATAAACTCAGCAACATTTTACTATTTACTATCTGTTCTTGGATATTTATTTTTCATAAAAACTTTAATATTATTTATAATTGTCAAAATGTGTGTGTGTAATTGGATGTTGTTTATGTGTTTCCAGTTTTCATCCAATTTTGATGGAATTTTTTTGTTTGATAGAGAGATAATTCTTCAGTGCCAGTTTTGAGTCCAAATTGGCTGGGAAAAATTACAACCTCGAAGGTGAAAAAAAATCAAGAAAACTAATTTTTTACACTTTGCACAAAAATCAAAGGCAAAATTTAATTTACATTTTCACACAGAACCTTCCAATCCTAGCTCATGCTGTGTGGATGTGATTCACACCTCCACACGTTGGCCATCAGTTGTTGCTGACCTTGATAATTAGTATATGCAGCAATGCATATACGTATAGCCCTGCGTCACACCATGTGTCACACACTGATGCACACGTATACGCATGACTTGCAGAACGTGACACCTGTTCGAGTTGCCCATTGGCTGCATGAAGCCCTTTAAATGTCCAAATAATTGATACTTATTGTCTATGCCATCCTAAGCTCATTGCTAACGCTTAATTCTGCAATTCCACTTCTACGTCTGTGCATCCAGCCCTGCTTACACATTCCCTTTCTCTTGGCCAAGTTTCAATCTCTCTCAAGTGAGGTTAACTTTTCTGTTGCATAAAGCCTACTGCTGCAGTTTTAAGGCATTGCTTTTATTGTCATTTATGGACGTTCCCAATTTTTTTTATTGTCCTACCAGTTTTTGCATTGAATTCCCTGTAGCTTGTAAGTAAGCTTGCTTTTTTTTATTACTCAACATTTTTCCAACCTTTTCTCTTCTGGTATTTGCCGACACATTCCATTTGACAATTCATACTTGCCTAAGACATGCCACCAAAATAAAAGAACCTGCCTAGGTTACAAAATCGTTGCAGCCAGGTCCACCATGCAAATAAGAAATAATGAACAGTCTTTAGAATATTCAGTTCACCTGTCTCAAAATGCCTTTCAGAATACTTCAATCAGAGCCACTGAATCCAAAGATCAATGTAGCCATTGGCTTTATAGAAGAGCATATCTGAACGCTTCTGTATGTGAGGCTGAAAAATGATGATCAAAGGACTGAGGAGAAATGCCTCTTCAACTGCTGCTGTGTGTGAGGCTGAAACAAGATTGAGAACACAAAAATGGCCCTTTTCAGGGCCACCCCAACTTGAAATTGTTAACCATTCCCCATTTGGGGATGTCCCTCAATTTCACCCAATTGTTGTTACTAATATTGATTTTCGGGTGGGCTGACTTCAAACTTAAACTGCTCCAATTGAACAGCAAATATTCCCAGTAATGAAAGACCCAGTTGAAGACTGGTTATACTGGTAGTGTAAGATAGATTCTGGAGAGAAAAATTGTCTAGCATGAGATAGTGAACCAACTTTCCTAGTAACCATCCTAGGAATTGATTCAATAGAAAAGGGAGTCACTGTGCAATATGTTGTATTTTTTGTAGAGAAGGAAGTGAGTGTGGCAAACTGAAGGGCTGCCCTTGGGCAGCATGCACTATCTGTGCCAGTGATCTAAGGTATAAATGTTTCAATTGAAGAACATGCAAAAGAACAAAATTGGTTTCTTTGTCTATCAAAGTACAAAGGATAACAAGCATTCCTACTAATCAATAAACAAATGAATATTGCAGGTAGAACTGAATAGCTAATCATCAATGCTTTCGGTTTATTTGCAATCGACTAAAAATTACACTTTTTGAGTGCATAAAAAATGTTTAAGAAATTAAAGAAGTAAAGATAAATAAAAGAGAATTTGGTGAGAAGAAAAAATCTTGTGTTCTTCATTGTGATTAATAAGAGAAGAATGTAGAAGAAGAAAGGGATAACAATAGAGAGAAGCAAAGAAAGAAAAAGACAAGGTGAAAATAGAAAAGAAAAAATAAAATAGAAAAATAAAGAAAATGTGAAAAGAAGAGAAAAGAGAAGGACAATGGAAAAGAGAGAAAAGAAAATGACAATGGAAAATTGAAAGAAATTGAAAAAGAAAAAACAAAAAAAGAGAGAGAAGAAAGAAAAGAGAGAGAAGAGAGAAAAGAGAGAGAAGAGAGAAAAGAGAGAGAAGAGAGAAAAGAAAGAAAAGAGAGAAAGAAGAGAGAGAAGAGAGAAAAGAAAGAAAAGAGAGAGAAGAGAGAAAAGAGAGAAAAGAGAGAAAAGAAAGAAAAGAGAGAAAAGAAAGAAAAGAGAGAGAAGAAAGAAAAGAGAGAGAAGAAAGAAAAGAGAGAGAAGAAAGAAAAGAGAGAGAAGAAAGAAAAGAGAGGAGAGAGAAGAAAGAAAAGAGAGGAGAGAGAAGAAAGAAGAGAGGAGAGAGAAGAAAGAAGAGAGGAGAGAGAAGAAAGAAGAGAGGAGAGAGAAGAAAGAAGAGAGGAGAGAGAAGAAAGAAGAGAGGAGAGAGAAGAAAGAGAGAGAAGAAAGAAAAGAAAGAAAAGAAGAGAGAAGAAAGAAAAGAAGAGAGAAGAAAAGAAGAGAGAAGAAAGAAAAGAAGAGAGAAGAAAGAAAAGAAGAGAGAAGAAAGAAAAGAAGAAAAAAAAAAAAAGAAAAAAGAAGAAAAAGACAAAAGAAGAGAGAGAAGAAAATGAGAAAGGAAAAAATGAAAGAGAAAAGAAAAAAAGAGAAAAAAGAAAAGAAAAAGAATGAATGAAAAAGAAAAAAGAAATGAAAAGAAGAGAAAAGAGAAAAGAGAAAAGAAAAGAGAAAAAAGAGGAAAGAAGGAAAAAGATAAAAGAAAATGAGAAACCAAAAAGAGAAAGAAAGAAAAAAAGAATAAAAAAAGAGAATGAAAAAAGAAAGAGACAAAGAGAGAGAAAAAAAGGAAAAAGAAGAAGCCAACTGTAAAGTTTCTCGGCTAAATTGCATTGATTTCACTTGCAGCATTGTTGAATATACTATTATCTTCAGTGATAACAACCTATCTTGTTTACATTCTCTGCCTCAGACACAAAGGCAAAACAAAATTTACGAACTGAATAGAACAGAAATTCCAAGCTGCCTAAAGATCTAATTAAGCAGTAAATATTTCTTGGAGCTGGCAGGATTTTCCTAAACATTTGCTTTTTATTCAAATATGGAGATCTGATGGAAGAAAATGACAAGAAATTACTCCCTTAAAGTGTCAATAGTTCTATAAACATTATTTACATCCTCATCTTTGTTGTTGTTATCAAATTTTGGCCATTGTAACCTCCAGGAGTCATCAAGTGTATGTCAATTCAGATAATCTACAGAAAATTCTGAATCGAACTTGTTATGTCCAAAATGTAATAAAACAACAAATATGAGGACAATAGTCCATATGTCTTCTATGTGCCATGTCTCTTCAAGATATTACCAACTATGGCCCTCCACAATTTCCTGTCCTTTGTAGACCTTCATAAAGTTTGTCTTTTTGTTATCTCTCTTAAACCTTGTTCCATTTACTCAAACTCATTCTTCATTTTCTTTGCACTAAGTCCATTCAAGAGGTGGGCGATCATGGCTCTCCACAACTACCTGCCCTGAGTAGCTCTTAATATATTTTGTCTTTCTGTTATCTCTCTTAAACTTTGTTCTACCATCCATTTATTCAAGCTCATTCTTATTATTCTTCTTGTATGCGCCTTCAGGACAAACCTTTCGAGCATGACTCACTGGGGGAAAACGAGAACGAGGGAGAGAGTGGGCCAAAACGAGAACGAGGGAGAGAGTGGGCCAAAACGAGAACGAGGGAGAGAGTGGGCCAAAACGAGAACGAGGGAGAGAGTGGGCCAAAACGAGAACGAGGGAGAGTGGGCAAAAAGAACGAGGGGAGAGGGCCAAAATGAGAACGAGGGGAGAGTGGGCCAAAACGAGCACGAGGGAGAGAGGGCCAAAACGAGAACGAGGGGAGAGAGTGGGCCAAAACGAGAACGAGGGAGAGAGTGGGCCAAAACGAGTATGAGGGAGAGAGTGGGCCAAAACGAGAACAAGACAAACCTTTCGAGCACGACACAGCGGAAAAACCTTTTGAGCATGACACAGTGAGCCAGCTTTTTGAGCCATAAACCTTCACAATTGATTCAGTATAATCACTTCATATCAGTAGAAAACCTGAGACTGAGCAGATGTATTGAGTTGCCCTACTGGAGGTTAGCATCAGCCATGCTGATGGAAGGCAAAAAAAAAAAAAAAAAAAAAAATTACAGCATGTGTGTATCCAAGCTTACCACTCCTGGCATTCCCAAGTGTTCATACATCTAGTTACTGAACAGTGTTGATGTTGCTTAACTATCTAATTTCTCCTCAAAGTCAGGCCTGCACAAAATATGGCCTGCAATGGATTTTCAAAATAGACAATTCTTTTTTGTTTCTTAAAATAAATTTAGTGGCGGTTCTTATACAAAAACTTCAGCTTTGTGGAAGCCTGATTTTATTCAACCAATGTTTCACTGTCTTTATATCTAATGGAATGTCCAAAGAAAAAGAAAAAAAAAGAATTCTCCCCATTATCTGTTTCTCTATATTTTTCTATTTCGCTCACATGCATCACATGGCTAACCTTCTATGATCAATGTTGTCCTTTTACATTTTTTTTTAAAGTGTGCAGGCCTGTGCTAGCCAAGGGTGTCATTGTGTACCCTGTATTTGTTACAGTTTTTTTTTTTTTGGTATGTCCTTCATATTTTCAGATATAAAGGAGTATTGGAAAAAAAAGAGAGGCTAATAGATGGAGCAAAAGGTTGGTAGATTTTTTATCAACTGATTGTAAATGCAACATAAAAGGACGAGACAAAAAAAAAAGTCAAATAGGGGAGGAGGGAGGGGAGTTAGAAAGAAACCAAGATGGGTCAAACTAGGGGAAGAAATAAAAAGAAAGAAGGGAAAAGGTACCATTTAAAAAGTTAAAAATAGAGAAACATGAAAAAAAAGAAGCAAATGCGAGGAAATAGTGGGGGAGAACAGAATGCCATTGACAAAGTTATTTGCATGCCTTGGATGAGTGCATGGCGTCATTGTTCTCACAAGTAATTTTTCAAAAATGTTACTAACAGGTGGATGGCAAGAAGGAGATGGGGAGGTGGCTGTACAGCACAGAGAGAAAGCAAAAAAATAATAAAGAAAGAGATGAGGAGCGAAACAAAGACATAATGAGAACAAAAGCGAGAACCCAGAGAAGGAGAACAAAAAGAGAGAAAATGAGAATGAAGGAGCAACAGAGGGAAACAAAAGATAAAAAGAGAGAGTAAAAACGCAATTGAGAGAGAGAGAGTTAGAGTAAGAGAAAAGGAGAGAGAGAGAGAGTAAGTGAAAACGAGAACGAGAAGAGAGAGTTAGAGAGAACGAGAAGAGAGAGTTAGAGAGAACGAGAAGAGAGAGTTAGAGAGAACGAGAAGAGAGAGTTAGAGAGAACGAGAAGAGAGAGTTAGAGAGAACGAGAAGAGAGAGTTAGAGAGAACGAGAAGAGAGAGTTAGAGAGAACGAGAAGAGAGAGTTAGAGAGAACGAGAACGAGAAGAGAGAGTTAGAGAGAACGAGAATGTTATATACTGTACACATGAACACTCAGAACACAAATGGGTATGTACCAAACCTCATAAATACGTTGGACACTATTAATGAGAGAGAGAGGGGGGAGGAACGAGAACGAGAGTGGGGAAAATGAGAACGAGAGAGAGGGGGAGGAATGAGAACGAGAGGGGGGAAAAACGAGAACGAGAGAGAGTTGGGGGAAAACGAGAACGAGAGAGAGAGAGTTGGGGGAAAACGAGAACGAGAGAGAGAGAGTTGGGGAGAACGAGAGAGAGAGAGAGAGTTGGGGAAATGAGAGAGAGAGAGTTGGGGGAAAATGAGAAAGAGAGAGAGAGAGTTGGGGGGAGAACGAGAGAGAGAGAGAGTTGGGGGAAACGAGAACAGAGAGAGAGAGTTGGGGAAAATGAGGGAGAGAGAGAGTTGGGGGAAACGAGAAAGAGAGAGAGAGTTGGGGAAAATGAGAACGAGAGAGAGAGAGTTGGGGGAGAACGAGAGAGAGAGAGTTGGGGAAAACCAGAACGAGAGAGTTGGGGGAAAACGAACGAGAGAGTGGGGAGAAAATGAGGGGGAGAAGAGAGAGGGGGGGAAAATGAGAACGAGAGAGTGGGGGAAAATGAGAACGAGAGAGTGGGGGAAAACGAGGGAAGAGAGTGGGGGGGAAAATGAGAACGAGAGAGGGGGGGAAACGAGAAAGAGAGTGGGGAAAAACGAGAGAGAGAGTGGGGGGAAAACGAGAACGAGAGAGAGAGTGGGGGAAAATGAGAACGAGAGAGAGAGGGGGGAAAAACGAGAAGAGAGAGAGAGTTGGGGGGAAAATGAGAGAGAGAGAGAGAGAGTTGGGGGAAAACGAGAGAGAGAGTTGGGAAAAAATGAGAGAGAGAGAGAGTTGGGGAAATGAGAGAGAGAGAGAGAGTTGGGGAAAAATGAGAGAGAGAGAGTTGGGGAAAACGAGAGAGAGAGAGAGTTTGGGGAAAACGAGAGAGAGAGAGTTGGGGAAAACGAGAACGAAAGAGAGTGTGGAGGGAAAACGAGAATGAAAGAGAGTGGAGGAGAATGAGAACGAGAGAGTGGGGGAGAATAAGAGAGAGTTGGGGAGAATGAGAATGAGAGAATAAAAACGAGAGAGAGAGAAAACGTGAATGAGAGCATAGTGAACAAAGAGTGAAGCAAAATGCCGAACTAAGAGAGAATGAAAATAAGATAAGAATAAAATTAACTTCTGCAATAACAACCGGTACTCACCCTTCAAGAAGTGACCGAATTGAACAAAAGAACAGCTTCATTATAGTTTGCCAAGCAATTTTATAATCAGAAAACCTTTTCAGAGGAAAAAAAAAAGGCAGTATATTCATATTAGTCATGATCGGTATTGAGGAGAATACTTCAGACTGTATAAGTTATTTGTAAGAGAAGAAATTGTGCAATTTGCATTGTCCATCAATCTGTAATAATAAGTAATTCTTAAGTCAATGAAACGAAGAGAACAACTAACTTGTCAGTGTAAACGAATTGAGGAATTAGTACTATGACGACAAAGCAAGATTATAAAAAGCATGTTTGCCAAGAGCAACAAAAGACAGAAAGCTGTGGAGAGCCATGTTTGCTCCCACCCTGAACAGACAGAGTGCATACACAGAGAAAGAAAAAAAAAACAGTTGTATTTGTATTGGAATGCAAGCTTCCAAATGTGTTTCTAAGTAGTGTAGTAATTGATGACGGAAGATGTGATGCAGAAATCTGGAGATATGGTGAAAGTTGCCTTCTAGAAACTAAGTCAAGTATTAAGAGATAAGAGGAATAATATGAATCTATGACCAAGTGGAGAAAAATCCTCAAGAGAAGAGTGAGGAGTCAGTTTGGAAAAGTTTTATTTAGCGGCATATCAAGACCTCTATGGGTCATTTAATGTAGAAATCTAAATATTTTGAGCACAATCTTAAGGTTTCAACTACAGATAAAATGTATTGTTACTAATTCTGCAATAAATAAGTATTTTTGGTAATTTACAATAAATAGGTATTATTGTTAAAAATTTTTTTTTATATAAAAATGTATTGCTGGTATTTTTACTATAAAAATGTATTTTTATACTTTCATAGTGTTTTGTTTTTGTTTGGGAGTTCCCTATTTGCCCATAGCTGGAACCCTAGCAGGTGCTACCACCCTGCATCAGCTTGAACCTGGGAACAACAGCAATTAAGAGTGGGGTTCCACGATCCTCAAAATCTCCAATTTCCCAATCAGGGGCCTTGCTGATGGATGTAGTTTATTGTCATACCCAGGGCAAGTTTTTGAAAAGAGGAAAGCCCACTGAGATGTGTATTTTCTAATGATAAATCCATTCAATCTTTAAGATTCTTCATCAGATCCTATAGACTAGTGTTTCTCAACTGGTGTTCTCCAGAACCCTACAGCTCTGCAAGAGGTTGCAAGGGGTTACACGAGAAGCAATGATAAATAGGCTAATGCATTTTTGAGTAATTTTATATTCATAATTAGACTATTCACGTACGGCATATTGTTGGCAAATCCTTGGTAATTATAATAAAGGCTTCAACCTGTTATAGGGAATGTATTGAGCAATGTCTATATGGCATCAGCGTGAAACCATCTTTACTGGTTAGTGAAGAGGACCTGTAGCATTGAGTGACATGCTTGAGTACGGGACGAATGCCCATATATATATGTATATATATATATATATATATATATATATATATATATATATATATATAAATATTTATTAAAGACATTTTTATGTTTAACGTTCTTTTTTTTTTTATAGATACAAGTATTTAAGTAAATGCTCTGTTTATAATAAACAGTATTAAATAACATTTACCGGCCTGAATGTCCGAGAAATTTTCATAGAAAATTTTTGTCCTATGCATGCATTGAGCACTGTTTTATAAAAATAAAAATATAAGAACACCGGATTATATATCTTACTGTTCTTTCTCTTTATTATAATATATATATATATATATATATATATATATATATATATATATATATATGAAGAAATATATTCTTAAGATGTGCTATATTTATGGGAACAAAGTGCTCAATATCAGAGATAGACGTGTGTAAATATAAAAATGAATATAGAAGTCAACATTTTTATGTTTGACATTCTTTTTTTTGCTATATACAATATTTAAGTAAATGCCTATATATATATATATATATATATATATATATTTATATGGTCTTTAATGTTGAGACTTGTACTGGACTTGTACTCACAAATAATTAATGAAAATGAAATGTCACCTTTGTGTATTAAAAACCATTTTATTTTTATACAAAACAACTCCTAGGCACAACAGATCATGTACAATATGGAAAAAAAAAAATAAAAAAAGGAAAATTTGTTTATAATCAACTATCAGAGATAACTGTAAATAGTAACATCAATATAGAATTAAACATTTAGAAAAACAGTCTGTTTCATGAAAAAGCAAAAATGTAAATTAAACAATAGATTATATAAATATATATATATATATATATATATATAAAATTTATATCATATATAAAAATTTATATCACTTGTATATAAAAATTTATAAAATATATAAAAATTTATATCATAACCAAATTTTTTATATCATATATACAAAAGATTATATCAATATAAAAAAAAAATAAAATAAAAAAAATTTATATCATATATAAAAATTTATATCATATATAAAAATTTATATCATATATACAAATAGAAATAGAATATAAAAAAAAAATTTATTAAACATCATATATAAAAATTTATATCATATATAAAAATTCCACCAATTCTATAAGTTTAGTTCCGATTTTGTTTACATTCTACCAGAAGAAATTAAAGCAACCATTTTGAACACCTTGAGGAATTATTCTTGTGCCAAAATTTATGCAAATTGAGTACTAGTCAAAATCCTATGTTGCTTATTAAACAGATTTTAAAAAGAACTTGTTTATGTGTGCTAAAATTTGACTGATCCAGAAGCAACTTCGCTAAGCATTGACTAATCCGGAAGCAACTTCACTAAGCATTGACTAATCCGGAAACAACTTCACTAAGCATTGACTAATCCGGAAACAACTTCACTAAGCATTGACTAATCCGGAAACAACTTCACTAAGCATTGACTAATCCGGAAACAACTTCACTAAGCATTGACTAATCCGGAAACAACTTCACTAAGCATTGACTAATCCGGAAACAGCTTAGCTAAGCATTGACTAATCCGGAAGCAGCTTAGCTAAGCATTAATCCGAAGCAGCTTAGCTAAGCATTGGCTAATCCGGAAGCAGCTTAGCTAAGCATTGGCTAATCCGGAAGCAGCTTAGCTAAGCATTGGCTAATCCGGAAGCAGCTTAGCTAAGCATTGGCTAATCCGGAAGCAGCTTAGCTAAGCATTGGCTAATCCGGAAGCAGCTTAGCTAAGCATTGGCTAATCCGGAAGCAACTTAGCTAAGAATTGGCTAATCTGGAAGCAACTTAGCTAAGAATTGGCTAATCCATAGGCCACTTAGCTAAGAATTGGCTAATTCATAGACCACTTTGCTAAAATTTGGCTAATTCACAGGTAACTGTACTTGAATTAGACTAAATTATAAGCAACTGGGTTCAATTTTGAGAAGAGTCACAGAGTGTTTATAATACAATGTCCATGTGAGGTGACACCAAGTTGCTTATTTTCAGATTTGATGAAATTGTCGTTGATTGTAGAGGAATTTTGAAAACGTATATTTATTTTGGGGTATTTTTGAAGCTCAACAACGAACAACGTAGATTTCAAGTTTGACCATCTTACAATCAGTAAAGTGTGACAG
Organism: Acanthosepion pharaonis; assembly: GCA_903632075.3. Classification (NCBI taxonomy): domain Eukaryota; kingdom Metazoa; phylum Mollusca; class Cephalopoda; order Sepiida; family Sepiidae; genus Acanthosepion; species Acanthosepion pharaonis. The sequence goes on from CAHIKZ030003516.1 coordinate 1,303,707, forward strand.
GTGTCGAATGGCTAGAAGGACTTGGACTGGAATCTCAACACACTCTGCTCGAGTAATGGTTGCCCTGTAGTTTCGCTATTTCAACTCAGCTTAAAGCCCAAAATTCCCGCCCTCATTAATAACAGATTCTCAGCCGAAATGGCTAAGTAGCCAATAATTTTGTGCAGACTTGGAACTATCAGGCAGATTGCTACTCAGGCAATCAGAGTTAATTGCACTATCATTTGGTGAGTGAATGTCCAGCACTGAGATTTTCCACACTATCAGCAGTGTGTGTGTGTGGGGGGGTAGGTGGATATATCTTGCACACTTTTCCAAGGAAAAGCTTTCAGCCTTAAAAAAAAAAAAGAAAAAAAAATAAATAAATAAAAAAACAAATAAAAAAACTATAATGTCTCTCTATTTAGCAAGATTTTGAGAAGTTGACCAGGCCAAGAACTTTTCAGCACCCTTTTATAACCAGATTTACTCAAAATACAGATTGAGGAACTAGCACTATGATGACAAAACATGTTTGCTGAGACAACAAAAGACAGAAAGCTGTGGAGAGGCATGATTATTCACACCCTGAATGGACAGAGAAGATCAGTTGCATTTGAAGTGGAATGCAAGCTCTTGAAATTGTTTCTGGGTAGTGTCGTAACAGATGGCGGAAGATGTGACGCAGAAGTCTGGAGATGAATAGAAATAATGAAAGATGCCTTCTAGAAACTAAGCCAAGTATTAAAGATAGGGAAAAAAATGAATCTATGACTGTGCAGAAAAATTCCCAAGATAAGATGGAGCAGTCGGTTTTGAAGAGTTGGTTTGGTTATTTAATGCTAAAATCTGAAATATTTTGAGCACAATCTTATGGCTTCAACTACAGATAAAATGTATTGTTGGTAATTCTGCTATAAATAGTAATTGTTGGTAATTTTACAATAAATAGGTATTGTTAGTAATTTTTTTATGTATTTTTATACTTTCATAGTGTTTTATTTCAGTGTTCACTATTTGCCCATAGTTGGGACCCTAACAGGTGCTACCACCCCAGGTCAATTAATAAGTGGTTTGATGACCCTCAAAACCATCCAATCTCCTGATCAGAGGCCTTGCTGTTGGATGTAGATTATCATCATACCCAGGACAAGTTTTTGAAAAGATGAAAGCCCACTGGGGCGTGTATTTTTCTCTGATCAAGGATTCAGAATGGTTTCACATGAATCAATCCATTCAATCTAAGATGTCCATTCATAAGATCCTATAAATCATTGTTTCTCAACTAGTGTGTCCCCCAGGCCCTATGGTTCTGCAAGAGGTCACTAGGGTTTCAGCATGAAACAGTGTAATTTTTGTTTAATTTTATATTCATAATTTTACTATACACATATGGTATAAATGTTGGAAAATCCTTGGTTATTATACTAAACGGTTTGACCTCTTACATTATTTAAAATTATGATAATCATAGGGAATATATTTAGCGAAGTCTATATGGTATATATTAAGTGAAGTCTATATGGTATATATTAAGTGAAGTCTATATGGTATATATTAAGTGAAGTCTATATGGTATATATTAAGTGAAGTCTATATGGTATATACTTAGTGAAGTCTATATGGTATATATTTAGTGAAGTCTATATGGTATCAGTGTGAAACGATCTTCACAGGTCAGTGAAGAATGAAATACACTGGAAAGATAAGAAAACAGAAAATGGTTTCAAGATTGATAAAATGATAGTTGAAAAACAAAAATTTAAATAGGTAAAAATAGTGAGTGAGGCGGTCCACATTTCCTTTGTCCTGTCCAACTTGGGTGACCCTGCCAGTAGCTCACACTCCCACTGGCATACATCTTCAGATAACTGAAGTACTCAAGCCATACAGTAGGGAATAGAACTTTAACACTTGTACAAGGCATATTTTCAACATCAGGTGACAAGATTGGATCACCAATTGTGGCGAAGAGCAGGGCAAGATCCCGTTACCAATCTGACACTGCAGAAAAAATTGGGTTAGATAGGTCATATGACCAAGAAACCAGTGTCACCTACCAAACCCTGACAGGAAACCTCCAGGAAAATAAAAGGACAGCCAGGAAATACCTGGAGTTTTGACAGAGCAAACACATTAAAGAAAGCAATTGGAATAGAGTCAAAAACCAAGATCAATGAAGGATTGATGTCAATAGTCTAAGCTCCTCAATGGGGTAAAAGATCCTCACAAACAATATATATTTTGTGATATATGGTGGCTGTTAATAATTAAGTATAACTCAAGACTTCAATGTTAAGATAAAACAGTATTTAATTACAACTGCAAATAAATATTGCTTCGTCCACCACAAGGAAAGTTGGCACCCGGTGCTGCGCCAGGAAATTTTTCTCCCTGGAATCGATCCTCCAGATCTACAAATCAACAATTCACCCTTGGATGGAGTATTGCTGCCATATATGGTCTAGATCCCCTTCTGTTTGCCACAGGGTTCTTGATAGGTTCCAGAGGCGAATATGCAATATAATTGGCCCTGCTCTGGCATCTCTCTACAGTCACTTTCTCACAGACGCATCGTCGCCTCTCTCTGTCTGTTTTAAAAATACTTTCATGGCAAATGCTCTGAGGAGCTGCATTCGCTGGTTCCCAGATTGCATCCCACTCTCACCCTTTCACTGTCGAAACTCCTAAATGTAGCCATCTCTTCTACTCCAATAGCTTCATGTTTCGCACCTCTCACCTGTGGAACTCCCTTCCTTGTTCCAGTTTCCCTGAGAGCTATAATCTCCAGCTATTCAAATGTAATGTCAATTGACATCTCCAGTTGCCTTGATCTATCCACTATCCTTCTCCTCATCTTTTACTCTATCACTCCTATCTGATCTTGTTCCAAATTTTCTGTAACTCCTTGCATCCTAGTGGCTTCTTGCCTTGCTTGGGGTGAAACGCTTAAAAAAAAAAAAAAAAAAAAAAAAAAAAATATATATATATATATATATATATATATATATATATATAACAAGAACAAAAAAGTAAAAGTCAACCAAAGATAACCATTTCAGTGAATACATTGTTAGTAGCACAGCTCGGCTTAACATTTGATAAATCCTAAATCAAAACCCAAATCATCAACGCACAATAATTCACACTAATTCGACTGGATAGTTTCACTCAATAGTCACTCAATAATCACTCCAGTCAGTAGCCTGACACCGCTATTTATACACCTGGCGGAAAACATATATTCATAAGTCCAGAGTGTTCATGCTCGAACTTCGGTGTCAGTAGTTACTCATTTTCTTTTTATATGACATTATAGGAACCAAGAAGAGAATGAAAATTGAAAGGTGATCACTAGATATACAAAAGCTACAAAAATAGAAGGTTGGTAGCATGGCAGTAGCAGTCGAACCTTCCTAGTAATAACCCATGATTTTCTTTACCTTGTTGCCTGAAGAAAAATGGGATCTGACATAAAAGTGCTTACAAAGCAAAGATATTTAATTCAATTCCTCCATGTAGGGAAAAAATAATTGCACTTGTTGACATTTATCAACACTTGGTCATTGATTATGGATATGAAACAATGTATATGAGCACAGTTGAGATGAAAGGGAGAATTTATTTTTTTTCTTTTGTTTAACTGCATATCATCTCCTTAGGGGCTCACTTAATGCCAAAATTTAATGTTTTTGGAAGCTTTGCAATAAAATATGACATTTTATTCTACTTTCACAATTGAATACATGGTAGATGATACTCAGCTTTTGCACATAGGCTTGTGGGGACATGATTAAATGAAGTGTTGGTAATTATAAAAAAATTGTATTGCTGGTCATTTTACAAGATAAAAACATACTGCCAGTAATTTTACTATAAAAATGTATTTTTATGCTTTCATAGTGATTTGTTTTTGTTTGGGGGCTTCACTATTTTGCCCATAGCTGGGACCCTAACAGGTGCTACTACCACAGGTCAGGGTGAACGTGGGAATAACAGCAATTAAGAGATGGTTCTATGCTGAAACGGATAAGGTTTTATTACTTTTGCAGTATCCATTGCATATTGTCAAATGTCAAAACTAACACTTTCGCCCCAGCCCCGCAACCTCCGACATCTTACTCTCTGGGTTGAGGTGTCTACTCGGTTCTAACCGAACTTAAGGGAGTGGCCGTAGTTCCCCTGAGCATCCGTAGATTATTCAACCGGTCCACTGGTTTAATCCTGCTTCCTGCCCACATTGTGTTTGATTTGATCCAGAAAGCAGAAGTTATGTTCATCCATTCATGGTCGACTGAAGATGTAGACACGGCTGGAGAGTCTGTGCTAAGAAATTTAGAATGCAGTAAAAAAAAAAAAAATAATATCTGCAGAAAGCTGGACAAACAACTATTCAATGATTGAATTGTTAATGTCTTTTATATAGCAGAAAAGAATAGTATAGAAAAGAAATGGGTTACAGAAAAGAAAAGTAATTGACGTAAAAACGCATACACTGGATTCTGGACAGAGAGAGAGTGTGTTATGATTAACTTGTTGTTAAATTGTCTCAGAATGATATACGACTCTTGCGATGAGGGAATAAGATCTCTGTGCACGGCTTAAAGTTTATAGTGGCGTTCCTCCTTAGCAGTAGTAACAGTAGTAGTAATATTCGTGGTAGCAGAGCAGTGGTACTTATATCAACAGTACATATTAACGGATGCTTCATTCCAATCTCTAACGTCACATTCTCTCCTTCTTGAGACTTTCTCTTCAAGAATTTTCTCCTGTCTCAATGCTCGCCTGTCTCTTTTCCGTCTGCCTTTTGCAGCTTAACTATGCGTTTATATAGAAAAATTTGGCTGGTTACAACTGAACCTTGGTCACATGTGATTATCACGGGGTTTTGGCTGTTTCAACCAAAATCATGTGAATTCAAAAGGTCCTTCTAGCTTACTCAGCTCTATTTCAATTTTTAATCGATAAAAATTATTTTGGCCATTTCCATTGTCTTCTGATGACCTAGATTCAATAGGTACAACTTCTGGCCTAGATCAAATTTCCACATCAGTAAACAAAATGCTCTGATTTAATTTCACTATTCAAATCTATTCCAAGTTTTAATCAATAAAAATGATTTCGACCATTTCCATTGTCTGCTAACGACCCAGTTCCAATGGGTACAGCTCGTGCCCTAGATCAGATTTCCCATCAGTAAACAAAATTGCTCCGATTTAATTTTGCTGTTCAAATCCATTTCGATTTCACTAAAAAAAAATAAAATAAATAAATAAAATAAAATAAAATATATGTGTGTGCGTTTGTTTTTCAGACTATCTCTCCGTCATAAAACTGCTTACAATTAAGGTTACCATTGAGCAACTGTTAATATGGTTGCTTCCCTGACCATTACTACTGCAGTAGTTTTGATCCTTACTGGGTGTCAATAAATTGTGGCCTTGTGCTTTACTAAGCTAAGCTTATTAATTCTAAACAAGCATCAAAAACGTTCTGTAGTGACCGAGAAAGATAATAATCAGTTGGTGACTATGACAGATGGGTTAGAACAGACCAATCGAACTCCAACATTTTTTACCTGCCTTGCTCTATCTGCATGTGGAATTGCATTATTATAAGAGTATATATGTTTGCCTATTGTCTGATTCACACCCCCCCCAGTCTTTTGAACAGGAGTAGAGGTTTATCCCTTGTTTCCTATTTAGGATACGGTTTCCAGTTCCTTCAAATTTACTTTGGACATTTCTGCCTAAAATCTGAAATTTTATTCAGCAATTATTATTTTTCCTCTCCCAATAGGAGTAGATAGGTTTGCCTAGTGTCCGGTTCGTACACCACTGCAGTCTTTTCAACAGGAATAGTGATCTCTTGTTTCCTGTTTAGTATTGGGTTTCTGGTTCCTTCTAAAGTATACTTCAACTGTATACGTCTAACATCTCTGCCTGAACTTTGAAATTTTATTTACGAATTAAATCTTGACCAATTCAAGTCTAGAATTAGCTATCTTTCCTGCTATCATGCCCTTTCTTATGCTAATACAACTCCACATAGTAACCCTCTACCTTGAGTGGTTCTTGAGGATTGTTTTGAGTGAACATTATTAAAAAAAAATAGAATTTTCTTTTTATAAATCTTTCTAAATATTAAGGTTTTGAAATTCAGTCTCTAGTTCTTCTATGTTACAAATGATTACTGGTTATGAAAATGAAGAGTGAATAATTTATTGGAATTGACCTTCTTCCATAAACATGATACCTATCATGTTGGACCTTTTTTTTCCATTTTTTTTTGTCTATCAAAAGGATTTATAAATAGCCTTTTCCCTCCAGCAAACCTACAGTGAAGAAAGAAACACATTAACTATATACCGGATGAAACACGAATGACATCATGAATAGAAACAAAACTTCTCTTCACAGGTTGTTAAGTAAGACAAGTCGAGAAGTATCGTGTGACCATATTAGTTGAATGGAAATGCTGTTGTATATATCAAATGGAAAACTATTGTCACCTTTGGCAATATTTAACTGCATTGCCTGAAAGAAATTTTTCTGGATACAGAAAACACAAAGAAAAAAGTCCATCATTAAAAAAAAAAAAAAAAGAAATCCTGTGGGATGGAGCCCTATCATATATCTATGAAACAAGAAAGAAAACACAGAAAAAAAATTCTGATTTATTCTTTATATTTTAAAATATGAAATAATACTGACAGTGTGTGAGTGGTGGCTGAATGGTTAACTGATTAGAAAAAGGAATATCAGATTCCGGTTCAAATAGTATTCACTTCTACTAATGTCCTTGCAGAAAGGAAGGAATTCATTCCTTTCCAGAACTGTGGATAAATTATAGGTAAGATTAAGCTCTCAAGCCAATGGTGAGTCCCTGGGTGCAGGTAAATAGCAAGCAAAATAGGGCTCCCCTGTTTTGCTCTCTTCCTGCAAATGGGTCAATAGCAAACAAGACAGAAGGATAAACAGCTCAGAAGGTCAAAAAGAACAATAATGGAAGTATTGTGATAAAGACAAGGAAACTGGTCCAAAAGAATCATTGTATAATAAATTGGTAAATGATAAATATTGCAGTGTATTTGGGAGCTTGGAAATAATAAAAATGTTATTCTGCTTTCACAATAGAATACATGGTAGATTATACTCAGCTTGTGTGCATATACATGTTTGTGTGGACATGATTACTAGAGGCAGTGATACATGTTTTATATTGTAGTTTTCTTGAAGCTATATTTTGGAATAGAGTTTGATTTCTTTAAGAAATTATCAGATATTATATGGACTAATGTCAGGAAACAGTTCTTTCATGCTTTTGGTTGGCTGATTTTGTTTGGTGGCATATCAACCTCTATGGATTATTTAATGCTGAAATCTAAATATCTTGTACATAATTTTATGCTTTCAACTACAGATATTTTGTACATAATTTTATACTTTCAAGGTAAAGTTATGCTTTTAGATATATGGTTTGTAGATCATACATACAGTTGAGTTTTTCTTTGAGGGGATTTACTATTTGTCTATAGCTGGGACCCTAACAGGTGCTACCACTCCGGGTAAGGGTAGACCTGGGAATAACAGCAATAAAGAGGTGGTTCCATGCTCCTCAAAACCTCCTCCAATCTCCCGATCAGAGGCCTTGTTGCCAGATGTAGTTTATCATCATACCCAAGACTCAATACTGGTGAATATATAATTGTATAAAATATAATTGTATTTTATTTTTGGGAGAATAAGGCTGAGAAACAAAATAGAAATTATTTATATAATCAACCTAAGAAATGGATAGGAATTTTTCATAATTGCATTGTACTAATAAAAGCTTTTTAAAAAAAAATTCAATATTACTATCATTTTCTTTATGGCACAATTAAACTATTTCCAATATATGATAATCTTAGCCATTTCCCTACAAGGAAACATTTGGCATTCATTGACCGAGCAGCCAGTACTGCTTTTGGCTAAAATTTATAAAATCTTTCTCTTAAAACAATTTTTCAAGAAAATAGATTTCTCAAGGCCAGTAGTTGTTCTAACTCTTTCTAGTATTGATGTGGGTTATGGAGTTTCATGCAAGGAATGAAGATTTCATATTTTCTTGTATGTTCATATCATGTCGGAGCCACCAATTAATGGATGTACTATAGAAGAAAGATTCATTCTCTGATTTTCATTCCCCCATTATGGCCATTATTATATCCATGATATAATAACTCTGTATTTCATAGACAGAACGGAATAACTGAAAGAATGACAAACATGCTTTGTTGTCCAAGAAAGTTTTATGATGCTATGTTGTACATATATTTATATATACATTTGTACCACACAGAGAAATTATAACATGTATGCAACAACAAGTAATGTGTAAAAAATTTTTTTTCACTAGCATTTCTTTCATCTTAATGTCTATTGCTTTATTTCCACTAGCAGCTGAATTCAAATTACATCCTATTTTGTTAAGTTTACTTCATGCTAATACTCTTGAGGAAGGCATGAATCCATTTCTTTTTACTCTTTCAGCAGGTTAAATAGCTGGATAGACTAGGCTGTCTAGCCTTGGGTGGCATCTAGTTGAGAAGAAAAGTTGAATTCCAAACTATTGAGAAAACAACAGGAAACCACTCTACTCGCTTTCCTAAGTAGCAATGGCAATTATCAGATGATAAAGAAAAGGAAGCTGTGGAGAACCACGATCATCTACCCCCCTATATATAACACTAAAAAAAAAAAAAGAAGAAATCGAGGAAATACACTGCTTTTAGCTGCTACTGCACATTAAACCAAATTGAAAAACACTCCAAAACAATTTTATTTTTCATTCGCGCACCAAGTCAGAGTTCAGGCCTATGAGCAGGAAATTTGATTCTTAAGAAAAATAAGCTCGTGTCAACATGATGAGTTGAAAGAATAAAGAAAGTATTTTAGTCTCAGCATCTACAAGAGGGAAAAATTACAAGGGTGTAAGAGCATTATCATACGATCAAAATTTAATAAGTATGACCTTGCAGGGTCAGATATTTTTTGAGCGAAAAACAGATACACAAACAGTGATGGGATAGAAATAAATGCAATTATGTGGGGATGGATCTGATGATATCCGTAAGTGAAGCAATTAAATTTAGTGGAGGGATGGTGGAGTAATCAATAGCGGCTCAAATTGAGAAATCAGAGAGCCAGGTTCAAATTCCAGTCTATATCACTACGTGCTAATACTCTTGGGAAAGGTATAAATACATTTATTTCAACTCCCCCAATACCTCCCCACCCACCTAGCAAAAGGACAACTCTGAATTCAAAATAAGAGGAGGGTTGTTTTGGTCCTTCCATTTATGGGTAAATAGTAGGGAAAACTGGGCCCTAGAGCCTCGGTTAGCAACCAGCCTAGGAAAAGGAAAACTCTGACTTCAACCCAGCTTGAAGAGAGCTGGGCTCCATTGCCCTAGACACATCAATACTGCTATGGTTGCAGTACATGTGGTTCCTTTATGACTCTAGAGTATTATGGAACTTGTGATCATGAAATTAGGGAAAATGTTGAAATAGTTTTTTTTTTTTATTATTTAATCATTTCACTCCCAATAAAACCACCAAGATGCAAGGTGATACTGATTGTGAGAGAATATGTGAAAAACATTATAAAGGAGAAAGAACAATAAAAGAACAGGAATTAAGATGACAGAAGATAACAATTGACATTGCATTCAAATTTTTGAAGATCAAAGTTGATTGGGAAGGAAGAAGCCAGATGAGAGTTCGACAAGTGTGAAGAACGAGACAAGAAATTGTTAGCATAGAACTTATCGTAAAATCTAGCAATTTCAACTATATGATGAGACCTTGTAGCCAATCTAGTAGTACATTTAAATTCATAAAGCTTAGGTACCAAGGAGGAAAGCAATATTTATTTCGTAAAGATACAAAAATGTGGCACAAAGCCAAGAGGGGGGTATAGGGAAAGCTAGTCTTCTTCTGTCTTATAATTAAACCTAGCTAGCTAAAATTATTAAGCCAAACATATCACAGCATTTCTTACACCAAAACAACACATTCTTACAGTATTTACATTAGTCGGACTATTGTCCTCATCTTTGTCGCCATATTTGTCACAACGTTTCGGCCGTTGTATGCTCCGGCCTTCTTCAGGTGGTTGGAATTTGAACTGAACCCTTTATTTCGATCACTGGGGTAGACTGTTCTAGTTCCACGTGCCATGTTTTAATGGATGTCAGTTATCAGTTATCTCCTGTTAATTCCCCTCTCCAAGTTCTCCACTCCTTAACCGGGTATTGAACTCACACTCTTTGGGTCCTGTCCTTGGATCTAACCAATGTCTTTATCCACTGTGCCATGTGTCCTCAAGGACACATGGCACAGTGGATAAAGGCGTTGGTTAGATCCAGTGACAGACCCAAAGAAGGTGAGTTCAATTCCTGGTTAAGGCAGTGGAGAACTTTCAGAGGGAAAATTAGCAGGAGAAACAATAACTTAACAAAGAGGAAAGGTCATCAGAACAATTACTATGAAAATATTTACCGAAATGGCACAAGGAGGCTATGTTACGGCAGCAGGAAAGTGACTGAAGCAGTGATGCCAGTTCTATATAACAAGAATCTCTAAATGTATAGCAGAAGCACCAAACCAGATGTGGCAGCAATATTCAATGTATGGATGAATGGTAGACATCTTTCATTTTGTTTGGTTTTTTTTTTCAATGTGGATAAAAAAAAGAAGAAAAAATAATGTTCTTTTAATTCCCTTTGCCAAAATGGCAGCTTGGAAAAGGTAAATCTACAAAGGTGGCACTGCTAAATTATTTGCATGGGAATAATAGATTATTATTGGCCACTCACTGAGCAAGCCTTTTTATATAGGCTACCCAGAGAGAAGGTGGAAGCACGTGGCTGAGTGGTTAGAACATTTGCATTCCGACCATGAGAACCAAATTCAAATCTCACCAGGGTCGATTTGTCAGGAAGGTGGCTTCTTGATAATATCAGTCTGGAGGGGGTGATCCCAGCTTGCTGCACTTTGGAAAGTTCTTGAAAACCATACCACAGGTTGACCCAAGCCTTGTGAGTGAAATTGGGTAGATGGAACCCTAGGGGGCCGTCAATGGTTGTGCTAGCACAAAGTCACAAGTCATCGTGGCTGAGGATTTGAGCATGCTGGCTTTGTTCAAATTGTTGATCACATGAGATAACATGCTCTCTCCCAGAAACTTTAACTAAGGCCAGCTCAGCATAGTTACAGCATAAATCACAGGTGGGTTCTGTGGATGTTGAACACAAATATGCCAATAGGGATTGACTATCTGCCCTAGATGACAGGTATCTTCAAATACAAGGGGCCGGCTATTATATATATATATATATATATATATATATATATATATATATATATATATATTTATATTTTTCGTCTGTGGCATTTATTTGCACTAAGTGTATCAATAGTTCCAAAAAGTGTGGATGGTTCTGCACAAGCCTTCACCACTTTAATCAAATCACTTATGTGGGTTTTCTGGCGGTTTACCTTGATTCATTCTTATCCAATGTCACAATCCTCACACTTGCTCCATATGTGGGCCTCATTTGTAAATCACTAGCAGGTCTTAAATGCCACTTAAGATTATCGCACAAACTTTCATAACTGAATCAATAAGCTGTCAGGTCCTCATATGTTGAAACCACGGGAGAGTCCATTATATATATATATATAGGCTACCCAGAGAGAAGCAATCTGTGGGGAAAACCATTACTGAGCAATGAAAGTGATTCCGAGTCTGAGAGTAGTGAGTGTTCGATCTGCTTGGAGTTAGGCCTGCTGGGCAGTGATTCTGATATTAGCAGTCTTCTGGCAGACACAGTGTTTACCAACACCCAAACCACAGATGAGAGTATGCATGAGGATGAAGCTTGTGTTTTCCCCCTTCAGAGGGGCACTCGATGGTGACAATCGCCACCTCCCTACCTTGTTTGTGATCATGAGATCAGGGGGTATAGTGTGGGGAAAATTGTGAAAATGGCTTACCTCGGAAACACCCACAAATCTGTGCGTCGTGCAAACTCCGGCTGCTCAATGGTGAAAAGAACCAAAATGGCAGTGCCCATGTTTTATGCCAAGTGGTCTTGGATAGTTAACGCAAAATCCTGTTGTCTCATCATTATGGTTGGTCCTCGGCTGTATAAAGCAGGTGCGTTTTTGTTTCTGGGGACTTTGTTTTTTGCTCGTGAGAAGGTTGGATGTGTGACACTATTTTGTCATTTTCTACTTTGTTGGACTTTCATGACAGGCTGTCATTTGAACTGCGATTTGGCTACAAGTGTTGTGGTCGAGAAATAGATGAGATCTATTGCAGTTGCGACTATCAGTTGAGTCGTTGCTTTACTACAACACTATCTTGGAGTGAAGGTAACAAGAGTGAAAAAAGGAAATCCAGCAAGACTTTGACAATAAATGTGTAAGATAAATTTATGAGGGAAAATTTACTTTACGTTAGAATTAATTTATTAAAATTAATTAAAAATCTAAGTTAAAGATAAGGAAATCAGAGGCAATATTTCTAAGCGACAAATTACTCAATCCCTTTTTATGAAAATCTATAAAGAAAGGATTCTTTATTTTTTAGTCATTTCACTTCCATAACACTCACTCCTTACTCTTGAAAGAAAGGAAAATCCACCTGAATACACATAACTGATTGTAGTGACCTTTGCCCCTATACATCAATAATTTTATGACATAACAAGTCTAGAGGACTTTTTCAAGATAAAAGTAGAAACTATCCTAGCTTACTATATATAAAAAAAAACAAAACAAAAAAGACAAAAACTTTTTGGGTTAAACAACTGACAGAGTTGACATAATGTTAAGACTAATTAGCAAACATGGATAAACGTGCCTACAATAAGATGGAGTGTCAAAAGTTTGTCTTTCTTTTTCCCATGATCCTGTTTTCTTAACTACCTTCACACTTTGGCAATGTTTGTTATTTTAAAAAGAAATGATTAGAATTTTAATAAAATCTAAACATATGATGAAAGTGAATTTATACATATTTTTTGGTCTTGAGAATTTATAACAAAAACCCATAGAGCCTGATATGCCACTAAACAAAATCAACCAAATCATTCTAGGAGAAAGGCATCATGGTCTCAGATTTTCTCAGAAGGAAGAAGTTGTCCTATCAAAAAACCAGAATAGGACACACCTATATCACTCACTTATCCTCCCTAAGAAAAAAAAAAAAAAAAAAACATCCTCCTGAATGGTCAGCATGTCAGGAGGCATATACAGTAAAACATATTCTTACAGATTGTAGTGACCCTTTCCTCTATACATCAATGATTTTATGACACAATTAATCTAGAGGAGCTTTTTTCAAGAAGATAAAAGCAGAGATTATCCAAGCCTACTTGAAGGAGGTTGGTCTAAACCATAAATTATAGCACTAACTGTTCTAGAGGAATAACTGAAGAGTGATGGAAACTGCAACCCAAAGACAAGCTGAAAAGCAACTTGTCACCTGTCAATATACCACATAACACCCTTGAGCACTTAGCCTTGGAGCGGGTAGAATGGAGATCAATGTGTTTTAGTGGACTCAGCAGTTTTCAATCTGCTTGTGTGAATCATCTTCAAGAAGTGAGAGCAAGATCTAAAAGGTCAGCCAATCTAACAGTGATCTCATCCCACAATCCTCACTCTTGCTCCATATGTGGCTTCCTTTGTAAATCACTAGTGGGTCTTAACTGTCAGATCCTCATACATCGAAACTGATGGGAGAGTCCATTATATATATATATATATATATATATATATATATATATATATATAAACTTTTTGACATTAAATAGCTGTCAGAGTACATGCCATTAAAACAGAATAATTGGCAAACATAGATAAACGTGCCTGCAATAAGATGGAGTGTCAACAGGGGAACAGTCAAATAGATTGTTCAACTGTCAAACTCTCTGCTTTGAGCAGAGAGGAACCCGGATGAGGCTTTGCCGAAGGGCAAAGTTTTGTCTGGGGAGGTAGACAGGCCCTGAACCCGTTTATACAGGTTCTAAGGGAATATTTTTGGCTGAGCCTACTTGCTCGGAGAACCCACGGTAAACTCGGCCTTGTGCCACATTCATCCCTCGTGGGGGGGTGCTGTTAAATATTAACAGGTTGTTTATTTTCCCCATGATACCGTTTTTTAACTACCTTCACTCTTCAGCTATGTTTGTTTTAAAAAGCAATGATTAGAATTTCAATAAAACCTAAATGATGAAAGTGAATTTATACATATTTTTTGGTCTTAAGTTGTAGAAAAATCACGTGGCCGAGATAAACACTCAGTTGTGGAGCAAGCTAAGTGAATCATAATTCAACCTTGAGAAAAAGCTATTTATGGTGCCATGGAGCATCTCATTGTGCTAAAGTGGGATAGTCCATTGCTTGGGCTGTGATTGGCTGCTGGTACCTGAGTGGAGGTATTTCTGTATAATTACCAGCTTGATTCATCAGTTAGTTTGCAGGGTTTGTATTAAGTTACAACCTGCTTTATTTTTGTCTGCCAGCTGGATGCTAGCTGGGACCCTTACGCCGGTAAGTGCTGTTTATTGTATTGTAATTCTACATTAAGTATTTACAACAAAAATATTATACACTATTTATTATTCACAAGAATAATTTTATATTTAGAAAATTTTTAAAACTTATTTAATTAGAACTAATGTAATGTAATATTTATCATTTACTATTCTATAAAGAAATAAATGTGAAAACTATTTTTTATTCATTAATTTATAAACATTTACTAAGTTATAAAATTATATGGACCAACTGTAAGGAAATCTTTACTATTTACCATTTTACAAAGTTTGAATTGATTGGTAATTAGCCAATGTTTTTGACAACCATTCCAATAAATATACAATAATAAAAAAAAAAAAAAAAAAGTAAATTTTCTAGATATTAAGATTTTTTTTAGTTAATGATTTAGTGATCTATTTGTCTATCCATATCTTTGGTTTTACTAGTTAACCAATAGCTGGATGGAGAAGAGGTGGATTCATACCTTTCCCAAGGGTATTTACACGTAAGTGAATATAATGAACCCAATTGGAATTGGAGCTTGGCTCTCCAAGTAACAATTCCAAGCCATTATCCATTATACCATCTGCTCATCCAAACTTACAGCACCTGGTATTCCCAAGCAGACATACATCTTGGTACTGACCAGGCTTAACATTGCTTATTATTGGTGATTGTATGGGAACCAAACTTTCAACATGATATGGCCATAAGCTGGCTGAAGATTAAATGTATGCAGTATGCGGAATCAGGTGCATGTATGAACAGATTATCTATATTATTTTGCGTTTATTTGTATGAATATATGTCATAGAAACTGCAGAATCTTTTCATAGAATATGTTTTTTTCAACAATTTTTTTTTTTTTTTTTGTTAGGAATGGAAATTTTTCTCTCTTTTGAATGCTTTCAAATCTTTCATTTCAGCATCAAAGTCATTCTCCTACACTGTTACAATATGCTGCAAATGAAGGGATCTAGATGAGAAGTTGAATAGCAGGCAAGAAGGGAAAGAGAGAGATGAAAAAAAAAAAGCAGGAGAAAGAGAGAGCAAAAGGAGAAGGGGAAGTGAGAGAGAGAGGAAAAAGAGAAGGAGAAAGTGTGGGAGAAAAAAAACAAACAAAAAAGAGAAGGGAAAAGATAGTAAAAACAGAAGGAGGAAAAAAAAGAGTAAAAAGACAAAGGGAAACAGAATAAAAAGAGAAAGGAAAAGAGAGTACAAAATGGAAAAGAAAGAGAGTAAAAAGAGAAGGAGAAAGCATGCAAAATGAGAATTGGAAAACGAGAGAGGCAGCAAAAATATCAGGGGAAGGAGAGAAAGAGCAAGAATAAGAGCAAAAAGAGCAGGGGAAAATGAGAGAGAGAGAGCGAAAAGAGCAGGGGGAAAGCAAGAGAGAATGAGCAAAAATAGCAGGGGAAGGAGAGAAAGAGCAAAAAGAGAGAAAAAGAGCGAGAAAAAAAGAGAGAAAAAGAGCGAGAAAAAGAGCGAGGAAAAGAGCAGGAGAAAGAGCGAGAGGGAGAGCAAAAAGAGCAGGGGAAAGCAAGAGCGAGAGGGAGAGCAAAAAGAGCAGGGGAAAGCAAGAGCGAGAGAGAGATAGCAAAAAGAGCAGGAGGAAAGCAAGAGAGAGAGAGAGAGATAGCAAAAAGAGCAGGAGGAAAGCAAGAGAGAGAGAGCAAAAGAACAGGGGAAAAAGAACAGGGAAAAGAAAGGGAGAGAGCAAGAGAGAGAGAGCAAAACGAACAGGGGAAAAGCAAGGGAGAGAGAGAGAGAGCAAAACGAACAGGGGAAAAGCAAGGGAGAGAGAGAGAGAGAGAGCAAAACGAACAGGGGGAAAAGAGAGAGAGAGAGAGCAAAATGAACAGGGGAAAGCAAGGGAGAGAGAGAGAGAGCAAAACAGGGGGAAAGCAAGAGAGAGAGAGAGAGAGCAAATGAACAGGGGGAAGCAAGAGAGAGAGAGAGCAAAACGAACAGGGGGAAAGCAAGAGAGAGAGAGAGAGCAAAACGAACAGGGGGAAAGCAAAGAGAGAGAGAGAAAAACCAAAACGAACAGGGGAAAGCAAAGAGAGAGAGAGAACAAAAGAGCAGGGGAAAAAAGAGAGAAACAAAAGAGCAGGGGAAAGCGAGAGAGAGAACAAAAAGAGCAGGGGAAAGCGAGAGAGAACAAAAAGAGCAGGGGAAAGCGAGAGAGACAACAAAAAGAGCAGGGGAAAGCGAGAGAGACAACAAAAAGAGCAGGCGAAAGCGAGAGAGACAACAAAAAGAGCAGGCGAAAGCGAGAGAGACAACAAAAAGAGCAGGCGAAAGCGAGAGAGACAACAAAAAGAGCAGGGGGAAAGCGAGAGAGAGGGAGAGAACAAAAAGAGCAGGCGAAAGCGAGAGAGAGGGAGAGAACAAAAAGAGCAGGGGAAAGCGAGTGAGAGAGAACAAAAAGAGCAGGGGAAAGCGAGAGAGAGGGCACAAAAAGAACTGGGAACATATGAGAGAGAGAATGAACGCAGGGGAAGGTTAGTGCAAGCCAAATCAATCTCTTTGATCTTATCGAACATGCATAATAAGGCTAGGAAAAAATGTTTTCAAATATACGTAATGTATGGTTTCAATTTTTTTTATCCCTTAATTTAATCATCTCATTTAAATGAATATTTTTTTCTTTATTTCCTTGAAATTCGGTAAAATATTGAGCTAATAAAAATGACCGTATTTTAAAGTATTTTAAAAAAGAAGTTATTATCTGACCCATCACACACACACCTAACTCTGCAATCCACAGGTAAAGATTCAGTTTTGTGAATTTATGAATCAACCTCATTTAAATATCCTGCCAAATTTAGCATGTATATACATGTGTATTACCCACATGTCATAATAAGGTGCATTGAGAGTGCACTGATTTCACAATTCTTGATGTTATACCTAAGGCCAGGCTGATACGTAATATCACTGATCATCACAAAAGAAATACTAGCACAATGTAGTACACAAGCTAATAAAGAAAAAAAATACAGATCTACTTGGAATGGGCTAATTTAAAAACCAACATACACTAATGGCTCTAATATTTAAAAAATAAAAAATGAAAATAAAAAAAGTTCCCAGCTGCGTCCAGTTGTCATTGGAAAAAATAAAGCAATATTAAGTTACAACCTGCTTTATTTTCTCAAAATGAAACATTCATCCGGGCCAATAAACAATTCATTGGCATTTCTATCTGAAGACAACAAACCTGATCGCAGAAAAAACTATGTAATATTTTTTTTTTGTAGGTGGGGATAACAATTATTTGATTTTTGTTTTTAATATATTGTCAACATTTTACAGGCGGTGCCTATACTTCCCACACACACACACATATTCAGGTATATGAGGATATATATATATTGGAATATATTTATAAAAACTTCAATGTTTTTAAAGGTGCGGTATTGTCGCTGCGTCATTAGTACCGGATAATTACTCTATGAGATGAGCTCCAGGTTGTCATTTGCACAATGAATGTGTCTTTCACAGGGTTGTTGATTTATTTACAAAAACCTGGGCTTTATTTTTGTCTGCCAGCTGGACGTTCTGACTAGAATGCATAATGATGAGCCATTGAAACCTTAAACATCCTTCCCATATGGTGATAGCAGACTTCAAAGTGGCTTCTCTTTGGGAGGGATTTTTCTTTAAACCTGGGTGGTAAAAAGTAGTCTGGACAATGCCCAGGGGTTTTTGTCAATGTTATTGAGACAGCTGAGCAGTGTTTGATGGTAAACAAAATGTCACTGCGACATTTTTGTCTGCCAGCTGGACGCTAGCTGGAACTCAAAGGTTTGGTAAGTGAGGTTTATTGTAACATTATTCAACACTAATTAAATATTCAAAAATTTAAAAAAAAATGAAAATAAAAAGAAATATTTTCTGCTCTTTGGATCTGATAAAGTAATTTAATTTGCTGCCTCTCTCAAAAATCCAAACATTTTCCTTACACACAATTTTGTCTTTCATTTCTATCTGAAGACACCAAACCTAAAACACATTGGCAAAACACATTAACATTTAAAAAAGTTTTTACCATTGCTCCATTATCTCCACTTTTGTTTTTTATATATTTCATAAAAATACAAAATTGTGGCACATATACACACACACACACATATATATATATATAAAAACATGATGTTTCGTTAAAGGTGAAAATTGGTGTGTACAAGTCATTAGTACTGACATCATTACTCTATGGTGTAGAATCTTGGACTCTGTACCAATGGCACATCAATCAACTTGATGTCTTTCACATCTGTTGCCTTCATGATCTGCAAAAAAAAAACTGGGTGTTCACATGAGAAACAGTGAAGTTCTGACTAGATGCAACATGATGAGTATTGAAACCTCAGGTGAGCAGGACATCTTTAGCATATGAGTGATAGCAGACTTCCAAAATGGCTTCTCTTTGGCCAGTTTCTAACAAGCAGGTCAGTTGGAAGGCCACTCTCAAATTTCAAAGACAAACTCAAAGATAATCTGAATGATGCAGCATCCCATTTTCTTCCTGGGAAAACAAAATGTCACATATAAGAGCTGGTGCCTCTCCTGCTTCTCATCAATACAAAGGTTTGAGTGAGGCCGACTTGAACATCAGGATCAACAGCAGCAAATATTCAAGAAATTTGGTAGAATGCTACTCCCCTCAATGAGAGCCTTACATGACACTGTGGCTTTGTCACACCCAGTAAAGCAGGCCTTGCTATCCACTCACGGAAACATGTGGCAACTGATTGTTAACCACTCAAGCAAAATGGCTCAACCACATGTTCCATCTGACTAAAAGTTTGCAAAACACCTGTGTGTCCATGAAAGCTGAGGACCTCTTTATTCTACTGAGCCCTCATTTCTTGTCTGCAATGAGAGAGTCCACCATATATTTGTGATAAAAGTTTCTCAAATTAATAAAAATCTATTCTAAAAAATCTCTTTGATTATGTCTGGATACAAAACTATGTGCAGATATGAAAAACTTTGAGGGATCTATAACAGGAGAAATTTCGCTTGAAAACGTGAAATTGGCTTTGCCTAAGCATCTGTTCTTCATGACCAAGTGGTAAGGTGTACTGGGCTTGATAGTAATTCTCTCATCCCTAAGGTATACAGGTCTAATTCCTGCTGAAGATTTCTTAAACATTAAGGCTAGTAGATAAAAATAAATATACTATTTAATAAATAAACAGCACCTACTCAAATATGAGTATTCACTAAAAATAATGTTTATGATATATATATATATATATATATATATATATATAAAGTGGTTTGAATATTCACTTTATGGCTATGAAAACTGTTTGAATCTCATCAAGGTTGATTTATCAGGGAGATCTTCATTATATCCAGCTGGAGAGACAACCTCAGCATGCAGCACCTTTGGAAAGTGCCTGGAAACCATATTGTTTCGAAGCCATTGATGGTTATGCTAGCACAAAATCACAAGTCATTGTGACTGAGCGTTTGAGCATACAGGCATTATTCAAAAAATTGATCATGCAAGATTATTGCTCTTTCCCCAGAATCTGTAACTAATATCCACTCAGCATAGTGGACTAGCCATTATTATATATATATATATATATATATATATATATATATATATATATAGAGAGAGAGAGATATAGATAGAGATAGATAGAGATATATTTTTATTATACTGTTCCTTGATCTAAAATTTGCCTCACATGAGCCATCATCAGAGGGGTTATATGGACATTCCATCAAAGATGTTATCCTGTTATGTTTAGATAGAAGCTTGCCATGCAACGATAACGGTTGCTGAATAGAAGCTTATATTGAGGAACAGCATAACAAAAATATTCAAATGTTGGACAGTTTTTGTCTTTATTTTCTCCTGTTGTCTTTATTTTATATATATATATATATATAATATATATATATATAATATAATAAAATATATATATAATATAAAATATATATATAATATAATATATGATTATTTACCTGCTGTCCCATGCAGCAAGATTTGGCAGAAGGCCGAGTTTAAAGTGGGGAATCCGAGCCTGTATGCTCAAGCAAAAATTCCCTATAGACCACATAAAAAAACAGACTCAGCTTCCCGAGATTAGACTCTGCTCAAAGGGCATAGCCTCGTCTGGCGGATTCCCTCTGACATAAGCCAGGTAAGTATATGTATATGTATGTATGTATGTATGTATATGGGTGTGCATACAGGGTGTCCATAAAGTCGGTGGGCAATTTAAAATGCGTGTCGCTTTCTAACTATACATGATAGAAACAATCTGTAAAAAGGATAAGAAAGAAGTGTTTAAATTTATTAATGGGATTGTTAATTTTCAACATGTCCACCATTATTACGCATGCAGAAGGTAATACTATTTTGTAGTTCTTGGAAAACATTTGGCAGCTGATTTTCAGTAATACTGTCAATTGCATAAATCATCCTAGCTTGCAATTCCTTGAAATATTGAGGTTTAATTGAATGAATGTTACTTTTTCACATGTCCCTATAAAAAGAAATCCAATGGAGTTAAACAGCAATTTTGAAGTTTCAAGAAATTGAAAAAAAAAAAAAAATAGGTAGAAGAAATAATAAATAAATTTTTCAAAAACATGAAAAAAACTAGACAAGCGTTTTTACCCTTTTTACAGTTTGTTTCAACCATGTACAGTTACAAAGCTACTAGTATTTTAAATTGCACAGACTTTATGGACACCTGTATATATTTATTATACAACTTACATATAAAAACACGCACACTATAAGTGGACACTGAGGTTAACACCAAGCGGCAACATTCTGTTAAATGCTTAACCATAACCTTCAGGCAATGTGTGTGTGTATTTGTATATATACACACTTTTATAGGTTGCAGAGTTGCAAATTTTATTTCGCAAGTTTCATGTGGCCAATTAGAAGCAAGGAGAGTTTTTATTTTTTTTTTCCATTTTGTATCCTGAGACCAGAAGGTTAATGCACTCAATGGAAAGAGCTGCACAAATGAGATGCTCAAAAAAAAAAAAACAGCTGCTGTTTCAAATCAATAAAATGCAGAGCTAATCCTGGACATTTTAATCTCATCGACCAAGGCAAATGAGCCATTGAAATCATCCAAGTCTGATGAAAGTAACACCCCCCTCACCCCGCCCTAATGCAATTGTTCAGACGTGAGCTGCAGGACGAAACAGTCATACATTATCCCACAAATGTTCAGACGACCATCTGCATTTAAGTTTTCTTGTCTGACTTGTATTTCTTTCATCTAAATTTCAATTGCTTTTTATCGCAACCATCATTCTACAGTTGTTACTAATAAAAGCAGTAATATTAAATTTCTTAGACAATTTTCAACACCTATGCTAGGGGAAGCCAATTTATTTCCCCTATAAAGGATGATAAGTCAAAATACAATTGAATTACTTCCCTTGTCTTGGAAGTCAAGTGCAACATTTCTGAATCCAACATGGTGATAAGCTAACACACACACAAGGAATTCATGGTTTAAATACTAAACCAATCCTTGCTGTTCTTGGACAGTAAATTAATAAAAGTTGTTTTATTATGTATTAAAATACACTTGTCTTTAATTTTCATGAGTTTGCCTATCATCTGGTTCACACTGTTATTATTTGTGAGAGAGCGGCCCACCAACAAAGTGATATTGGACTAAAGATATATAAAGCCCTGGTTGTCCTGGGTATGATGATAAACTACATCTGGCAGCAAGGTCAGGAGATTGGAGGTTTTCAGGAGTGCGGAACCCTCTCTTAATTGCTGTTGCTCCCAGGTCCACCCTTCAGGAAGCAAGGCCACTGATCAGGAGATTGGAGGTTTAATTGCTGTTGTTCCCAGGTTCACCCTTCTGGTCGCAAGGCCACTGATCAGGAGATTGGAGGCTTAATTGCTGTTGTTCCCAGCTCCACCTTGACCCGGAGTGCATAACACCTGTCAGTATTCCAGCTATAGACAAATAGTGACCCCCCCACCAAACATTATGACAGTATAAAAATACATTTTTATAGTAAAAATACCAGCAATACATTTTCATATAAAAAAAATACCTATGACACATATTTATAGCAAAAAGACCAACAATACATTTTATCTGTAGTTGAAGCCATAAAACAATGTTCAAAATATTTAGATTTTGGCATTAAATAAATTATTGAGGTTGATATGCCACTAAACAAAATCAAAAAACAAAATGACTTATCAAACTTTTTAAGGTTGTTTAAAACCAAAAATATATTTTTGTTTTTTGGACTGTTAACATTTACAAAGATAATAATGATTTTCTGATACAAGAACTACTATTTAACCCATGGCTAGGGGGGAGAGGAGGATTCATTGCACCACATGCACATCCAAGCTTGTGGCACCTGCTATTTCCAAGTAGTCACTTATCTTGGTTGAACTTGGGTGATTGGTCAAGAACTGGTATTTCAATGTAATATAGCTGTTAGCACTTTTCTTTAGTAGGAATCTTGATCTCTAGGCCAGTTGACATTAATTTACCTAAAAAAAAAAAAATCAAAAAACAAGGGATGTCTACTCAAACATGCTCAAGCATGAAACAGACTGTCGCCAGTGTCCACTTATATATATATATGGACTCTTCTGTCATATTTGACGCATGAGTGGGAAGCAGCTCAGTTCCTAGGAACCAACAGCCCACACACCAGTACATATGATTTAATTATAGTGGTGGAGGTTTGTGCAGAACCAACCACACTTTTTGAAGGGCCGAATACAGAGACCTGGTGCATTACATGCCCAAAACGACCCTCCGCAGGTTTTGAATTCAGAGTTGTCCTTCTCCTAGACCAGTTGCCATCCAAGGCTATAGAACCCAGTCTGTCCTCTGCTATTTACCCATAGCTGGAGGGAGAAGAAGAGGATTAATACCTTTCCCAAGGGTATTAGCACATAAAGGATTCGACTGGAGTTTGAACTCAACTCTCAGATTCCTCAATCTGAGCTGCTGTCCACGACTCCACCATGCCTCTATATGTATGTATATATATATATATATATATATATATATATATATAATAGATAAAAAAACAAATAGGAAACATTTATCAATCTAACATGTTTCACTTTTATTAAAGCTTCATCAGAGAATGAGATACGGAGAGAAAGAAAGAAATTCTGGTATTTTTATTTTTGTGTAGTTTGATTTTCATTAGTTAATCATGTCTCATGTGCATTC